>JAFMSR010000005.1:12335295-12540295 GCA_022818135.1 Saxidomus purpurata
AATCTGGGGTACATGATAATGAGAAGTCAAGTCTCATTGGTTCTTCAGTTGGAGATGGTACATGTACATAACAACGTTTGTGGACAGCTGTTAACAGCAAGATCAGTCGAAATTTCTAATGTCCTGCATGTCCTGTAAATAGAAAGAATGCATGACTTATGGATAGAAAGAGTTGCAGTCAAAGGTTAAAAAGCATGAAAAATGAAGTGGTTTTTCAAAATAATAACCATCGTCTGCAAATGAAAATAGCTGACAAACTTATCATGAACTTTCCAGGACTTTAAGACTTAGTTTACGTTAAAAAAAAATGTTCTAAATAAAACTTATAAAGAAAAATTATACCAATTCTTCTGATTCTGCATTTGAAACTCAAAGCCCCAATTACTAATACCTATGTTTGAACAGACTAAGGGTACACAAACAATGTAATATTATTTCCACAGCATTAACAGATTAAGATTCAAAGATTCCTTAGTAACAGGTCGATTATAATTTATGATGCTTGAGTTTAAAGAGTTTTGTATCATATCTATGTGACATATTCATATTATGTTGGTTGAATTTCAAACAGTGTCATGGTTACATTAATTAGCGGCAAAATTGTTCAAAGAGCACTTTTCAGCCTTACCGCCCATCAGCTGAATCATTTTATGGATATACCAAGTTTTGAACAAGTGGATGAGGTACAATGTACATGTACATTTTTTCAAATTTGTACTAATTTAAACATTTAAAAGTTGTATACAGTTTAACAATAAAAGCCGTGTTACACCCGTATATCTATTTGAATTATTTATCAGTGTGTATCATTATGACGTATGAATTGAAGCCAAGAAATAAATTTTAACTTTTGTTACAAATTGTATGTACACAATACAGATGGTGAAAAGAGTACCGCAGCCTGGTCAAAACTGAACACTGTTTTAATACAATTTCTGAAAGTAACAAACTAAGTACATGTACAATATTTTATTCCTGTTGTCTGAACAATTTAAACACGAGCACAAATTATGTTTCATTGATAAAAAAACGGTCCCATAAACAACGATAATAAATCTGCAAACAAGCTAATTTTCAATTCACTTCTCCAGAAACACGCTACCAATAATTTGAGTGTTAAAAAAATTGAAAAAAGAGACAGTGTGTTTGTCAGGGGTTCCAAAAACCAACTGTAACTAGATAGTAATTCAAATGTGCAAATACACTAGTCACTTCTCAACAAAACCACCACAAATTAAACTATCATTTAATCAAATAAAAGAGATTAGAAGAATTGCCGTCACAAATTATCGAGTGTTATAACCCAGTACCTGTGCGGTAATACAGTATTGGAAAACCTCACATTCTTATTGGTCGAGAGCGCGAAAAGAGTGACACTGTCACTTTTGATCAGCTGCTCAAGTTCCAAGCTATGTATTGTATATTGCGGTGATTTTTGACACACATTTCATGAAAGTTTCACGAGTGACCTGTGAAATCATCATAGGCTGCTTTCAGCGTCATTTTGCAAATACGCAGATTGAAGCGTTTCCGAGAACCCTCAATATCATTGTTATAGTGTGAGTTGCATCAGGGTATATCTGGTACAATCCTTAATCCACAATCTGCCCATTCCCAGGTATAGTCCGACTTTTACAAAAAAACCAAGGCAAATCAGCAGGGGGTGCGGGCCTCACATATACATATTCTAATGATATCAACTGCTTTGCTATGCAAAGGGGTTGGACCAAAAATCTCGAGTTAAACAACTAGTACCAGTATAACAGGTAACTGTACTCAAAAGTCCATCTCGAAGCCTAACAAACAATACATTGTCACTGGTTGTACTGTATGTATCAGGTAGGCCTGATGACCGAGTGACACCGACCATGAAATCATGCAATAATCTCATAAAAGCATCATTACATCCGTGCTAACATCAAATTTTGAAAGAAAACAAGGTGTGTTTGAAAATGACGTAAGCTTTCTTGGGCATTGAAAGAAAATAACAGGTGCGAAAATTACCATGTTCTTTTACAAAGGGGCACCTGTTGAAACAATTACTGCAGACCGGACACCTATTTATGGGGCTAAAAGTTTTCATCACAAATAAAATTCTGTAAACCATTCTAAAATCTGGATATTATTGACCCTTGAAATGCGTTTATGCGACCTAGAGTATTTTGATCCTTGTCGAGAAAAACGCTTTATTACTCAGTGTCACAAGAGCATCAATCTACACAGATTAGTTATGATAATTCGTCGATTTATTTCCCCAAAATAATGCGTTTTTAGACACCTTTCATTAGTTTAACAATGAGCACGGGTCAGGGTCCAACAGACACTGTTTCTACTACTAAATCAACAACTCCGGCCTATGCTGTAGCACATTATCAGGTAAATATATCCTACACTGATATCCTCTTTTCATGTTGACATTACAAACAGGAAAGAAATAGACATGATAGAGATAAGTTTGTCCGTATAAAATGTTGAGCCTGTTTTAACATGTTACAGCTTTATCAAGCATTTTATTAGAAGAATTGTTTGATGACAAATTTTATGCATGGAACCAACGCTTCATTAACAGTGTTACCCAATTTAATCATGCCCATAGAAGCTGGCTGTCGGTATAATGCATCTTAAATGTATATGTTATCTACATTTCCACTGTGTCTGGTGTACTTTCTAGAAATTGTATTTCTTATCGTTCTTGTTTTTGTGACTAAAAGGTCTGAAACTTATTCGATTCAAGGACATGTAACATTTTTGGGAAAAGCATTCAATGGAGTCACTTCGCGGTTTTTTCATGTCTAAAACTGTCTAATATCTCGGTCTTTTCGATGCCAAGTACCAAATATGATCAATTTGATTTTTATGTCCCCTCTACCTGTTCGTTCGTCTTTAAATCATTGAAGTGCCGCAATTTTACCCCTGTGAAGTGACGCTATACTTCTCTGTACTCAAAGTCACTTAAGGCACTCCAACCTCACTCGTAGTCTCACTATTTTTCTCTGAGTTAATCCACTCTTTGCGTTTTTTGCATAATTCTCCAGAGCTGAACTGTATACCACTGTCAAAAATAAATCATAATGTTATAACTGTGTTAATAGACACAAAAAAAGACACGAAGACCATGACATAAGATACAAATGCTCATGGTGCGAAAAACTATATGTCAGAAAAGACAGTCTCAAGCACCACTCAACCAATATACACGGTTTTGAAAAAAAGCAATATATGAAGGTAACCGTGAAGAAACAAGATAAAAAGGTAACATTCCCAAGATCAAAGTATCTGTCTCAAAAACACTTAATGAAGACACCTAGATTCAGAATCATGCTGGGAAAGACCGGAATGCCTTACGTCAAACCAACGCCCACACCTATCAGGAAAACCAAGGAAGAATTACCATTTAGTGATTTACAGCATTAACATTCAATGTACCAGCACCTTTATCACCTATACCACCAACACCCTCCTCTAGCATGGACACTATATGCCAGAACGGGTATGGAATGTTTAACCTTGAGAATGAACAATTAATTTGTGTCAATAGAGTGTATGGAATTTTTACTCAAGATTGATACTTTACTATAAGAACAATAACTCTAAATCAAACTTCTGAGATCTTTATTTCACATTTGGATTGGTGTCAGCATCATTTGGACAGTTGCCATAACCATTCTATTTTTAGTAACATCTAGCCATATCAAAGCTGTCCACATTTTGTATACTTTAGAGGTAGAATTTTTTATGATTTTATGCTGCTGAAGGTCATTATATGACGGAAATGAGTAGATACCTATTAAATTAGTTAAAAGTACACTTGGTGTTTGACGTGTCGTTCCTCTCTGCTCTCACTTATAAATAGTGTGTTAATAGAGTTAAATGATACAGTAAAATTTCATTAACTGGAGCAATACTTCCTATACATTTAACTACACATCACCTTTGATAACCTGAGTATTGATAACTCAAGGAACAACTGATCCACTCCTGCCAAGTATTGTCGTACTAATTTAACTCCGACCACTCAAAGTAGCGGATTGAATAATTCTGTACACACTTTGTCGCCGCATCTATATATTTTTTGACACGTTGCAAGAAAAACTACTATTGAGTGTTTGTTAAAATTGTAATACCCTTCAAAATATTCACATTGAGTTACAATCAAGAACGAACATGATGAAGCTGAAAACTTAGTAAATGCTTTGAAAACATGTAAAAAGTGAGTTTAGCTGAGTCATCTTCTGTTATTGAAAGATACAAATCAAAATGTATGTAACAGAAAGAGCTGAATTTCTATTTTTGACTAGGATACTTATTAGTTAAAAAAGATTTATACCCATTTTCTCTTTATTCAATATCGTTCATTGGGAATAAACTTTTGGCAATGTTCTTTTTTTAAGTAGTATAAATTAGCGATTAAAAACATTATCTTCCTTAAAATTTTATGATGGTGACTTTGGAGGGTAATATTGTCTGTTTAGTGGCTCAACTCAGTTTAAAATATTATTCGCACATTTTAATTGTCTCCACCTAAAGTCGCTTAATATTTTGATTCTGTGAGATGAGAATAAAGATACTGTCTGCGAGTTTGATGTTTTGTTTGAAGAAATCAAATTAATATTTAATTAGTATCATTACATCTATATATACAATATGAAATTAATAGAATTTTATATTTTTCGTAAATGACATGAAATAGGTATAGAACTTGGAAGATGATGTTTCTAAAATGTTGTCTTTGAAAATGTCACAAGGATGTTACTATAACGAGTCACTGGTACCATGGAATAAACATTTCGTAGAACATTTAGTACATCCATTAATATGAGTGAAAACTGCTGTATATGTAAGAGTAATGACGACATTACTCGACATAACATGCAGAGTGATCAATGCAGGATATTAATAAGACCCATAGTAGCAGATTCCCTTGTAAATACCTAGAATTCAGATAAAATGAGACCATCAATAATTGAGCATTTTACTTGGGCTCGTGTAGGGTTCCTGCTGTCGGTCGCCAATCGCACCAAATGCGACAAACAAATGCCATACATCCAATTGATTAAAGAAAATTGACAATATCTCTATCTAGGATTCTCAAACTTCGTAGGGATACTGATCTTCACTGGTAGATGACCTGACATGACCAGGACACTGGGTCAAAGGTTAAGGTCACAGTGAGCTTCCACAAGGAAATGGTTTCCTATCAATAACTTGATATAGCTTTGGCTTATGAGCCTCAAAGGTAAGGAGATTTAAATGACCAGTGAGTGACCATAATATACACATACTGATTTAAGGTTACTGGTTGAAAGGTAAAGGTCAAGGTCAAGGTCACAGTGATTTTTGACATTTGGGCAATTTCTGATCTATAACTCAACAATGACTGACTACTTATAAATGTTAAATGTTCGGGTTTTATATTCATGTTAATTATACCTCATTAAATATATTAAGATAAAAGTGGTAGGTTCTCTTTCAGCAGCTTTTTTGATAATATATTTGAAGTGTGCAAAATAATTAAAATAAGATAAATTATTCACAACACGGTCAAAAAACACGTACAGAAACTTCATGCACATGAACATGAATTAATCATTGCAGCATTTAGAATTTCGGAGGGTCATAACCCTGCATGTGAATTAGTTTTTAATTTTATCCATTTATGCACAAAACTTCATTATTCAGTGAATTAGGACCATAGGTGGGTTACATGATATACATTGAGTAGTGACAACATACATGTACATTTGTAGCTGACGGCACATGTACATTCTAAGCTCTATTTCCAAAGCATGATAACTGCTACAAAACATTTTGAATATTGATAACTTCACGAGGTATTAACTTGATATGAATAAAACATAAGCAAAGCATATGTGATTGTATTTTTTTTATAGTCGAGAAATCTGCATATAAAATTTGCAGTGCAATAATTTTATGATTCAAACTCATAGAATTCTGTATTGTGATTGCCAAATCAGTTGGAATAATATGTTTATTCAAAAGGTGTGAATATATGATTATTCATGCAAGGTGGTATATTATACAGTAGAATCAGTCTAATAGTAGTTATTTTGAGCTGAAGTAAAGCATTTTTCCTAATTTCCATGTCAATGATCTTTTTACTCAGATGTGTATATGTATTTGAATATGAGAGCTGTTGCAAACAAATATCAATATGATGTTATAGTGAAAAGTTCTTGTACTCAGGCAGATAATCTAGTAGTCAGTCTCATGTTGTAGTTAGGCCAAAAAAAACAACAAATATCTGTGTTTAGGGCAACGGTCCCAAAAAGTTCTAGATAGAGTAGGTAAATAGATAAAAAAAATGTTTTTTTTTTTTATTTGAAAAAAAAAAATGCTATGGGTTGGAAAAAACCATCTGTGTTAAGGGCAACGGTCCCAAGAATACTATGTAGGGTAGGGACACATTAAAAAAAAAATTATTTTTTTTTACTTGTCAGGTTTGAAGACAGGCATATGAACACAGTAATCCGTAAAATCGAATCGGGTTTTCTTGTGTCTTATTATTTTGGCTTATATTCTGAGCAGTGACAATCGCGAACTTAAGAATCAGCTAAAAATTTAGTACAACATTTCGCAAAATGGTAAGTTATACATGTATCACGATAGCACATTATCTTACACAAACTGTATAATTATCATATTAAATAAGGTGTCAGTTGTTTACCTTACTTACTTGAATGTAATATCAGGATAGGTGTTGAATACTAACCTCTTAAGATAATTGAGCATTAAAACAGTTGAAACCTGTAAAAACTATCTCCACGAAAGTGTGAAAGTCATTATCGATGCGAATTAAATACTATTCATTCAATGAATATACATGATGTATTACCATTTGTTGTTTATTTTAGCAAACAAATAAAACAACCGGTGCAGTTCGCGGTAACTTTTAAGCACTGTCACAAAGTAATTTCCTTTAATTATAAAACAATGTCATGGTTAATTGCCCCACTTGGTCAAAAAAGGCAAAATCAAAATCAACTTTTTTAAAATCGCGAAAATTAGAATCGCTAAAATTTAAACCGGACCAAAATCGCGAAATTTGATGTATGCAAAAATAACCCGATATACGGTATTGGTTAATCCACTGACCTTTGAAAAATAGAAGATGCAACACTGATTTTCCTTGAACATCTCTTAGTTTGCATTTTGGGTCTTGAATAAATATCTCCTGAGTCAAATTAAAAAAAAAATCTAAATTTTTGGTCCCTAATAAATGCTCCCTTGGTCAGAAAGGGGGCGTTTAAAAAGGGGTATACGATAGTTAGTCAATCAGGTTGTCAAAAAGTCAGTCAATCATATAGTCAGGCAGTCAGAATTGGGGTTCATTTTAGTAAGTCAACCATGCAGACAGTTAGTCATGTAGCTCTTCAATCATTTAGCCAGTCAGTCAGGTAGTCAGTCAGTCAGGTAGTCAGTCAGTCAGGTAGTCAGTTAGTCAAAGTTTGATGTTGCTTTAAACCTAACTTTAGCTTGAATAACAGTTCTGCAAAGTAATTGTGCATAAAAAATTAGGCATTTAACTAAACATTCGTGTAATTCAGGTATCCAAAACACTCCTTTTATGGTGGGTAATAAACCAAAAATTCTCTTCTTTTCCCTGTAATGTTATTATAAGAAATATTTAATCTTATCACACAAATATATGAATTAGTTAAATAAAGTAAATAAATATGTCTTGTACTTTACAAGTAATGCAATTGGCTATTTTAATCCCAAAGAGTGAATTGACATTGCTATTTTACAATGGAAGTTGGTAAAAATACACTCCTTGCCAGAAGTTCTGCCATCAGACATGTTGAATAATTCGGGTATCTTCTCAGGATCAAACAGAGTCTTGTTGAGGATTAAAAGTAGAAAATCTCCGAAAGGATATAATTTATATAATAATGTGGCGTTATTAAAAGTTGGCGTATATAAGTTAAAAAATGTATTTATCATGAGAAAGTAAGCAAAGAATCCTTTACTGGTACGATAATTTAAAAAATTTTCTTCAAAATGTAAGTTTTTCTATCCATAGGGTAACAATTATCCCTCCCTCCCCCTCTCCACAATCAAATTTTTATGATGGACTTTTTCACCTTTGTGTTTTGGCAGTATGACTATGTATTCAAATGCATGCACAGTAACAGTTTATTGACTAAGTAACAAACAGCCTGTGTTAATCATGAGATCAGACTGAAGGGATGATCAAGGTGATCATGATCTGCACTAGTCAAACAGGATAGTCCATGTTGCCAACAGGGGGAAAGTATTGATAATAGTAGGTAGATTTCTAACTTTCTGCACAATGACTGTCAGTGATTAACTTTTGAATTAAGAGAATGTACTCGCACACCGATATAAAGAGAAGTTGCATTCCTAGCTAATACTCATACCCGTACATCACAAATAAAATTTCTCCGCAGGGAAGTATTATGTTAAACAAAATCATCATAAAATATATTGATTTTTAAATATTTGTATGGATATTGACTTTTGGAGGGAACTGTATTTGACCGGTTTTGCTGTATAATGTAATGTTAGGGTGTAGCAGCATGACAAATTTTAAATATTCTGATAGAATATCGATCAATACATGTATTTTTATGTGAAGATTTTTCCAACTCAAAGAATCAGATAGCAGAAAATTTTATTCAAAGATGTAAAGGAGTTGATAATTAAGTGTACTGACTAAAAAAATGAAATTAAGAAATGCCCAATAACTAATGGTGTGAAAAGCTCCAAAATTGTTGATATGAACAACACTTATGAAGAAATATTTTGATGGTTATGTACAGACAGGAACTGTGTATATGACTGTGGTCATACATTTTGTGCTGGATAACAGAATATTAACTTATTAAGAGAGAATTTAAAGGAAACCCAGAGAGAAAATTCTTCGAGGAATTGTTTGACCGTTTTACAGAGAAAATAATAGGAAATTTAGAGAAGTTTAAAGATAATTCAGAAATTGAGAGTAGACAATAAGAGTTTAAGAGAAAATCATAGGAAATAAAGTGTAGACAAAAGGAAGTTAAGAGAAAATCATAGGAAATAAAGTGTAGACAATAGGAAGTTAAGAGAAAATCATAGGAAATAAAGTGTAGACAATAGGAAGATAAGAGAAAATCATAAGAAATAAAGTGTAGACAGTAGGAAGTTAAGAGAAAATCATAGGAAATAAAATGTAGACAATTGGAAGTTAAGGGGGGTCACTGCTGAAATTCAAAATAACAAGATATTTTATTGACCCTGTTTTTTATGGAGACTAACATATTGCTAGTTAATTTCTGGAAAAATAATGATGGGTCAATGACTTAACTTTTTCGCAATATTAATCTTATGTGATACACTATCAGATCAAGGTGCTTAATGCAGAATTAGCTACAATTTTGGTATTATAAACGTTTATGTATGTGGTGTATGTTTCAGAATGGATATCACTTTCTAATCTTTTCTTATGTAGTATATTATACTTTAGGATGAAAAATTAGAGATAGTGGTATTTCTATCATCATCTGAATAAATATTACGCTCCTTATTATTACCCCACCCACTTTACTAAAACTCATTTTTTCAATTTTTGATAAATGAATATTTCATGATAAAGGAGTAACAAGCTTTTTCAGATATTTTGTCTGCAGTTTGATTAAAACCTTTGTTTTAGAATGCAAAAATAAAAAATGGGGGTCAATGTGCATATAAGAAAGAAATTCAATAAAAACTGACAAAAAATGTGTTTTTTAGATTTTGGCTTGAGATATGACGGCATATGTCTGTAACAAAGAACTGTAAAATAAACTAGTTTATAATGATTTGTCATATCCTAACAATTCTTCGTATAATACAGTTTGAATTATGTGAATATCTTAAATGGTTTTTGTGAAATGACTAATATTGTACCCCTACCCCCATTTTTGGCATATGACAAAATTTGTCAATTTAGTCACCAAATATGAGGTCAAAATTTTTTTCTCAGAAATGTTCAATTTTTTGCTAAACATATTCCTATTGTGCCTAAGTTCACTACTACCTAATTGTTTTTTCCAGTTAACTCATCATTTTTGAAATACAACAAATGTAAATTTCCGGAAGTGCACAAATCCAAAACCTCACCAGTGACCCCCCTTAAGAGAAAATCCTAAGAAATAAAGTGTAGACAGTAGGAAGTTAAAAGAAAATCATAGGAAATAAAATGTAGACAATAGGAAGTTAAGAGAAAATCCTAAGAAATAAAGTGTAGACAGTAGGAAGATAAAAGAAAATCATAGGAAATAAAGTGTAGATGAAAGGAAGTAAAGAGAAAATCATAGGAAATAAAGATGACAATAAGAAATTGAGACAAGATGAAAAGAAATTGAGAGCAAGTTAAAGATAATGATAAAGAGAAGGTCATAGGAACTATAGAGGAGGTAATAGGTTATGAAGAGATATTGAAGGAAGTTTAGAGAACAAATGATATATGTTTTAAATGGTGTGTCATTACAGGATCTGGTGATAGGATGTTTACTGGCAATCTGTGGAAATCTTCTTATCAGTGTCTCCCTCAACTTGCAGGTAAATTCTTTCGATTTCTATTGTCTGTGTGATATATTTTGTCCTGGCTAGAAAGATTTTTTGTGTACAGTGAAACCTCATTTAAGCAGACAGCTGAGTCAGTGTTATGGTACATCAAAAGTGGTCATTAAAAGTTGATGACTGCATATTGCAGGTGTACCTGTATCTAATATAAATGGTACTTTGAGGTACATCAGTATTGACTTTATAAGGTAGGTGAATGCTTAATTGAGGTAGTTGTTTACACAGGTTCAAATGTATTTCTTTTTATTTAGATGATGATGTTTTTAGTGGTTACGCTGTAACCTAACTGGTCTGTGCATTGCCACATATCTTAGGTTGTGCGGAAAGAGAAGTGGAAAGTAATTACTTACATATAAATTAATGATTATTAATTTGTAATTCATAATGTTTGATTATTAAATATGAATTAAGTAGTAGCCTGAAAAACAGAGATAAAACACCAGCATTTTGCTACACAAGTTGGATCAGTTTTATCCACCTCTCTCTTGTATAATATATGCTGTTTGACGAAATTTTTATAGTCACTTTGTTTTCCAGAAATACACTCACATGAAAAATGAGGAACAAGAGGCGCCGAAACATTACACACGCAATCCCCTGTGGTGGGCAGGGGTCAGTTTGATGATTATAGGAGAAATAGGGAATTTTTCAGCATATGGCTATGCTCCAGCCTCACTGGTTGCTCCCCTGGGGACCACTACAGTAGTTGGTGAGATACATACAAAATTTCATACTTTTATCAGATTAAGGAACTTGTCTTTTCCTCTTGAAATTTACAATTAGAAAATATGCTTTTCAGTTTTAAATCCTTATTAAAAATGTTTACTGATGAATTTACCCTGCTTTATAGCTTTCATTTACTTACTGTAAATTTGGTGAATTTCTCCGTGATGAAAATTTCGCGGTTTGTGAAAAGACAGGCCTATTCATGAATCATTGGTAAGATTTTTAAAGTAAAGAAGTGCGAAATTCGCAAAAATACCGAAAATTAAATTATCAGGAATATCACACAATTTTCAGTATGAAACATCTCTCCATCTTCTTGGGGTGCATAGTCTACACTGTCACCCTGACCACAGTAATAGGGGAAACATTCTTTTGACTGGTCCTTCTAAATCTTCCTACCATACTTCTCCTTTCCCGGGTGGTAGATTTCACTCTAAGGCACCTTGAATATTCATATATAAGCAAACAAAGTGCTCCAATTTATAGTCAATTAACTAACATAATTATGAACATTTAGGTGATGAAGACAGCTTCAACATTTCATAAACATGAAATTACTGTAGCTCTCAGACTGGAAAATTTATGTATGATGGTTGATAGTCTTGTATATATATTTTCAGCTAACATGTTCCTAGCAGCTATATTTTTGAAAGAGCAAATCAGAGCCGAAAATCTGTTTGGTAAGTCCTTAGATATTGAAAAAAAATTGATTTGCATAAATCTTTCTTTTAAATACTGTTGATTGAAATAGTAAACTTGAAGATACATGTAATAAGTAAACCTGAATTCTTCAAACAGAATCAATTCAGGATTTTCCGGGAATTCAAAGTGGACTTTTAATTTAAAAAAATAACTATGGTATACGCTTCATGTAATATTGAAATTGATAAACAACAGATTATGTGCAACAGTCTTTATTTCTGAATTCAGTTAATCCAGCAATTTGCCAATACTAGTTTATAGCTAGGTAGACTGGGGCAGTAAAATTTCTTGCACAAGGAAGCACCACAGTGGTGGTACTAGAGTCAGAATCTCTGATGGTGCAGTCTTTGCAAAACCATCAAGCCATTGTGTCTGTACAGAAGAATAGACAGTTCCAGTGTTACAATAATATTATGATTACTTTGCTGGATACTTCAATGGCCACACTGGGACATCATGTGTCCAATGGTTGGCCTGATTTGCAAAAAAACAACATGCGAGTTTGTGGTACTGTTTGTGAGCAGTTAACCTTGCCATGGAAAAAAATTAATCCCTTAACGAAGGCTTAGATAGGCTTTAAAATTTGTCCTAAACAACTGGACGGTCCATAGTGCCAGTTCTGCTCTGTAAGTGATAAAACAAGAAGCCATATAGTTGACATTTGTTATCAAGTCGTACTGCGTGTGTATTTGAATACTTGAAATCTTTTTCTCTTGTCAAAAAAAGTTGTCTTTAATCTATTTCAGGGTCAGCTCTCGCAGTGATAGGGGCCATCTTAGTCGTAGCTTTTGCACCAAAGGTAAAGTCACACAGTAGTGTAAATGGTGTCAAACCAAGAAATTTATATCTGAAGCATATCAATAAGAAATTCAAAATAATTATGATCGTTGTTTCAGAAATGAGCCATGCTTAGCTAAAAACCACCATTGGGGCCTTGTAACAAGTTGCTCTATAGATCTTCATATGATACTTAGTTAAATATCCTATAAAATCCAAGTGACAGAACTATATAGCATGGGTGTATGATTTAATCATATTCACTTTCAATTTCGATAGATATGTTTTTACAATACTTGAATGGCTGAAAATATGAAGATGAGGATTTTCACACTTGGGGTCTAAGATGGACTGTAAAAAGCAAGAGAAATGCCTCAACTGTTACAACATTCATATTTACTAAACTCTCAGCAACTGATATAATATCGTTGTCATATCAGAATAGTGATACTTTTTCTTGTCTTCTGCAGAAAGAGAAAGTTCTGACGGGGGAAATGTTAAATCAGTACCTAACAGATATGTGGTTCGTTGTATATGTGGTAAGTATTATGACAATTACAGGTTCGTTTTTTTGTCTCGCGCTTCTAATGTGAGAAAATTGGCAGTTTCTTATGGAGGATAGGAGTCTAGTACTGGTTCTAGTCAGGAACGATTGTTAGGTAAACTGCCCGCCTGTTAAAATGACCAAAAACATGATTGAAACGGGCATTAAACTCTGACAACAACTAAAACAACATAATGCTTTTTTGCCCTTGTTTGCTTAGCCGCATTTTGAATGTTGTAAACCATGTAGACGTGAATTTATTCATTTGTAAAATAAACAAAATGCACTGTCTTTGTTGAAATTAATTCAGATGAACTTGACCATGCACATGCATGCTGACGTTCAGGTTGTAATGTTTTTATATCGCACTTGTTTGTAGACATCTGTTGATATTTGGTGAGTTGTATGATTAATAGTATGTTCATTGTAGAGTTTGTTCTATGCCGGGTATTTTAATAAGTGCACCTGTATTATTTATGTCCAGTTAGCTCACTTCCTATTTCTTTTTTTTTTGCCCCAGAGAAGTAAACTGCAGTTCAGATGGCAGACAGATGCAACAAAGTAAATTCTACGGGCCCCTTAATATTGTTACAAGTAGAGGTCATTGGCACACAAAGACCACCCATCAAACATCCTTAAAACCTGATCTCATTAGTTGTGTGTCTACATTCACAGGGATACCTATTAAAGACTGTTAGATGTGTATTTTCTCCTTACTGAGTCTTAATTAAGGGTGGGGGGGTTTCAGAGGCAATCGTTACATAGGCAGGACTATATAAACTGTGCACTAACTTCGTACAGCTTTACGTAACTTTATCATTCTTTTCATTTCAGTGTCTTGAGATAGCGTTTTTAGTGGTTCTGTTTGTTCTGCTGTATGTGTACAAGTTGAAAAGGGTCGTTGTCTATTTATTAATTGTTTGTGTTATAGGTAAGATAAAGTACTTAACATTTTAACCTCTGTCAGAACACCATACTTGAGAAATATTGGAATGATAAAACATGACTTTAGGGTCCAATGCTATACATGCATTTTTCATTTGAACAGTTTTAGTTTTCTGTACATAATTCAAGCATTTTTTTGTGTGTAACTCACACATTCAATATTATATAAGATAAATATAGTGTCATAAGTCATCCCTAAAAAATAATTTAATAGGATGCACTTTCTGTCGATCACCATAATGCTGAACACAGGCTCCCCTGTGTTATTTTCACATGACCTTTATCATACCATGTTATAATTTATATTGAATATATATACATTTATTCAGAAGTATAATTTAGATACAAAATGCTTTTCAAAATCTCTAACTCTACACTTACTAGAATTGTTTGTCTTTATAATCTTCAAATTCATTTTACGGGTAAATGAACAGTAAATTTCTAACTGTTACTTACTCTGTCCTTTCAAGTTAAAGTTAACTTTGGTATTGCATGTTGCTTGAAACACTTACAAGATCTTGTGCTGAAATTTAAGGTGTACAAACAAGAATGAAACAAACAATGAAAACTGAACTTGAATTCCATATTTCAGCATCTTTTTCTGTGATCTCAGCAAAGGCGGTGTCGAGTTTGATCCAGCTTACGTTTGCAGGAGATAATCAGCTTCAATATTTCACATTCTATATCATGACAATAGTCATGTTCTCTACAGCTATTCTTCAAGTCAAGTGAGTATAGACACACATCGTACACATTTTATTGGATACGATTTTCATGATTCTTCTGCTATATACAGGTGACTTGATTTTTGCGACACCTTTTCATGATAGTAGGAAGTAAAGTCCAGATGTAACCAGGGTTGTTTATGTCATAGAGCACCCCCCTGCCATTTGTAAATGTGCTTAATTTTGCAGTGTGATGGAAAAAGAAGTTGAAATTTGTAACATCAGTTTCAGCCATAGCATTGTCTTGGCCTGAAAGTTGCAGCATATTTTAGGATTGTTCTGAAAGAATTCATAAATCACTTAAGATCTGCCTCTACGTCTGAGGAAAAGTTTTAAAACTTCACTCCTGCAACAATGGGACCTATGTACTTACTGCCATGTCATAGAAGCAACCATGATACTGAATATCTGACATTTTGTTTTTGTTAAAAACCTGATTCAATAATGTTTCAGTCATTAATAGGTGGGCAAATTAACCAATGTCTTTCCTGCAAAAGACCAGTACTAGACTTCATTCTAGAGCAACAAAGTAATATGCAAAGGCAGTAGCAGAGGTCAGAAGAATGACCTTCAGTCTGCGAAAAATTTGGTGATTTTAAGTCAACAAACAACATTGAACACAAGTTAAAAGAGAGTCAATGGGAACAAAAACTGAAAATTTGTTACATGTATTTCAAACATTTATTTTCACTTCCAGGTATTTAAATATGGCAATGCAGAGATTTGAGTCTACAATTGTTGTACCCACCAACTTTGTGTTTTTTACAATCAGCGCTATCATAGCTGGTATTGTGTTTTATAAAGAATTCTGGGGAATGACAGCATTAGATATATTCATGTTCTTGTTCGGGTAAGTAACATAATACAATGGAGTTGACTCCCCAAAGTTTGTGTCATGGTGGAAGAAATGGCAATATACTGTATACCAACTAATATTGGCATGCAAGTTATGTATTTTGAATATTGGAAAAAGCTTAGCCTTGGGTGAATTTTTATAATACGTTATCTAAATTATCCTAACTTTATTTATTTATTTTTTTTTTCTAAAAACACAAATTTAAAAATCAACGAATCAGTCAGACATTGTCCAAACGCAAAGATTAATTGGTGCGAATATTAATTGGTTCACAGTATTAACAAACAAGAAAATAAATTTATAACTTGTTCATTCACATAATCCTGTGGCTGGAATATTTTCTGTCTTACTTGAAATGTATGAGTCACAAGCTCTGTTGAAGTGAGGCAAGTTGAGGACTGATCGCCAAGTTGCTCTATGTGTACAAAGACGTAGAAACTGATGGAATGGTTTCACAGTCAGTCCTCGATTAACATTACTACCTATATGAGTTCATGCCTCATGACTCTTCATGTTTGTTTGGGTCAAAACTATTCAAACTATTTGTTCCAATAGACAACTACAAAAAATGTAACTCAAAAATTCTTGAAATTGAACTATTTTATGTGTACCATGACTGAACATTGCTTCCTCATTTTGTGTACAGTGAATCGAGAAAGTGCTCACAAAGCTAGAGGAATGATAAATATCATAATCCCATAGACTTTCATGTCCAAGTGCATACCCTCTACATATGTATAATGGTACATACCAGCAGTTTCTCCTTTTCTCAATGATACAAGCAGATTTCCATACTTACAATTATACTTACTTTATTGTTCTTACTTACACTGCAGAACTGTTACTTTACGTGTAATTTCAGTTTTACACTATGTTACTGTAATTTAATTGTGAAATACATGTAGTTAAACACTACCTCACTGTTATTTTTCTTGTTATTTCAGGTGTATTATGTCATTTGTTGGTGTATATTTCATTGTTGCGGGTCGACCGAGTGTTGACTCTATTAAAAAAGTTGCAGAAGCACAAGAATCGGAACCTTCTCTTTCTATAGCATCCCGATGTTTTCCAGGTACGTATTGCTCCAAACTGTCTTTCCTACGTAGAAACGTTTATTTGAAAGTTGTTATTTTTTCGTTTTGGAAATTTTAGAGTTTTCTGTAGCAATCCACTGAATGCATTTATTGCCCTCCACCATAGGAGTAGAGTTAGACAGTAATGGCAGTCATAACCACAGGTGTTAGAAGCAAGGTGGTCATGGAGTAGCATTACCACAGGTGCTAGAAGCAAGGTGGTCATGGCAGTAGCTACCAAGATGCAAAAGCAAGGTGGTCATGGAGTAGCATTACCACAGATGCTATGAAGCAAGGTGGTCATGGCAATTTAATAACCACAGGTGCAGAAGCAAGGTGGTCATGTCAGTAGCATAACCACAGGTGCTAGAAGCAAGATGGTCAAAGTAGCTAATCATACTAAAAACTTTTCCTACCTAGAAGACATGGAAAACTATGAAAATTAACATGTACTAATCCTATATAGTTCATATAGTATGCAAGTATCTAAAATGGAAAAGGACCTCAGTCATTCACCTTCATTTCCCTGTGATATCACTAATAAGCCTCATTGTTCTGCCATTTGATTCTAAATACATGGTAAATTCAATCATCATTTGGCTGTCACCTGCTGTGACAGCAGCAGGGAATCACTTAGGGATCACTTCTCCATTGTCCTTCTGTACATCAATCTGACAGGTCTGTCTTTCTATCACTCTTTTATTTTATAACCCATAACATTTTATCTCTTGAAGGTACTTACTTTTATAAATGGCAATATAGAGAACTGGCAAAAATGAGAAACATCAGTATACTTTTTGTTATTTCCATAACTCGTTGATATATAAATCACTGTTTAAGATAAACAGTCGTTACTTCATAATTCAGTGAAACTTCACTCTTTAGTTGAAGATAATTGTTATAAGTTAAATATAGAAGAATCATAACTTTCCCTTTACTTATTTATGATTTATCTCCCCTTGATCCGTATCTTCTTAGCTAGCCAATATTTCAGTCACTATGAAAGACCAGGGATGCTTAGTATTTGGATTTTATTTTTAGTGTAAATGATGAAAATTTAAATATACTGCCTTCAGTAATTTATGAATTATCTCCCTTTGTAAATTTTATTTTCCATGTCATATCTTGAGCACTTTTGATTGTAATACAGTAAAATTTGATATATATATAAATAGAGGAAACTTGGAACAACCGCATTTGTAAAGAATGCCTAATTTGCAATATATTTTTAACTTAATTCAGTTTTCGTAACTTGTCAGTGTAAGAGTTTTTAGTTTTTAGAAACTTTTCCTGGCAAATCAAATCTTGCAGCAGACGACACATGTTCCATGGATAACTCTTGTGCATTTTATTTGTATCTTGTTTTCCAGAAAACTGTTACACTTTTACCTGTAGTCAGGTTTTTAGTTATTTACTGTAACAGCTGTTACCGTCTTTATTTTATTTTAGTACACAGAATATTTTATATAATAGGTATCTGTTATGTCCGTACCAGTGATATAATGTCATGTCATCACAATTCCTTGTTGTGTGGACACAGTTATGTGATCTTGTTGCATGAGCATGATTCTTTATGTCACACAATAATATTAACAAGACATTCACTTTTTACTGGGATAAAAAATTAATTTTTGTGATGACTATGCATTTTTTATTTTAATTAGAATGTTGAATATTGAAAAAACTTTTTCCACACACAAGCACGCAGTGTAAACAACACTGCTTATGCCCACAAAATACTGCATGAACTTTGTAATGTGACAACACTATATTTTCTTCCAAATTTTCCAATTTTATCTCTTAGTATATAGGAATAATTTTTAAAGTTAGTAATTTTCTAAACATGATAATTTCCAAAATGTTTTTTAAACACGCAGGTTTGAATCTGTTCATTAAATGGACATCTATAGAAGTCACAAGATTAACAGAAATGTAAATTGTGCATGAAAGTCTGCCTCCATGCTCAAGTGGTTATGGTCCCTGACTTGAAATCACTGTAACCACTCATAGATTGAAGGTCATGGGTTTGAGTGCTACTGACCATATCTCTTTATGTGAGAAAGTTGGCAGTTTCTTATGGAAGATTATGTTCTTCCCATGAAAGATGCTTAGGTAAACTGCCCACCTGTTGAAATGACCAAAGTATGGTTAGATTGGGTATATATCTCCTACAACAACAACAACATTGTGCAAACTAATTTTTTGGGGGGGAAATTGTCAGCTTTTGCTATATTTTGGCAAGTACTTGTTAACCCCTGAGTTTTTTTTACATTGAATAAATGTCATTGAAAGAAGGTAGGCTTTATTTAATGTCAGATTTCATATCAATCAAGTAAACTAAGTTGAGCCTTTGTTTGACAAATCTAGTTGAAATCCAGCTACTTTACCTCATACAATTTGCTGGTATTCAGTCACAACAGCTTGGTGGACATAGGCAATGCTGATACTGAAGGGAAAACCACAGTTGCCGCTAGGGGATTCAAACCTCAGACCTTGTGATCTTAGTGGAACAATTGTAACTGTGTGGACCAATTGTAACTGTAAATGTGTCCAACAGTTTTATGGTTATTTACAGCCTTTCTAATACATAATTTGATTTTCCCCAGATATGTGTCTGGTGAGTTTCAGAAGTGTTTTCTGTAAGGCAACAGTAGGGTAAAATATGTATCATTTTTCTTCCGTATGGAAGCAGTGATATCTTGTGTCCGGTAACTGGGACAAGCATGGTCTTTCTTTCACTCCAGGGTGATTTGACTGCTCGTTAAGAATCTTTAGCATGAATTTATTTCATTTTTGTTAAATGAGTTACAGTACATGTACATTTTGTACTTAAGAAAACTTATGAAAAGGAAAGTTTAAGTCGGTAAATTATTCTATGTACATATGAGAAATAAACAAAATAAATCTTGAAAATTTGAGAGATATTTTCAAGTTGTTTTTAAATTGTGTTTTACTTTCTCAGCCCGGAGAAAGAATAGTATACCGGTAATAAAAGGTAAAATCTGTTGGTGAACTTCATATTTTTCTATCTTCAATTTTGCTTTTTAAACTGGACCAGAATGAATGTGTGACTAGACAAATTGTTGCAGAAGTGTCAAATGTAATGTGTCAAATTTTGAATACGGAGAAACATACATGTATATTACCTGCTAAGATATACTTGGCCATCATTCAATTTGGGCAGGTCCATGTACATGTATTTTTTGTAGGAGTGCCGTTTAAAAATTTACAGAATGAGTGATGAACAATGTAGGTTCATGTTCAGACAGAACAGTTGTGAATTTTGATCATGATCTACACTGGTCGCTAACACAGAAATATCTAGATATTTATAGTACTGTTATATAAACATCTCTGTCAGGTTAGAGGATATGCTCTTGGGGTACAGTTTAATGTGTATGTAAACGTTATTTAGTTTGCTGTTCATTTTGGTCATGGTCGCTTTTCTCTTAATTTTAGTTTCATGTTTAGCAGACAAAATATAGTAAAACCTGTTTTATCAGGTACCCGGTGGGACCACTTCATCATGCGGGATATTGCAGACTTGTTAAACCAGGTTTTGCATTAAACATTTTGCATTAGTAGGACCAAGGATTGTGCGAAATAAAGGCAGTTTTTTGTTAAAAACCAGGTGCCCGATACGACATATTTACTGCATTCTGCCTCCACAGTCAGGTGGTAAAGGTATCTTGAGGCTTCTGAGTTCTAGATGTGCTATTGAGTGTTATTGTCTTGAGCGTGTCTTGAGGTTACTCTTTTATGTGAGAAAGTCATCAGTTCCTTACAGAAGCTTGCAGTGTAGCACTAGTCCTTCCCAGGAACGATGGGAACCGGTAGGTAAGCTTGCCCACCTGTACATAACTGAAATACTGTTGAAACGGGCATAAAACTTCTGGAAAAAATAAACAGAATCTAACCATGTATGTACATTCAAATCACACTTTTTGGTGAACACTTCATATGTGTTTGAACACAAAATCAGTTTTTACACTCTTCATGTTAAAAGTTATAATTGTGAGTATACAAATGTTCTTTGTCCAGAAAGCTTGAAGATTCATATAGGGTTACCTAGTAAGGGCTCATTGGCAAAAAAAAAATGGCAGACAGGATGAAAACGGAGAGAAGTAAAACCTTGTAATGAACAAAACCTACTCTTCTTCAATATCAGCATGCAGGCAGTTTTTTTCTTTTTACAATCTTCATTCATTTTATGGTGTCAGGGTATTTGGAAAGTTTTGGTATAGATTATAGAGGGATCTTAACTAGATAAGCTTTGTAACTTACATGTAACTGTTGGAAAAATTTAAGAATTAGGCATTAAATAGCTACCAGTTTTTAAATAATTTTTTTTTCTGAAATGGACGTTAATTTTTGTCTTATCTAAACTTCTTAAAGAGGTCATTTCCAGACTGTTTTGGTTCAGATTTGTTTGTGTGTGTTTGTAATTGTTTAATGGTACGAAATTTTACAACAAATAATAAACAGAAATTCAGCATTATCATTTTGGCCTATAAATGAATAACTAGATGACAAAAGAACCATGTTCTTTCCTCATCTCATCATGGCTTCCATAACATTTTGTGAAAAGACAACTGGTTTTATACAACAGGTTGTTCATTGGACATATGGTTTCATGTAACAGTTTGTTGAATTTAACATTGAGTGTAAAAAATTGTCCATTAAATCAACAAGAATGTGAAAAACAAGTAAGTAAAAGGCATGTTATGATGGATATATATCTGGACGATATGGAGAAAATTGTTAATTGCCGGATCAGAAGTTCGATTAAGTGTCGTAGTGTATAAAACCATTAGGCCAGGCGTCATATTCGAGCAACTGTTACATTATTATGATTAGACCATTATGTTAGTTAGACAAACTATCAAATTCAATCAAGTGTCTTTTGACGTAATGTTGTGCAGTGGTTGTCATGGTGACAGTTTGTTTTCAGATGCTCATGTTTACAGAAAAATTTAGGTTGGAATTCTCCAAACTTTGTTGGGCTTTCTTTAAGTCACCTATCACTTTTCAGACACTGAAAAGTGTCAAATACGTCCAATGTTATTGAAACTTATCAATTTATTCTAAACTGCACTGGTAAACTGTGTCTAGCGTGCATTTGTTATTCTTGTTTAAGACTTTATAATAACAATTTTACAAGGGCAATTTTGTTTCTTTTACCAATTCTACATGATACCAGTGAGTAAATCAGATCATATTGCATTCAGTTTAGTCATTTCAGGAGTGCATTAAACTTAATTAGTACGGTATACATGCAGCTACATACATGTGACATACTACTGTTACTTTTCAAGTGAAATACTTACTAACAAAGTAATACAAATGGAATTACATGAACAGTCAAGCAAGTGTTGACGGCCACCTTAATGATAAAGAGACATTGTGAGAATACAGTGCAACCTCTCAGGAGTGAAGACCCCTGGGAACACTGAAATTTGTTTGTCGTAAAGAGGTGTTGTTCTGGGGAGGTCTATTCCTTATATAAGAAACAACTGAAAAGAAACTGTGGGTCTTTTTTAGGGAGGGTGTTGTTCTAGGGAGGTGTCATTTTCGGGAGGTTGGACTGTAGAACACGTATTGCTATATCATGTCCTTTATTTAAGTGCATGTTCAGTAGTTTGCAGTCAACACTTGAATTTGTATGAAACCTTTGTTTTCATCCATCACCTGTTATTTAGTCAACCATTGACATCAGTTTTCAAATTGACTGTTTATGTATGTATGGTTTTACTGAAAGTATTGTTTAAGAAATAGTATCCATTAAAGTGTTGTTTATCGGTTAATAAACAATTCTTAGGAGTTCTGATGTGCACTTACAAACTGGCCAAGTAGTTTATAACTTAGCATCAGAATGACATCCTGTTGTTTATTATTGGATGAACAATGCTTTAAAGGTTATCAATTTGATTCTAACATGACCAAAAGATCACTTGAATATAAAGAAACGGGTTACATGTATCTGGATGGTTGCAACTTTGTTATTAAGCACAGTGTGGCGTCATTTTTAGCTCGACTATTCGGAGAATATGGAGAGCTATTACAGTCACTTGTGCGTCGGCACCGGCCGGCGTTGCTTCTTTGGTTAAAGTTTTGCCTGCTAAGTACTATCATGCACATATCTCAGTAACCACTTATGATATTGACTTGAAACTTTGTTCATGTCTTTAGGGGTGTCATACAATCAAGGCAGATAACTCTTGAAAAAATTTAGTACAAATTATGGCCCTTGTTTGACTTTGAAAATTTGGTTAAAGTTTTGCCTGCTAGGTACTATCATGCACATATCTCAGTAACCACTTATGATATTGACTTGAAACTTTGTTCATGTCTTTAGGGGTGTCATACAATCAAGGCAGATAACTCTTGAAAAAATTTTAGTACAAATTATGGCCCTTGTTTGACTTTGAATATTTGGTTAAAGTTTTGCCTGCTAGGTACTATTATGCACATATCTCAGTAACCACTTATGATATTGACTTGAATCTTCGTTAATGTCTCAAGGGGTGTCACACAGTCAAGGCAGATAACTCTTCTATAAATTTAGTACAAATTATGGCCCTTGTTTGACTTTGAAAATTTGGTTAAAGTTTTGCCAGCTAGGTACTATCATGCACATATCTCAGTAACCACTTATGATATTGACTTGAAACTTTTTTAATGTCTTAAGAGGTGTCACTCAGTCAAGACAGATAACTCTTGTTTAAATTTAGTGTGAATATTGCCCTTGTTTGACTGTGAAAATTTGGTTAAAGTTTTGCCTGCTAGGTACTATCATGCACATATCTCAGTAACCACTTATGGTAGTTATATCAAACCTTGCAATAGTGTTCAGGGTAAATTTTGTATCAAACAATTAATTTACCAAAAATTTTGACTTTTTTTATGATTCGACTTTCCTAGTTTATACATAATAGTTAGCAGAATTTTGTTTTGCTATTATACTGATAAAAGTTTTGTTTTATTAGCAAACACCCACAATAGTCGAGCGTGCTGTCTTATGGACAGCTCTTGTTATTGTCATGATGGTCTGTGACTGGTCTACATGTCAACAACATTTATTGCAGAACTTACATTTGATTTCCATTAATGTTAGACTGACAAGGAAGTCGAGCCATTTTAGAGTTTTAAGTTTTAGGTTTGAATATTATTGTCATGTCACATAGGCTATGTTATACCTGAACATTTATAGGTAGACAACACCAGATTTTGCATTTTATTTTACTTAATTATTCTTTTGCCTTTGTTTTAGCATGGCTGCTGGCAACAATAAATGTTGGTAAAGTTCAGCCGTCCGGCTCTGTGAGTCATCTGATAGCAGAAGATGAGGAGTCGAGACGTCCATTTGTTGCAGCCGATGGTGACACTGATTCAAACTCATCACAGGAAATTTTGTTCACAAATGCCTCGGAAATGAATGGATCAGTACAGTATACCAAAAAGTATGGCTCAGAGGATTAGGGCGTGACAGTTTTGATAGAACTAGCAAAAATATTTTAAAATGTTACGGTAATGGCACACATGTAGAACTGTCCCTGTTGTTTACACACACACAGGGAGAGAATTCCTTGAAAATATTTCCTAACGTTGTATCAATTCATTTTGATATGAATTTTTATTTCAAGTTTGTATTCACTACTATACGTAGGCTTGGTTATGTGATAAACATATTGTTTCTACGCTAGATTAAGTGATAAACATATTGTTTCTAAGCTGGATTTAGTGATAAACATATTGTTTCTAAGCTAGGTAATGTGATAAACATACTGTTTCTAAGCTAGGTTAAGTGATAAATATATTGTTTCTAAGCTAAATTTAGTGATAAACATATTGTTTCTAAGCTAGGTTAAGTGATAAACATATTGTTTCTAAGTTAAATTTAGTGATAAACATATTGTTTCTAAGCTAGGTTATGTGATAAACATATTGTTTCTAAGCTAGGTGAAGTGATAACCATATTGTTTCTAAGCTAGGTTAGGGGATAAACATATTGTTTCTAATCTAGGTAATGTGATAAACATACTGTTTCTAAGCTAGGTTAGGGGATAAACATATTGTATCTAAGCTAGGTAATTTGATAAACGTACTGTTTCTAAGCTAGGTTATGGGATAAACATATTATTTCTAAGCTAGGTTAAATGATAAACATATTGTTTCTAAGCTAGGTTATGGGATAAACATATTGTTTCTAAGCTAGATTTAGTGATAAACATATTGTTTCTAAATTGTAAGATATACGCATACCAGTGGCTGTTTCACACGTGAGTCAGGTTTCATATTTATGTCAAAAGATATATATATTATTTATTTTTCATCATATAGTTTATATCAATGTTAAATTTTAAGTATTGTGATACAATGTGACTGTCCTAGTTATATATGTATGAATAGCAATATTCTTCACATACGTTGTTTTGTTTCTGTATGCTATTTGTCCCAATTATCATATCCAAGCTTTATGTAGTAAAGCCGGGGCTATATAGGAATCACACATGTTCCATCCTGTCTGTACCGTCTGGTCATGCACAAAATCAAGTATTACCCAAAAACTACGTACATGTCAGATTTCTACTAAACTTTCTCTGTAGCATACTTGTTGTGACCTCTATAACAGAATAGGAAAAGGTTCTGGACCATCCAGTGTACACTGGGGTTGCTGTTACTAAAAATAGAAAAACCTTTAAATGTCTCCTTCTCTTGGACTAATAGAAGAAGGAATGTCAATAAACTTGCTCTGTTTCATCCTTGCATTGTCCCCTTTTAGACTACTACATTTATAACTCAACATGACAACAATACTAATCAGAAATATAAAGTACTACAGTAAATGCAATACTTTACAGTACTGCAGTATTTTACAGTACCATAAAGTACTTTAGTACCATAGTGACCAGCGCATAAGCAGGGGTATTAATCACTCCCAGTGGTAGCTCCAGTGTTTCAATGTTGCTCATGCTTGTTAATGATATGTTTACCTAGTATGCACTTTTTATAATGTGACAAATTCAAAATTTATAGCAATCCTTAAAACCATGTCTATTTTGAAAACAAATTGACTACCGTAAACATCGTTAAATCTGTTAGTTGTTTGTTATTATTTTATAATTACCGGTATTTCATTTTATGAGATTTTAGATTAGCAAGAAAGCGCTTTGGAGCTAAAGAAGCATAATATTCAGTCTTAAGATAGAAATTTAAGGGAGATCAATTCAGGATGTGGTCCATAAAATAAAAACCAGGCAAATACGACAACTTATAATGTACATGTATTATATTATGGTATTGACTTGAAATGCCAGTGTCATTTCCAGGGTGTTATAGTCTGCCTGATTAATGTAACGAATGGTATAAATGCAACATCTGGTACACTCATTAGCAGCATATGTTGAGCAGGACTTCATTCTTTCGACGCAAAGAACTTAGATAAATAAAGTGTTAAACTGAATACAGCCATGACTTAGATACTATATTGATAAACTTACAGCTGTTTTGCATTTAAACCTCTTAAATAACAACAGGGAGATGGTGTATAGGGGAAATTCCCATATCCAACATGTTGAAATCTTGTTTATAAGAAAACATCTTGCATCAGTTAATTTTTAAAAAGCCATTTTGCTGCAGGTAACTGGCTCGGCTTCCATTTGTATTCTAAGACCTGTGACTGCCAGAGTAAAATCTGGCATATGCCAGATTAGCATGTATTGTAAAGCCGGTGTTACCCTGGTATGCCTGCTTACGTCGGGTAGTAAAACAGATGCCACTTTCCCACAACAGATCAGTGTACGCCGCATGTTCGCAACATTTAACGAAACAAATAGGACTAAGAGTTTGTCTGAAATGAAGGGCAACATTTTATGAAGGCAAGTAACGCAGCTTATTCATGCGAAAGTTCATTCTGCACAGTTAATGACTTCCATAACTAAAATAAATGAAAACTGTTCACCTCTCTACTTCGTAATGGATTGTAATATATTCTAAAATGAAGTTCACCTAAAAGAACGCATGGGCATTTTCATGATAAAATGTTGTAAATGCCATGTCTTTCATCAAATTTAGCCTTACTTTAAGTTAGGCAGAATTCAGTCACGTGATATAGCCAGTTATAATCATCCTGCTTTTCATCATTGGACACCTATTGTTGTTGACTCCGCTACGCTCCATACATCACTTTGACACGAACGGTTGTTCACTCTAAGCTTTATAGTCACCCAGTGTGATGTACGGAGCAAAGCGGAGTCAACAACCATTTCGGGTGATGTGCGTGGAGTAGCGGAATCAACAGCCGTGGGTGACCAACGATGCCTGCTTTTATGAAATATGTGACGTTATTTGGTTACATTCCAACCAATTGTTAATGATGGGACCTGGGTCAAGAGGGATTATTTAAACAGCATTAGTAATGATATCATTCAGGTGACGACAACATGTCTGTTGTTATGTGCGTAGAGTATCGTAATTGTTTTGTGTGTGCCACTTTCAAGTTGTATTTACTTAATTCGAATATTAATATATACATTGTACTTCTACAGGGTCTATTTATGCCTCACTAAATAATTTATGTCTTTTTGGGATGGGTTGGGTGGCATAGGAAGAGTTGAACTTATATACAATTGACAAATTTGTTTATGCTTGCATTTGGAGATGATTTTCAATGTCAGCATAAGTCATTGTGTATAATAACAGTAAAATAGTGATGAGAATAGCACTGCGTTTGCAAGGCTGGTCATGTGATTATTCAAGTCCATGCCAGGGGCTAGACTATTACTTTGTAGACATACATGTGCAGTTTTGGATGTAACAGAAGTGGCTTTAGAGAACAGGTTTCTGTTTAATCCTGATCACCACTTAAAGGAGACGGCAAATATTCTGTTACACAAGAAAAAGCTGGAATAAATAGAGGATAATTACTGGTTTCGATGTAATATCACGTTATAATTTCACCAGATAAGCACGAAAAGACATATTTCACTAATATATAATCAACAAAATAACGACTTTTAGTGTTCACAAGTGAATTTAACTGATATTAAATTGATGTCAACAATTGCTCTGTTTATTTTATGCTTAAAACTTTACTTTTGTTGAGTTTGTTTCAATAAAATGCCGAAAACATCATCAGAAGGCATAGCACACATGAAGTCATATTAAAGGCGTTATCTTTATATGATTTCTGGCATTCATTATGCTTCGTATACTTTTTGACAATGATTTTAATGATTTCACTGAAATGTGAGTATGTTGGGATATAATGCACCATTATATTTTGATAAACCACCTAAAACATAACATGAGAAATACTAACGCCAAAGATTTTGTAATGTATTACATATTTCACAAGTGGTTACCACAATACATTATGTTTTTGTTATATCTTGCAATATGGGAGAACTTTACATCAGCAGGTCGACTTTTAAATTAATCACTTCATTTTAAGATATTATTACAAATTTTTACTATGAAATTAATAATAGCAGGCTTGCCTTTTGTCTGAAAATATTGTGGACAGAAAATGTTGCGCCCGTAAATGTTGAAACATGTATTTAAACTTTATTTGTTGATTTCCGTTATATATTTATACATTTGTGGGGGTTGATTGGAAAGTTTGTACTGTGGTTACTGTCATTTTTATGTATAGAATCTCTAGATCATCAGTCAGTTGTAATTTCAACATTAGTTTTAACTTCAATGGTTACCACAGTCAAATTTTTGATGAAGATAATTTTTCCAGGAAACGCTTAGTAACATACAGAGCTTGTGCGCCAGTATATAATGTATCCTCCAAGCTTTTGTTAGTCAAAGTTTAAGGTATCATTCAAATAAAAATCACTGATTTGACAAAAGTGCTCCGACAACGTCATTGATGTCGCCGTGACCCAATCGGGGATGTCACCGAGCCTCCGGTTCATTCCAGTAATATCAAACTTTCAGTGTCTATGTGCAGATACATCTTGAGGGTTAGTCATGAAACTGCTGTATAGATTATAAACAAAGAAGCAGACGCAATACTGATTGTTTCACCATCAACCCTCAAGTTTTCAAG
Source organism: Saxidomus purpurata (assembly GCA_022818135.1). Classification (NCBI taxonomy): domain Eukaryota; kingdom Metazoa; phylum Mollusca; class Bivalvia; order Venerida; family Veneridae; genus Saxidomus; species Saxidomus purpurata. The sequence continues at coordinate 12,364,286 of JAFMSR010000005.1, forward strand.
TCTGTTTAATAGGGACTGTCAATAGTACTCGTGACTAAATACCCTATCTTGAGAATTGCTCAAAAGAAGAATTCCAATATACTAACTTTCCAAGCAATTCTAGCAGTTTAAATATGCTTGCTGATATTAATTGAGTGATATTCTTGTTGATTCTTTGATTTTATATAGGTTGTATTTGTTTTTAGATTTTTTTGCTGTAAATATGTAAAGTTTATGATTTCTTGCTGTATACTTTATATGTACCATACATTCCATTTTGTTTGATTTGATTTGCATTCAGAATTTGTGCAACAATGAAAATTACCTCTTCAATTGTGGTCAACAGGGACTTGCTTACATAGATTTATGGGTTGGGTAAGAAAAAAATGTAATGTTAAGATGGAATGTTCTGTGAAAATTTACCCAAATAGATACAGATGTGTAGATATTTTAGGGGTTATGATTCGCTGCCAGTAATAGCTCTGGTTTAAAGTTCTGGGGGAGGGGGTATTTCCTGTACTTGCTTCAGGGGCAGATATAATCATGTATACGTGTCGTATTTCCCAGAGTTGTTCAGAGCTACAAGATCTGAATTATGTATTTAATTATATGAATGTATTAAAATCATTGCAAATTAAACATTTCAATTTGAAGTTTTTTTACCTGATTATTCCATTTAGCTCATTGGTTGTGGACTACAGATCAGATCACGAGAGTGAATTCTTGCACGAAAATGTAGTTTCAAAGTGCAGAGTTTTAGTTTTACTGTGGTATTAGATCATTCATAATGACAAGTTAATAATTTTGGGTTTCGCCGGATAGCATCGCAAACCAATGAGAACATGATTATTATATGCAAAAGCTATGGCCTCTATGGCAGGACGGGTATGGCCACTGACTTTGAGGGTCATAGATACATGTTTTACAATTGACTTGGCTCAGTGTGAGAAAATCGGCAGCTTTTCTTATGGTGGATGGAAATCTAGCACTGCCTGTTCCAATGAAAACTGACCACCTGTATATACAGTCGACTCTCGAAAGTTCGAACCCGGATAATTGGAACACCCCCGATTATTCGAACACATTTTCGGGTCCCGAATTTTTTCCTTCTAAATTCAATATGTTCTACTACGGTTAATCGGAACCTGGATAATCGGAACTTTCGAACTGATATTATTGTCCGCTCGTTAATAAAATAGTGTGAATAACTCCGGAAAGTTCGAACAGTGTCGTTTGTTAACTGATCAATCAGCCGGCCGCATGTTTTTCACACCTCGTGAAAATTGAGCAGGTGCCAGCTTGATTGAGTAAATGACGTCACATGGTAATAATGTATAATGGTAAGTGTATTTGTTTGCCGCGCGTGCTAACACTAAGTCTTATGATTATGTTTGTGGCAATCGTTCGCCTGTCAAAAAATGAGTTAATTGTTTCATATTCAATAAAGTTCGGGTCGTACCGATTATAGCCTCTTAAGAGGATGGTGGACCCAATAAGCACGATTACAAACAAAACATTCAATAAAGCTTTATAAAATCTAGATTTTCCAATGTCAACCACACAATTATGTCAGAACATAGTGTACAAAGTTCTAACTTCGAGCAACCTGGTGAAGGTCCCAGTATTGGTGGGATAGCCAGGTCGGCGAATTAGGGGAAAATTAATTTCGCTGAGCAACTTGGTGAAGGGCCATCGTCAACGAGTAGAAACTGGCATCAAAGATTTACATACAAGAACTTCCACTCAAAACTCAGTAATCGAGTACGTTCCTACACAGGTTTTAGTACACTTCACTCTAGACAGAACGGCGTTCTTACAGAACGGTCTTTAGTACCATCTCCAATATGGCCGACATGCTCACTCCGGAAAGATCGAACTACCGAAAATTCGAACAAATTTTGTTTCCCCGAGGGTGAAATGGATGTTAAACCCAATGAAGACATATTTGTGATGGATTTACAGAAAATAAAAACCTGATGGAAGTTAAAATAAAATATGTTAGTGTGGATTACCTCCCTTACACTGAAGACAAAAGTAATTTCTGCCAAAGGATAATTTCTGCCAAAGGATTTTAAACGAATATTTGGATATTGAATTTGAAAATATTAACACTTCATTATTTAGTCTGAAAGTGTCCCCATCAGCATAGTTTACCAGTAGATCATGCAATAATGTTTTGTGATTCACATACACCCATCTGCATTTTTCGCTCACGTGATACGTGCAGGGCAATCTCCTGTCTGGCCTCGATCCTAATTGCATTATGTACAGACCATAAGTGACAAGTTTATAATGTCACCATAGAACCCAAGTATAATGTGAGAAATTAATAGATTTGCTACACAAAGTATTTGTTGCTCCACTACCAAGATGTCAAATTTTTGCTGCCTAAAGACCAATAAGCAAATTCTTCAGAACTTGACTTTGGAGCCAAGTATATTCTATGACAAGAGTTATATGTAAGCCATGCTTGATCAATTCGTCTGTACTATTGAAATGTGTTACAGCATGTTTCTTTTGCTTCTTCATGCATTTTATATCGCGTGGATATTCTGCTAAAATTTTAGCCACAATTCCAACAGTGTTGATGGACTTGGGCTTTTCTTAGCTCTACACAAAGTATATGTAGCTAAAGACTCAACTGTGTAGTCAACGAAATACATAAAACCAAACTATTTTATTAAACTTTTTATTTACAGAACATTTCATAAAGTTGCAGAGTTTACCATGAAAGAGATCTACAACATCTAAAAAATATAAGTATGTACAGTTTATCACACAATCAGTTCATTGAAAATTACACATTGCACTCTCTCAAGACAACTGCCCTTACCATACATTCTTACTTTACAAACTGGCCCCTAATTCTGCTAAATATTTGTATTTTATGATGTGAGATATTACAGGTGACTCTAAATTGGATAAAATACTACATTCAAGTTCTCAAATTTTTATAACTACTGTTGACTGCAAACCCAAGTTTGTCAATGATTCCAGTTATGTATACATAGAGCGCAACAGCTCTATGCACTACACATTTCATGAATTAAAGGGTGTGCTAACATTTAAGCTATTCATGTTATTTTGCAGGTATTACCATACCTATTTTGCTTTATCGATTTAATATCAAACAGTACACAGAAACTTTCATCATTTTCAGGGTTTGATTCCTTCATGTTACAAAAAACATATCATGGTCACACAAAAGAAATATAAAACTTACCAAGTATCTTAAAATGACCAAGTACAAATGTATCAGATTAATTCAATTTAAACTAATTTATTTATTCTCAATTACGAAATAAATTCTTACAACATATATCAATCGCTCTCCAGACTCACACCAATTTTTCATAATGTTTTTCTCCTATATTTCTTCAGTTGTAAACTGGTATGTTATAACAGATTAATTTTTCGTAACTCTTATCCTGCTTAAAGTGAGTGATTTTGCCTTGACGACTAGCGTAGATCATGATCAGCCTGCGTGTGTCCATGCACTCTGTTCATGATCTTCACAGTTTGTTATTCAACTAGTAAATTTTCATTAAGCACCCTAACCAGTAAGTACCCAAATGTACAATTCATTGCACTGACCAAACTGAAAGATGGACATGTCCATTTTAGAAATATAGCATAATCAAGGACAATTTTACATCCAGTACGGATTAGATGTGACCCAATGACCTTTCATCTGATTTTTAGCTCTATCACTTGAAGTAAACAGTGATTTGAAAGCAGAACTAGCTTTTGGGTCCTTTTGAATACTTCCAGTATTAGGTATGTCCATTTTATCGTTTAAACTTCTGACTGTACTCCCAATTGTCAATTTCTGTTTGGAGTCTGCAGCTGAGACCTTTGACCCTCTGCTGCCATTGGTCAGTTTAGAATCTCCTTTGATGCCATTGGCTAGTTTAGAATCATCTTTGAAGCCATTGGTCAGTTCAAGTTTTGGCTGTTTACTGGTACTTGGTCCACATTCGGCATCTGCAGCAGAAGATGATGTAACTGTTTCACATTTCTGCTTCCTTGACTTCTTTGCTTTCTGCAAACAAAATGTAATAATTGATAAAACAAGAGCTGTCCATAAGACAGCAAGCTCGACTTTTGTGGGTGCTTGCTAATAAAACAAAACTTTTATCAGTTTAATAGCAAAACAAAATTCTGCTAACTATTAAGTATATTAAGTATAAACTAAAAGATGAATCATAAAAAAAGTCAAAATCTATCACTATATATTTAATTTTTGGTAAATTAATTGTTTGATACAAAATGTACCCCTGAACACTATTGCTAAGTTTCATGGGGAACTATAATGACCACTACCGATATCACAAAAATCAAGGGAATTAAGTCAAATTTCATGTGTCATCACGGTGTCTACAGAGTTACCCATCTTTTATCGATATTTGCGAGCGTGTGTGATTTACGGGGCCATAAAACCAGTCACGTGTAACTGCGCCTGCCAAACTGGAAAAATCAATACATCGTTGTTTTTTTAACCAAGATTATTTATAGCCTAAGGGAGATGTGAAAGTTGAAATGTTACTAATTTAGGTAAAATGTAGGTATTGTGTTTTTTCTTCTGACTATTATATACCGAACGATATCACCTTATTTTCAATGAAAAAAATATGAATAAAATTGTTTCAAGTGGGAAGCACAATATCATTAAAAACGTGTTTATAAAATTTAATGAATTTGATCATATCTAATGTAAAATGAAGTGCGTTGAAAATACGAATCCAGTGATACTAGTAATAATAATTGTTGACAAATAGTAACAGATCGAGGAACTCAAAAAGCTGTTACACTCGTTGTTCTTGACATATTTGAATGAATCTAAAATGTGTTCATTGGAGAACTTAAATTGTCGACTGACCTCTTCGCACGCCGCGTTATTTTGTTTGTTCATGTCAACAAATACCTTATGAAAAATTTAATGATTGACATGGAATTCAAGAACATGCGTGCATGGCAAATCAATTGTTATTGGGGCATGGGAAAGACACGATGCTTTTTTTAAATGTAGACAACTTTAAATGTCATCCTTTACTAAGTTTGGGTCATTTCCAATTTAAAAGTCTGCCACATATCAATGATTTGTTTATATACATTTTTTCACACTAAAATTTACACTGTTAAAGGAGGAAACAAAACTTAAAAACAAATTCATTTCTTCGGAAAGCTTTAAAAGACAACGCGAATTTAGACTGCATCTGTATTGTGCAAACAAAAGTGGATCTTCAAGACATTCCCTTTCTACACTACTTCATAAAATGACATTTTCACCTTCCTATCAAATGAAATCAATTGGCGCTGGGGTCAAAGAATAGTGAAAACCACTGTTTCAATTTAGACATGTATAAAATATGTCTCTGTCCAAGTGATTGAAAAAGAGAAAAAAAAACATAAATAGGTTTTTTTTAAACATTTTACAAACTTTAAAATTACGTGAATGATAATAGTATTATTAATAAAACATACGGGTCTTGTATATAATATGATGAAAAGTTATATAAATTATCATTGTATAGTTCTAGAATTCAGTAAAATATATTCGTTTCATAGACATATTTTTTCTTTTGAATCGGTATATGAAGCATAAAACAAAACCCAATATACAGCTTATTTAGTATTTTATTACGGGTCATTATAAATGTTACGTAATGTCCGGCCATAAAACACTATAACCGAGCAGACGGGTCGATCATTCGGAAGTGTTCGAGCGCGACAGTTGGAAAAATAAACTATACATATAAACGTTTCAAAAAACAAAAAAAACGAACATGTTTTATTATTCCTTTTTCATTGAAATGATATCACAATGTTTTATTCTGTTCCGTTCGGGATCGTAAAAAGTTGTTATAGCGTATGCGCTTCGCTTTTCTTTTCAGTAAAACTGGCACATTTTGCGCGTTTTACTATAATGAAATGACGATTGTGGTTTTAAATTTAAAACATGCAAAATTAATGAAGTCTCAAAAAAAGGCAAAAATCATTAAAAAGGGGAAATGTTGTATGTGATTATGCCTCTATGATTATTAAATAACTTCATTAGTTTAAATTTCATCACTAAAGTAGTTAATTATAAACATGTATAGTAAATCACAGGTGTGTATTAGCCTTGTATGTGACACTCGACCCCGCACCTCTATTAACAAAACTAATGATCTTACGGATGAGACCTGAGACCGAAATGCCCTCGGATCAATGTGATAAACTTATACAAGTATCCGTGTTGTGCTCAATGAACGGGTTTATCAACCATGCATTTGCCTATAGACTATGCTTACTTGTTTAATGTAGCATCTGTACTAAAGCCAATAGACCGTCTGTTTATGTTACATAAATGCCAATATACATAGATGCTCTCCTTCAATTTGGCAATTTTTATTGTACATGTGTGTTGTTGATGAATTGAAACACATCTTCTTTGTTCTAGTACTTTCGTTTCGAAACTAGGCTTAAGATTATGTTCTGTTCTGTAATGAATCTTGATTCGGTTGTATAATGTAGAATATATGCTTTCGATTTAACTTTCGCTAATATATTCATTTATACTATCGACGTATTCATGAAACTCTTGTAATTTATATGTTCTATAATATTTGAAGTGTACCATGTTTATGCATGTTACTCAATTTACAAATGTTACCATATGTATTTGATTATATGTGCTATAACCTGTTTGTAACATATGTTATGCTCATCAGAATTGGTGGATTAAAAGATATATATTGGTGCTGTACATCGGGCATGTTAAATAACGAGGGACTGTCTCTTGAACGGGACGCGTTCTGTATCATGCACTATCCCCCGAAAACTAAAACAACTTTAAAACTCTTCTGGGGGCGTTGGTAATATGGATTATCCGGTACCAACGATAAAACTATACAATAAATACATACATGCGACATGCTGGAATCTTATATAGCCGCGGCGCAGCTGTATATAATTTAATTAACTTGTGTAAAAAAATACTTCTTATTAAAACAATTATATACTGTAAAATGTTTATAAAAGCTTCAGAGGGTACAGACCGATATATTATACAACACTGCGTATGCAAGAAACGCTTGTCCGTGAAACAAAAACAGGAAATTACTTTACCCGCAGGCAATATCCAGATAATAGATAGGTAAAATGATTAAGGGTCATAAAACTGATCCACTTTAACCCCATTCAAGTGTAAAGATTATTTGAATCGTTGTCAATTTGTAATATCAATTTAAATGATTATATCTATTTATCCTTAGTATGATGCATTTGCTTTACTTATAACTGTTAATGAAACATGTACGTTTGTAATTCAATTCCATTTACAAGTACCGTGTGAAGAATAAGAGTAACAATCGCGTTGATAACAGTCTTACGTTATTTTAATGAAAAGACGTGAACTATAATTGACAATATACATTGAACAAGTAATATAACCTGTGCCCTGATGACACTACCCCTACCCCTCTTACTCAAGCTGCGATCCGGTCACAAGGTTTTGTTTGAATTCATAACTATTATAACACTTGTATAAGTTCAATAATTATGCTTTCAACCACAATGTACTTAATTTTTTATTCATATGTTTTATGAAGTTGTATTTGGGATACGAATCAGTTAATTAGTTTTATAAACATGCCCTTGGTAATATTCGTGAAAAATAGTTATTAACGTTGATCAGGCGAATTAACTTTACAAACACAGTGACAAAAGTGACAAACTATTAGTATCGGCGTTAAAAGAATGTGCCTTACGAAAAATGCCGAGTACTGCCAAGCGGTAAATTCTTATTTAAACATAACAGGTTAGTTGAGTTAAACTTAAAAAGGACTGCAAATATATCCATTAAACATAATTATTTTTATATATCTAAAAAGTAAAATGAAATATTGAGACATCGTAATAGTGACATTTGTTCTGTTATTTTAGCAAAAAGGTGAAAATTTGAATTAAAGTGCAATATTTGCACCTAAACTGGCATTGTTTCGCGTTTCCACTATAATTCAATGCCCGTAAAAACGGTCGGTAATGGTTTTTAAACGTAAAAAGGACCATTGATTTAATACTTTAGATTGACAAAAAAATATTCATGAAATGGCAGACAAATTAAACTAACATTTGTGATAATGACAAATTTTTTATGTTAAACAGAAAGAAAGTTATGACGAGTTATTTAATAATATCCTTCTTTACTCTTTGTAAAAACGCATGTCGGTTTTCCAATACACGATGGTTAAAATAGTTGGGGATGGATATAACTACCATAAGTGGTTACTGAGATATGTGCAAGATAGTACCTTGCATGCAAAACTTTAACCAAATTTTCAAAGGCAAACAAGGGCCACAATTTGCACTAAATTTAAATAAGAGTTATCTGTCTTGACTGTGTGGTACCCATTAAGACATTAACAAAGTTTTAAGTCAATATCATAAGTGGTTACTGAGATATGTGCATGATAGTACCTAGCAGGCAAAACTTTAACCAAATTTTCAAAGTAAAACCAAGGCCATAATTTGTACTAAATTTATACAAGAGTTATCTGACTTGATTGTATGACACCCCTAAAGACATGAACAAAGTTTGAAGTCAATATCACAAGTGGTTACTGAGATATGTGCATGATAGTACTTAGCAGGCAAAACTTTAACCAAAGCTGCAAGGCCGACGCCGACGCACAAGTGACTGTAATAGCTCTCCATATTCTCAGAATAGTCGAGCTAATAAAAATGCTCCATTTTCAAGACAACACTTATTGTTTTTTGAAAATAACATCATGCTTCTGCTGTATCAAATTAAGTAAACATAATTATCTTTTGAGCTACTGATTTTTGTTTATCTAATACAAGCCAGTCAAAATAACAGCTGGACTCCACTTTTAAAAGAGTGCAGGTTCTGCAAATTAAATTGCAGAAAGTGCAGAACTGATATGCATTATGTAAGTTTTAACAAAATTCCATCAAGAAGCTGGTGATACATTAGGGTCTTTGATCACAACATGATAAAAGTATTTGTTATAAGAAATCATCTTTTCCTCTAATTTTTTTTCACCTAAGGACTCTTCTTTTCAATAAATACCATTGTTACATGTGCATAAATATCTTGGTACTTTTACGGTTGAGTAAAATACCTTTCTTACTGCTGTTTTAATTGGCTAAGAGCCATGAACTGACCAATCGTAAAAAATGTTTTTGGATCAGATTGACAAACACAACAAAATGTCAGCCAGTGGAAATACAAAATGCTCTGTCAAAGTTTCTATCGCCACTCTGAGACCATTTTGCTCTTCTATATGGAGTTAAAGGTACAGAAAACACTAAAACAAAGTGTAAACTATGTTATAATGATGAAAGAGCAAATTCAGTTTCTTCTAAGTATAAAATCATAAGAAACCTTTTCCAATTTCTGTTGCAATCGTCTCTCCTCCATACGAGCATGTAACACCTCCACCTCCTCATCTGTGCCATTCAGGGGTACAATATCCTTTTCCGTCACTGCTTTACCACACTAGAAAGAGACATGTATGTTTCTTTACAACTGTAATGGTTGATATAGACCGAAAATCACTAATTCTCACCAGTGAACATCATGAGGTAGGTACTAATCTTAAACTTGCATTGAGTATGATAGTTTAATCTAATTCAAATTTATTTATGTTACATTGAATGAAGACTAAGAGTTCTAGGAACTTATCTCAATGACTGTTTCATTTGGTTCTGACCAGTGCTTGGGCATAAAGAAGGGACTGTGTAGGTCCAAGTGAAATTCTCCTGATGTGATTTGAACCCAAGACCTTAAGGCTAAGAGTCCGGCACTGTACCAATACACCACAGTGCCTCCAAGAGAGATTGTTTTTACAGTGATATTTTACAACTTGATTTACTGTCCTTGTACTTGGTGGATAATAATTCAAGGTGGAATGTTTATGATATACTATTCTACAGCATATAATACTGGGCTTATATCAGGACTCCATGGTTATTACTTCAAGTGATTTTGGCTATTATGTGATGCACTATTTTACTACTGGTATCAATCACCTTGTACTAGCTTACACTATACAAGTTATTTTCCTGACAGTTTGCAATATATCATACTTACTTTGTGACAGGTATCACCCTTGACTTCTTTGAGGGCCCTCTCTGACAAGACACATCCACAGCTCCATAGAAATGAAAATCTGTAACAGATTATTGTCAGTTATAGCACTTGTATATAATGTAAACATGAGCTTTCACTATAAGAGACATAACTTTATGCCCCTGAAAAGCGACATTGAATTTTTAGTTCAAGACCTTGGTTTGGTGCCTGACACAGCTTCCCATAATGCTCTACAATTCTGTAAAGTTTCATTTAAAAAGCCATCGAGTAACAAAGTTATAACTTTGACAAAAACTGTTATTACCCCTATTAGGGCTTTGAGCACTTAACTTGACCCTGACCTTCCAGCTCAGAACATGACACACCTTACCACTTCATACTGAAATCCCATTAACAGTAATAAAGTTATGGCTCAAACATGTGACCAAAGAACAGGTGGACATTGAGATGAACAAACTCACTGAAAGTTAGATGCCTTTATACCTACAATTCAGGGCACAAAAAGGCCAAACAATGACAATTTGGTACACCTTTTGGTTAATATATAATCATTGCTGAAATAATGGGAATTCAGAGATATATGGTATCATACATCTATCATAAATACTCCATTCTGCTTGGCCATAAATGTCACAAAACTATGTGTAGACCATGAATTCAAAATAGAACAAAAACCAAAACAAATTTCACAAAATCTTTTTGGTAATTTAAATTTTAAGGAGTAATTTCAGTTTTGTATGAAGTACACAACAAATTTTTTTTAAAAACATAAATGTTTTAAAAAAAGTGATACCGGCCAAGTACATATGACCTCAATGTAAGTCTTAAATGATTGTACAAATATATTTATTGTATTTATAATCAACAAAAAAAACTAAACTTCAAAAAGTCAATATAGAAAGCAACATTAAATGCCAAGTCACATGGCACATTTGAACCAATCACTGACAAGTTCTGCAGCAGGAAGGCCTGGTTACAATTTCAATACACAATGTCTGTCTACCCGTGAACATATTCATATTTTCCTAAAGGGTAATAAAAAATAATTATCATTTGAACTACTGAGCACATATAGCTCAATCTTAAACAAAATTTTATACCAAAATAGACTGTAATGCATTTTATTACCATATTTAATGTATATTTACTTGCAACTGAGACTTTGTAAAGAAAACCTCTCATGCTGGGAAACTGTATACAATACAGACATTTTATACATAGCAAATATAAACAAGCAGTTGTTGAACAAATCATTTTGAGATTAATTTAAAATTTATTTGCTTTGGACTTAAAACTATTTATTTTGGGTTTAAGATCATCATTTTGCTAATTTAGAAGAAAAAATGAACATCTCTGTAAGTCCTTGATTTTCTGATTTTGTGACCATGAAGTTTATTAGCAACTGATAACAAACAGTAAAACCTGTTTTATAGACCACCTTTGAATAAAGAACATCATGTGAACAAAGGTTAATTTTGAAGAAAAAAATTGCACTGTTCATATATAATAGTTAGACCAATAAAATCCACCTGTCAACAAAGACCACCTTTACTTTTTTCTGGCCAGTGACCTTTGTTCACAGATGTGACTGTACTGAAAAATCTTTGTGGGAGCTGTGATAAATATACCTCCATGTAATAAAACACAACAGAATGTTACCATGGTTACTGCTTGACAAATGTCATCATAAAGTTGACACAATATTGAACTGTTTGGTTGTAGTGAATATATTTCTAAAATCATTTCAAGGAAATACAAAAGGTCAAAACCATTGTTATAAAATGACAAGGCAATTCTCAATAACGTTTATTTCACCATTTCCTGGTGTTCAGTTTACCTGCAGAATGCATAATTAAATGAGCATAAAGTGTGTTGGAAATTTTATCAATTTGAATGTTCTTTTATTGAAAAGTTTAAACAAGAGATGTTCATAAAACATGTTTGCCCCCTGACATCAGCCAAAAAGTTGTTTTGCTGTAAAAGTCACTGTGACCCAGATATTGAAGAGACAAGCTTTTTCTGTTGAAGTCACTGTTGGATCTTGACATTTGACCTCAAAATCAATAGGGGTCATCTACTTCTCATGACCAACCAACCTATCGAGTTTGAGGATAGTATGCAAATCATTCTCTAGTTATTGATCGGACAAGGTTTGGTCTACCGACACATTAACATGTGGGAAAAAATAACCATCTTCTTAAGAAGGGCATGAATATCAAGTTTGCTTACTGTAACATATATTTGCCATCTTCTGAATCATCGAACGAAATGGATTCATAAAAGCCTGTAAAAGGCCTGTTTACAAAGCCTTCAAGACTATAACTTTTTTGAAACTTTTACTTTGTATTTTGTTTTAAATATGTTACTTTAGATATACAGCATGTGATATGATATAAGCAAACAATGCTTCAACCATCTAGCTAATTTCAGGCAATAAGGGAAAATTATATCATCACAAATTATTCTCAAATTCCTTTTTTCAACACTACTATATATCTGACAGAACTGCCATTGGTTTACTACTTTAGTACATATGTACTTACTTGTGCATGCCATTCATTTCAAGTCCGACAACCGGACAGATATATTTAGCATCTTGCGTATCAATGTAAGCATCACCCTTCTCAGCCTTGGCGTTAGAAAAGGTACGATTCTCCGTCAGATTCAGCTGCTTCAAATCCTAAAATACATGTACAGCAGAATAATTACATGTACATAATATATACATGTGATTGTAACTACAGCTGCCATCTGTGTACTACCTAAGTAGCCACTTGCATCTTTAATGCTTCCGTTACAGCAAAATGTAAGACAAACATACAGTCAAACTTTCGAACCTAGACTTCCCATAGAAAACAATATATTGTGTGCCAAAGTTAAACTGGCACTCCTGAATATTTCGTTAGCTGCCAATTTATTGAATTGTAAACATGACACTCACAAAGTCTCAGTTAATTACGAAAACACTCGATAATTATGCGGAAATGGATCGAGTGCCAGTTCAAGTGTGTCATACAATGGGACCTGGTGGTCTTAGGTGGTCTTAATTCCACAGTACTTCTAATAAAAATTGAATATAGGATACTTTTTATTCAGAATTGGTCTTCCACACAGGTTTAACTGTACATTATATTAAGCAGCCATTTTGTTGGACCCATATGCTGGCTGTTTCACACAGGTTGTACTGTACATTATTATAAGCAGCCATATTTGTTGGACCCATACGCTGGCTGCTTCACACAGGTTTAACTGTAATATCAAATGTTTTAACCCTTACCATTACTTCTGAAAATGGACTTGTCCTACTTTCAATTTAGACTGTACCATTAATTGTTCAGAGGGGGCTACTAAACAATTTACTGATTGAATAACAAACAGTGAAGATCATGATCAGATAACAAAGATGAGCTCTTGCTACCATTTCTAAAACTGACTCTTTCAATTTGGACAGCATCAATTACTGTTCAACCGGACGCTCATTAATTTACTGTTCAACCAGATGCGCATCTACTGTTCAACCGGACACTCATTTTAAATATATAAGACATTACATGTACGAATCAAGGACAAAAACCCATTACTTCAGGTACATGGTAATTTATGTCTATGTAACACTATATGATCCTATCTAATATCAGTTTCTTGAAGTTCATCAACAACAGTGAATGGTGTTACAATGCTATTTCGTGATATGTACCCTTCTTATATCTATTAAGGTGTCATGATTATGGTTAATGCTGTCATAATTTGGCTGTTGAAATGAATATCATTGTACAGCTAATTTTTTCAAACAATTAAATAATTCATACAACATCGTTTTGGCATGATGTCTCAAAACTTTCTAGTGGTTTCTAACTGACATATTAAAAGGGAAATTAAGTTGTTTACATAAATTACAGTAAAACAGACACTGGCAAATTCATAGAAATTAGCAATAAACATTTTTTTAATTTCATAGTTACAGTCATGTACTCTATTACAACCAAAAACACACTGTATCCCGGGAAATTTAGTTGCGCATCATTTTGTGGGATTCAAATAGTGCTGTCATACTTAAAAACATTAATTTGTATAAGAAGAGACACTCCCTATAACTGGTGTCAAATTAGATTACTTCAAAAACGTATATAATAGAATATTTGCAAGTATTATCACTTAACCTAAAAGTTGAAGCTATATTCCAGTTATTATAGGTAAAATTGGCATCTTAAAATATATTTCAAAACCACAAAAACACATTAAATAATAATCTATGTAAAGTTGTTGTTGTGCAATTAATGGGTGGATAGCGATTTATTTCATTAGATCTCTATGTTATTTGTGTTAAAATGTGGCAATGTTTGACATTATATGTAACAATTGTCCTTTAAAATAGTATTTATCTATCATTTTACATTCATTGACCCATTATTTATGTTTGCAGAATAGAATCTGCTATATGTAGGGAGTGCCCCTTTAACTAGATGGCTGTAGAAAAATGGCTGCATGCCGAGCCTGCATATGACCTTAAAGGATCTGGGCACTCTACAGAACAGAGTCATGGGAAACACTTGTGTAACAGACATGTTATACCACTGCAACCTTCCAAGAAAATTTCCAGGTCATGGATTCATAGACAGAATATTGATATAAACAAGACAAGAAGATTTAAATAAATGTGTGCAACACAAAGCATGGAAGAATGCTCTTATGGTTCATCAATGCATAAAGACTCTTCACCCTTAATAGTGTTCTCATTCATTTTCAAATAACTACAAACCAAATAATATATATGTTTCTGTAATCACCCAATCAAAATGGTTTGGATAATTAAGTTTAATGGAGAAACAAAAGTTGCTTTGTAATATTAGAATTTTCTTTATCTGGTCATTGATAACGGGGCACCTAAAAACATTTCTTTGAACTTATTTTCAAATTGAGCAAGTTGTTTCTAAGATTTTCCTTCAGGTTGCTATGGCAATGAGAGTTTCGGCATTAAACAAATTTACAATGGGACTCAGGTGAACGGTACCAGGCCACTGTGGTCCCCTTGTTTTATTTATTATAAAACTTTACTGTTTATTTAAACTTTTATTTTCATTTTTACAGGATATATACCCAATCCCTTATGCACATTCGTGTTTCAAGGAAAGACATGTATAAGTACTACTGGCAAAATAAAGTCTGAGAGTTTTGTATACTTAATAAAGCTATACCAACCTTTAGTCCCCTAAGATGTTCAAAGCTTGGTGCACATTCAAACTTTGTTCTGTCAATCAGGAATTCAAGGACTGATTCTTTGTTGTATAGTCTGAAAATATAAACATTACTTTCTACTGAAAATACTCAAGTGAAATTGATCACTTTTTACCCCCATTTTTGAACAATTAGAGTTTGATCAATTGAAGGCATTGTACACTTTACCATTCTTAAAATGAACCAGTTTTAGACCTCTTTCCTCATATTTGCTCACATAAATGGATCAAGAAGTCAGCATGGATCAAACCAATTGCTTTCTGGTTGAAATATTATGTTGACTTCGTAGCAAGGGTCCTCAACAAGAGCTCAAGCCCTTGACCCTCAATCAGTGAGAGATTCAGTGATCTGTGACCTACAGCACTCAACCATGGATCAAGTTTTTCTCCCAAGCCCTACAATAGCTACTTTTCTGCATACATCTGACAATACCTTAAAAACAGACTTGCATTATAAACAGACATTACACTAATTATTTTTGCAAAGAGGAAATTTATTTGGCTCTTCCAAGAATTAACTAATCCCTGTTAGGCCAAATACTGTACTGCATGGCACTGACTAATTATAAAAGTGGACGCAGATTAACTACACCTAAATTCAAAAGCTACAACTCCATAATAAAAACATTTAAAGATAAAGTAATACACAAAACCTGAGGGGATGTGAATTTTAAAGAGAGATCTAGTTTTGGAAATCTGACAAAAGATCATAGTTGTACCTCATACCTGAAAAGTTTTAAACGTTTTTATACAAATATATTTCCTGCACCATGATGGCAAGAAATTTTCAGTATTTCTTACAGCTGTGTAGGTGTATTCATCATGGTGAATTTCCTGTTCAAAGAACTAATCATGTGTCATTTAACCGAAATGTGTTTTAATTAGGGAAAAGGATAGTGTGTTTCCGATCTCCCGAGTCCAGACCGAACTTTTAAGCCTCAAATTTTTGTATGAAAAAAAGATTTAAAAGAACAATTTTAAAGTGTTTCAGAGCAAAGTAAACAAATAAATTGAAAAAATACCTGCTAAAAATGACCGACTTCTTTTTTTTTTTTTACAAAAGGCTGGAAACACATATTTTTTGGTTTGGCCTTACCAAATGCAGATTGAGGGAGTCATGTTTCAATAAAATTACTGCAAATAACAACAAGAAGGCAATAGTCATTCTCTCTTGCTCACCTGGGCTCTGAACAACCTATACTTGAATTTAAAGAGACAAATTGAAACTGACTGGTACAGACAGATTCCTTTAACCAACCAACGGCTCTCGGTAAATCAACACATAATGTATTAGGACTATTCCCTCTGAATAATTTCCTGTCAACAATCATAGATATAATGACCAGTACTCGGGGAAAACCGAAAATTTGTCGGTCTGGACCAAGACCAATTCCCGTGAAAATTCGGTCCAAAGATTTTCTTTAAAATTTCATAAAACTGACTGAAATTCAAAATGTAAGTCACATTGACCACAACTGTCTGCGTATTTGCACCTCCCAAGTATCCCTAATTAACGTATAAATGTGTCAAGATTGTTGTGGGCCACTTTAATTGGTCGGCCTGGACGGATTGAAATTTCAAAATTTCCTGAGCGCTGACCATGACTGTAATGACTTATATGTGAATCTGACCAATAGCTTCAGGAAAAAAAATCGGCATAGCTAAATAAGGTGGCTTTTGACCTACATTTGGGCCAATGAAATGTTACGAAAGGAATCAAATCAATTTTGCATATGACCCTCTTGATAATGTGATTGCTTCATTGATAGATCGGCTGGTTTTGAGTAAAGCCCACATAGCGGCTGGCCTATACATGTAAATCCAAGACGGTAGTGTATGGGAGCATGTGAAACAGTATTCTTCACTTATATTTTGTTAATAGATGTAAGGACTGCAAACATTGCCAGTTGTACAACAAATTTCAGCTTGTGTTATGAATGAAATGCTAAACGGTATGCAAGACAACGCCGGCTCTCGGGTATCTTAATTGGCTCAATGCCATTTATCTTTTTTATAGAATGATATTCTTTTTTCAAGTTTACTAAAAAAATGTATGGTGTATTACCATGTATACACAAAATGTACGGAGCTACAAAGAAAACAGATACACCCCTGGGGCTCATGTTATTTTTATATATAAATTAACATCATTTGAATGGTTTTGGTACAAGGTCATTTGAAACACGTGCCTATATGTGTTCACTTAACCTGAGAAAAAAATGTGAATTATTTTTAAAGACTTCTATACAGACTTGTACTTCATGTGTTTATCTCAGATATCAGTTTTTCACGTTTGATTGATACGCCACATGTCCATCCTACCTGTATCAGTCAGTCATAGTCAACCGTAATTACAAAATTGTACATTTCAATGCTGTAATTTATTGTTCATTTATAATGTTACTGTTAAAAGGATCTGCTTACATTATGAAACTATCTATACTAAAATGTTGATTATGGTTTTCATCACCATGAGCAGTAGCCATAAATGACAACATAAAAATAACTGTTTACATTTCCTAAAACATATAAATGATTTTGTAAAGTGTTACTCCTACGAATTATAATACAACTTAAATGAAAATGTTACTTTCTTTTGAAAATTGAAACGCACATTTTCATTCTACATGCCAACCATTTTAACCAAGTTCGCCTCCGAGGTCCGGTGGTTAGAGTCACAAAAGTGACATCACTGTAACCTCTCAAAGATTTAGGGTAATGGGTTTGAGCCCTGCTACTGACCATGTCTCTTTAGGTGAGAAAGTTGGCAGTTTGGTATAGAAGATAGGAGTCTAGTACTGGTTCTTCCCATGAAACGATTGTCAGGTAAACGGCCCGCCTGTTAAATTAATAAACGGGCTTTAAATGCCTACAACAAACATTGTAACCAACCCTTGGTGTCGAAATTTCCTGACGTAGATGCAGACACAGTGTTTAATGTAACAATTACAAGAATGTGGGTTTATTGAAAATAAAAAAAAACAAAACAAAACTTGGAATTCTTTTTTATTCTTATATCATTCTTATCTTGAAGGAGATTCTTGCCATTTAATTCTTGTCCACAAAACAAAACATCATAATGTTCATTACTTGATTAAAAGTAACTTGCTTTCCCAAAAATCATATCCCATCGATTTATCATAATGCAAAATTCATGATCCATAACTATGCAGCCCTTAATATCATACGGAGATAAAGCCCAGACCCTCTTGTGCCAACATTTGTAGATGAACCAACATTTCTACAGTATGTAAACACCATCATACAATCAATGCAAATAGCTTTATTTTAATCATAGAATGCCAGAAACATTTTTACTTGACACAGAGATACCTTGGAATTGACAAATATAGTTTGACAAATCTGTCATACTATCTAGGGGTGATACAACTTGATGCATATACCAGCTGTACTACCTTAGGGGTGACACAAACTGGTACATATATCTGATGTACAACTTTAGGGGTGATACAACTTGATGCATATACCAGCTGTACTACCTTAGGGGTGACACAAACTGGTACATATACATATATGTACCTTCTGTGTTACCTTAGGGGTGGCACAACTTTGAACAATTACCTACATTGCTACCTTAAGAGAGATAAAACTTCAAATATCTGAGTGCTACTTTAGGAATGCCACAACTTGGTACATATACCTGATTGCTACCTTAGTGGTGACACAATTTGGTACATATATCTGAAGTGCTACCTTAGGGATGACAGAACTTGGTACATATACATGTACCTACTTTGATACCTTTTAAAAGGATGACACCATTTGGTACATATACTTGTTTGGCTACAGTAGGGGTGACACAACATTGTACATATACTTGTTCTGCTACAGTAGGGGTGACACAACTTTGTACATAATATTTACTTGTTCTGTTACAATAGGGGTGACATACCATGGTACATATTCTTGTTCTGCTACAACAGGGGTGACACAACATGGTACATATACTTGTTCTGCTACAAAAAGGGTGACACAACTTGGTATATATATATATGCAGTGCTACAATACCAGGGATGAGTGACACAACTTGGTTCAAGTACCCCCTGTGCTACCTCCAAAACCTGAAGTGTTATCTTAGGAGTTACACAACTTTGCCCCCCTATCTGCCATACTATCAGGACTCAATTATAGGTTTAGGTGTCTGCCGCTCATCCCAGACGTTGCGGGTTCGAGTCCCACCAAGGTCACAACTTGACCTTTCTCATATGACACCAGTACTGGATTAGACAGGTAGCAGACTCGAAAGTGACTTGATAAGCTAAAAGATTTTTTCATAATCAAGCTAAAATAAATAAGTATTAACTAATAATAGGCTGTATGAAAAGCGAAATTCAAATAAAGATTACGCTTTTCTTGTTTTGGACATGTATTCTCTATAAAACATGACACTTCCTCACAGGCTACATATAACAGTAGATGCAGACATTGATTAATTAAACATTTCCCTTGGAACTGTAGAACTAATGGGAGACGTTATCAAAAATTCATTACTTCTCACGTCTAAAGGCAAAAAGAGCACTGCTGTTTTATAAGACTAGCAATATTATGTTACTATTTATGACTCTAGTATACCTTGGCAAAGTTTGTGATAACTAATCCAATTTCAAATGTACTTGCAGACGCAATGTGGATAGTGATCTTAATTATACTGAAGCAGGTGAAACTTCATTCAAACTGAATTCTATGAATTGTCTAAGACAAACATGACAAATAAGGAATTCAATACTTACTGCTAGTGTAAATTTTGATATTAATTTTTGGAGTTATTTTGAAGAAAAAAACTTCGACGTTTTTAAGTATTGCTTAGTGTTTGAAAGCGGAAAAATTCTAAAATATTTATTTTTTTGTTACAAAAGCAGGACAGGGTCATTGTGTGAGATAGAATGTAAATACTTAAGAAAATATAAAACCGTGACCATAGGCAGACAGAGTACTTGCATGGGGTAAAAAATCAAATAAAATTTTAATGATGTACTATTAAGGTTGAATTTTAATGTATACAAAAGCTGATCGGTTGTAATGGATAAACAAGTTTTCTTTATTCACGGCAAAGGAATCTTATCAGATTATTTTAACAACTGAATGAGTTTTAGGAAAATATTCTGTTGACTGAAACGTACAGTTATTTAATACATGTAACATGCAAACAATGTACTCCTTGCCTTTGACGCAATTGTACGATGAAAGCTAGTGTTTATAACACAATGTAATTTGATACGGATGCTTAATAAAACATTACTTTTTCTGAAGTTAACCTTTAACGAGTGATGACAAAGAAGACGTGAAAGAAGTGATATTTAAAGTTTGCATAAATGCGTACATACATTCGATATGTACCTATTAATTATAGAGGGTTCAAGTCATAACTGTTTAGTCATGCTGTAACTTAACAAAGCAAGTTGAGAATTTTCCGGCAGGTAAATAGTCATAAACAGTGCATAACTGGTGTATATCATATTGTAAGGTCTATTGAATCGTTACGATAGCCAACACATAAACTGAATTGACAGAAATTTGAAAGAAAATGCGTGCAATTTTCATAACTATAGAAAACGAACAGGATATGGCAGAAAAACACCAAAAAACATACTACAAGGATTTTAACTGATGGATTTTAACTGATAAAGGTGCATTTTACAACAAAGCTGCAGATTTGATAAAGGTTCAATTTTAAGATTTACTATCAGTAACATGCTGCAGCTGCAAGAAACCTGAAGTTATGTTATTTACTTGTTTATTTACATAAAGACTGACAGCTTCTTTCACATACAGGAATTCGGACACATATTGACAAATGGGATTCTTTTTTATTGATAAACTGTAAATAAACACTCCAGTAAAACAGAACACTCCAATAATTACCTAAAGATAAGAATTTCTTCCTGCTGGAATTACATGGACTTAATGTGATTTATAATTCAAGACCAGGGAACAAAATCTATTAACGGTATTCTGTTGTGTTTGAGTTCTGGGCAGATCTATTTTTTTGGTAATCTGGAAAAAAACTCTTGACAAAATGTTGTTACTGGGACTGCTGTATGTTCCCACTTGGCTGTTTTCGCTCGTGTTTATAGTGCTGGCGTATTATTTGTACACAACAAGAAAATACAGTATATTTCGACGCTATGGATTACCTGCAATAGAACCAAAACCATTCATTGGTGGATTACCGTACTTCGCCAAACAAGGAATAAAAGAAGCTGAATACGAAACCACGATGAAGTATGGAAAAGTTGTCGGTTTTTTTCTAATCAACATGCCTACAGCTTTCGTGACTGAACCGGATATCATTCGTGAACTTTACGTGAAGCGGTTTCAGGAGTTTCCAAATCGATCGAAAGCTGCCCATATAACGCATTTTTGGGAAAAGACAATTTTGCAAACAACAGATATTGACAACTGGAGGTTTCTGCGGTCCACGTTAACGCCCACATTTTCAAGTGGCAAACTTCGTAAGATGGACAAAATTGTTACCAAATGTGTCAACAGAAAAATTGCTCTGCTAAAGGAAAATATTGGAGAGTCTGAGTATATTGCTGATGTTGTTCCCATATTTCAGGACATAACACTGGATGTAATATGCCAGTCTGCTCTGGGAGTTAAACTTGACACAGAAGATCAAGCAAACATGGAACTGCGAAATCAAGTTTCAAAGTTACTGAACTTCAGTCTAGAAAAGAACCCGTATTTGCTGATGCTGTTTTTCATACCTGAATTGAAAAAGCTTATGGCATTGTTTGACATAGACTTCAATAATGCCAAAGCAATAGCTTACATTAAGAAAAGTGTAGATGTGATAATCAAAGAGAGAAAAGAAGACAAAAACTCTCGAAACATTCAAGACCTTCTCCAGCTAATGATAAATACAAATGTTGCAAACAAAGAGCAATTTGAAAAAGAAACTGAACAGACAAATCAAGAGGATAGTGAAGAGAAACAAAAGCCACATAGAGGAATGACTGACGATGAGATAGCTGCCAATGCGATCATGTTCCTTTTTGCCGGATACGACACTACGTCAACAGCTATGATTTTTACGTCATATTTCCTGGCTACACAACCGGAATACCAGGAAAGACTTGTGCAAGAAATAACTGAGAACATTGGTGAGGCTGAACCAGACTATGATAATATTCAGAAACTGATCTATCTAGACATGTTCATTTCTGAATCACTGCGACTATACCCACCAGTGACAAGAGTAAACCGCCACAATGACTACGACTGCAAAATTGGCAATTACACATTTCCAGGCGGGATTTCTATCACAACACCAGTATACACGCTTCACCGTCTGCCAGAATTCTGGCCAGAACCAGAGAAGTTTGACCCCACACGATTCTCACCAGAGAATAAAGCAAAAATACTTCCATATACCTATCTGCCATTTGGTGTCGGGCCAAGGAACTGTGTTGGACTGAGATTTGCCAACATGGAATTAAAAATAACACTTGTCAAATTCTTGCAGAACTTCGTAATCAAGCCTGCTCCAAGCCTACAGATTCCACCAAAGCTTACCAAAAGTGTGTTTTGCAGACCAATTGGTGGAATGGAACTAATTCTAGAGAAAAGGAACTGAACTTTCTTGTTTATGGTTTGGTTTCTAAGTTACCGTAAAAGTGTTAATAGAAGCCCCCCATGGCTATATCTTTTTACAAAGGAGGGGGTGGGGTATTATATGAGTTCAATTTTTCGTAAATTTGATCATCTTCACTTTTACTATTTTTGTAGTGACCCGATCCTTGGGATTCAGCATAAAATTATCAGTTATTGTATCAGTCCAAAACAGTTGCAATTCTTTCAATAATTCATGTAAATTAACATCATTGTATATCGCTTAAGATAACCATTTTCTTACCGTGACTTGATCCGAAAGCATAATGTTCAATATCTCCAAAAAGGTGACAAATGGAGAAAATGTGTGTTTATTGGGGAAGGGGCATCTTTTAAGACTTTATTTATGACAAAACAGTTAACGTGTACACATGTCAGGAGTCACACCTAAAGCGCTGACAAAATATTATAAAATTAAATAGACCAACAAAGACTGTAACAAGTAACAGAAAGGGTATAGCAAAATCATTACAGATATAGATTGAAATACAATGTATGTGTTTATATTGACTTCTAATGTTCATTTCACTACAGCGCCATCTATGCTATGTAGCAGCCATACGAAGTATCCCTGCGTTTATAAAGTGTTCTTATGTCATTTATATATACAAATTTTGTTTCGGTGTAGCGTAGAGCAGTTACTTAAAGATGTCAGTTAACACCACAACTTTTTTCATGTTGTTGCAGTGAATTATAATCTTACATTACTTGGCTAGCTAGACAATGTCCCCGTATGGTACAAGTTTAAATCCTGGTTGCTGTTATATATAATAATATTTTCTATCATGCTTAAAAACTTGCCATGTCATAGTTCAATTAATCAGTACATACATTTGTAGTCTCAAGTAACTGTCTTATGTCATATTAGCATGACCAATGGCAGAGTTTACTCTGGTGGGTCAATTTTAATTTGATAATCAGAAAAAATTTGCACCAAGGGCTTCAAAGTTGGACCTTGAATGGTGGCTCATACAGACTTAAATTCAAAAATATTAAACGTTTAAGATCAACGGTTTTTTTTTAAAAGTCAAAAATTATCTTAGTAACAGTTTTATACTGTGAAATTTGAACAATCCTGTGATAAGTACATACAGCACTTCAACCAAATAAAGTTTGGTTTTTTGGTTTTGCCTGCAAGCAAAACTTCTGTTTTTGGAGCGAAACATCAGTAATTTGTATCGAAATCAAACATGAAAACGTGGCTGTCTGATATCTCTGAAGATAAATAATTTATCAGAGTTTCACCTCAAATATTAATAATGAGTATTATGAGATATTGCATGAAAGCTTGCACGCAAAACTTTATCCATCCAACTTTTCTAAGTTCAAAAGGACTAAAACTTGGATTAAAATTAATCTAAATGTATGTCCATCTTCGCTCGATTGTTTGTTTTCTTCTTAAGACATTATTTAAGTTTCAAATCAATCCCATCAGTGGTTATAAAGACATATGTATATGTATGAGAGTACATGTATATAGATAGATGAATGTAACTGCCATGTTAAAACAATGCTTTTGATGCAGCTCAAGGGAAGTAACTGTTATGTTACACTATTTTTTTGTTTAACTGTTGTTACTCCCTTTATTGAATAGTTTGTTAGTACAACTTTTTTTATGTTTATAGCAATGCAATTTTGTAAATTATACATTTATGATTCTATGACCAAAATGGTTTTGCACACTATTTAGAAACTACTTATTGTGTATAAACAATATACATTGTACATGTATGCTATATCAAATGATCAACAATCTTTTTCTGTTTGACATAAACATTATTAAATACATCAAAAGATAAGTGTCACAGATTATTTTTGAATTTTTGCAACAACGAACAGGGAAGACCACACAATATAAAGAAATTGTCAATACTGCTGGTAATAAATGTGCAGTTTCCCATTGCACACTGAGATAAGATAAGATATGATTCTCAGCTTTTTCTCCCATCATGCAGATGTGCAGTTTACCTTATCATCAATCCTAAGACGGACCAGTGCTATACACTCCCAGTTCACACAATGTTGGCAGTAAGGTTTTGAACCAATGACCGTAATCAGCTAGGTATTTTTATGTTTACAAAGTCGATTCACCTGAACCACTAAACCCATGGCGGCAAATCCCTATAAATAGAATAATTCTACTGAAATCTTACCTGCCAAGTTCACAGGCCATTATGGGTTCTCTGAGTTGATCCTGTGTGATTGCACAGTGCTTCCATTTGGCTGCCAAATCTGCCGTCTTATCTTTCTGAAAATTTGATGAAATAACTGCTATATTTCATAGTAATACTATTTACAAATCTCAAAAGAGGAAAAAGTTTAGTACGTTAACTTTAATAGAGTTGCGAGAAAGCAATTTCATGTATAAATGGAACCTATGTTTTTCTTTAAAATCACTTTACCAGACCAAGTTTTACCAATTTTTGAGACAAAAATAATGTTTGGTATTGACACAGTTAAAGGGCTTTTGAATTCCAGATTTCAGCATAACCTCCTTTCTTTGAGTGTGTGTGCATGTGTGTGTGTGTTGGTTTTCCCACAGAGTGGCTCAATTTTTCTACAGAATGATCATCTTTAGGTTGCTGACAACCTTCTGAGCAAGTTTATGAAAATCTATTTGAAAATGTTACCTGTTAAGTGTTGTCAAGGTTTTACAATAATCACCTGTAGCATGGTTGTTTTTCACACAGTATTGCTCATTTTCTATAGAGAACATTTACAGGTTGCATGAAACCTTCTGAGTAAGTTTTGTGAAAATCCATTAAAAAATGTTAAGGTAATATCAAGGTTTAACAATAATGGGCTGTAGTATGGTTGGTTTTCGTGCAGCATGGCTTATTTTCTATACAGATCAATGACAGGCTACAGAGAATCTTCCGAGCAAGTTTTATGAAAGTCAAATGAAAAAGCACCATTGGATAAGTTTTGCTGAACTTCATGAAATTTATTATGACGCAATCAAAGGATGTTGGGGATTGTTTTTTGTATTCATGAGCATTACATCTCCTACCCCATTAAAAACTTGAAACACCCAATTAATTAGGCTAAACTGTCAGTCTGTAAAATTGGTTTGCCTTCTAAGTGGAAATAGTGAGACTAGTATGCAACAAGAGTTCCATCTGATTGAAATCATCTCTTCAAAATATGGGGGCTACGCTATGAGGATCTGAGGACAGCCGAATGGTTACATTCAGGCAACCTTTCTGCCAGCCAATCTGAGCTATGCTTTTAAGATTTTAAAAGAGAAACAAAAGTCTATTTTTCCCGAAAGAAAAGCTACATTTAGATGGAATTAATAAAACCAAGCTATGTTTAGATGGGATCCCAAATTGTGTGTTTCTATAATGTCGTCAGGGCTGTGCTTGTAGAGTTTGTACACGTGATGGATTAGAAACATCAATGAAATCATCTTGAGGCCAACATTGTCAATGTTATTTTGTAGTATGAACAAGGCAGAGTCACGCAAAGTAAAACAGCACATTGTAACTGAAACACGAGTTTTCTGATTGGCTGAGATATAAATGGCTATATTAGAAATCCAGTTATTCAAGAAGAAATTGAACAGGCTGTCATCAGATCTTACTTAGGAAGAGTTGGTCTGTCCGCTCTACTCTCTATTTTTTATGGCCTCTACAACAAAAAACCCCGTATCATTACTATTTATATATACAAGGGAGGAACTCATGCTAAGAAGTGAGGAGGGAGCGGGTGTGGAAGGGGGAATACCCCAAGACTTATAAATCCCACAATATGGTGGGTTCTTGAGGGAAAATCTGCTATCCATTTATGGCAATTTCTCAACAGTCATGAGTGTTAACTTGTACATAAACCTTGTTCCAGTATTGGTGTACTTGGGGATAATCGCTCCAGCCTTGTAATAAATCTTTGGCTATGAAAAGCATAACTTCATTTTCTGCAGCAAGTCTGAGGCAAACACTAACTTTTAAACCAGAAACCCTGACAGGACTTATACTTTTGAAATTAGCAGTCCCTCCCAAAAATCAGAAATTCCTCCTACTTTTACTGAAACATGCACTATAACCTGTAAATAGTATGTTAAAAATCAACAAATTCAAAAATCTAGGGTATTAAAAATCCTTCCCTATAAGCAAAATAATCACATTATTAAAATGTGATTTTTCAAGTAAAATCCAGCTGAAAATGAAGTGTGTACAAAAATAAGGAAATAATTTTCAATACACTCAAACCTTCCTCGTATAAAACTTTCCATTGTTTTCTTTTTAATCAATTTAAGAAAAAGGGGGGGGGGGGGGGGGGGGGGGGGGGGGGGGGGGAACTGGGGGGGGGGTAAAGAAAAAAACATTTTAACAGTCAATTTCTTTCTGCATTTTAAGACAAAATAAGCGGCATAAACAATAATTTAAAAAAAAAGCTTGAATAACCAAAAAACAAATAGCTAATATGTGATTAAGCGCTTTCTCAATTAAGTTGAATAGTGATTATTTCTCTATTTCTCTTAAACTCGAAAAATGGTGGGAAAAATTAGTGGTCATTAGTCTGCAAACACAATAATTTTCGAGTCGCTTCAATGCAAACATGCTGGTTTGTTTATGCATGTAAAACAATTAACACATAAGGAGTTATTATGTCTCTTAGTTCATAAATGGTCCCGAAAAACAGTGGTAATATATCTTAGAACACGCCATTTTTCCAGCTACTTCTCTGCAAAGACACTGCTAATCAATCTAATTGTTAAACAATAAAAAAATATGACATTGTGTTTGTCGACAGTTCTGAAAAACAACTATAATAGCCGTAGCCGATAACTAATCGGCAGACACACTGCAAATTAAAGCATCCTTTAATCCTGATTAACTGACTATCAGTTGTTATGACCGCCTACCTGTGCGGCAATTATTGGAAAACATTGTGTTCTAATTGGTTGAGAGGATTTGTCACGCTAAATATCACTTGACTGGCGACGTTGATTGGTTAAGCGACATTGAAGTGGGTTTTGACTCAACTTTCCGCCTGTCGATTCTGCTGCAGTAGGTGACAACTAGCTTACAGATTAAGTAGGCTGTGTAATAGATAAGGTCAGGGTTAGGGGCATGCACAAAAAAATGTGCTTCCCGAGGAATCATTAGTCGGCGTTTTCATGTATCCTCTTTGAAATTTGCATCCAAATACGCTTAAGCGTTTCCAAGAGCCCTGCATATGCCAATTTTCACAATAGTCTTAAGAAGTTTAATGTGCTGATGGACAGATATTAATCACATATTTTGCCGTATCCCAAGTTAAGACATAAATCTCCAAGAGAAATACAACTTTGTCCCATTCTGAGATCACTATTGTCTCCGATATTTTATATTGAAAATTTTCAAACCAGTGTGAATTTCTGTCGGTTTAACACAGGTTTGTAAAATTAATTTCAGTGCGTAAACTTACACAAATACACAGAGTCCATGTAGGTTAGCCCCACAGTTTAATAAAGATCACTTTGATGTAACACTTCCATGCAGGTTTTGCATTTTGTACAACTGGGCAATGCCCTTAACTGCAAATTTTCCGATGGCTACTACTTTTGTGTTTCAATCTACAGGATCATGTGAGTCCTATGTAAATCTGATTTTAGTAAATGCTACTTAATTGGCAAACCAGAAATTACCGAGTAACCTACGATGATTCACGTTTTCGTTTGGCCAATGAGGTAACAGATCAGATTTACAATGGAGTCACCTGAATAACAAAAATGAATTCCGTCCTTTGTATATATATTTATTACCCTTCCATGAAATTTGAGGTCTTCTGATTGGTCAATGATCTGTAAAAAGATATTGATATTTATGGGCAAGCCGGTAATATACACATGACATTGTACCTGTTACTGTACCCCATGCTGAATGTGAGCTTGTTCTCCGAGTACGCAGCGTCAATGTATAGGTCCGTGCTGATTTTTGACGTCACGCAGTATCGTAAGGGGTTTTAAGGTCTGGTTACGTTCAGCAGTTAAATAAATAAAACATATTAAACGGAATCTTTCAGAAAGGGAAGGGTAATAAAATTGTTATTCGTTTTTTGGCGTGATATATAACGGGTAATACAAATGTATGAGTCTAAGCGGGTAATATATCCCCATATACCACTTCAAAAACCAAATAACATATAAAAGTAGTGGTATGGGGAAAGCCTGACCATAGGTAATCTTATGTACAAGTATTTAACTGAATAGTTAAAGCAATTTAAAGTAAGTGATTTATCATTGTACCAATGCAACAATGGAAAGTGTCGACTCCTGGACAATATGATAACAAACTTATAATGCAGGTAATATATCCCCATATACCACTTCAAAAACCAAATAACATATAAAAGTAGTGGTATGGGGAAAGCCTGACCATAGGTAATCTTATGTACAAGTAGTTAATTGAATACTTAAAGCAATTTAAAGTAAGTGATTTATCATTGTACCAATGCAAAAATGGAAAGTGTCGACTCCTGGACAATATGATAACAAACTTATAAAGCTGCACCGTCTGTAAACTTCCGCTGCAAATTTTGTTTACAATGTGACGTCATTTATCAAAAGAAATTGCGATGTCATTAAATGTCAGCCATTTTTGTTTCGAAAAACGCAACACTTTTCTGTTAAATGTAGGTTTGTACTTTGAAATGTAGAGATCCTACTTACACACATTCCTAAAGTTTGATGCTTTTTCTTGTGACGTCATAAAAAGCACCATTTAATTTCACAATCCACTCTACAGTACAGGCCTGGAGGATTATGCAAAAATCACGAAGTGTGGAGTGAGTAGAAAAAACATGACTTCGCGTAACTCGGAGAAAAAACCAAAATTACTCCATTTAATGGAGTCACTTCGTGGCCGTTTGGAGTGAAAATTTCGATAGCGGGCCTTCGCGTTTCTCCGAGAATTTTGGAGTGACTTCGCATGAAAATATCTATTAATTAAAATATTGGTAAAACACACCTGTAAAAGCAAGCTGTTGAATTTAGATCCATTGAGTCACAAAGGTAGAATCAGACATCGCCGCCAACGTTTTTCGTTGATAATTGCTGCTACTGTTTGCAGTATTATGTTGTTTTTGTTCATTGTTTCAAAAAGCATTGAGTTTTTTTTTTGTCAGAACCTAAAATATTTATCACCTTTATGTTGATTTAGAATATTCATTTCTGTTTCAAAATTCCAATGTAATTGGTCTCTAAGCATTGTCACTCTTGATTGGTGTGAAAAATATGGCCTGTCGTATTAATTCAGTCAATTTTTAATTTGTTTTCAAATCCAAGCTGTGTGACACCTCTGAGTTGTGAATGCACAAAGTATTTGTCAATTAACATTCGCTTTACTTCACTTCAGGCACTCCAAGCTCACTCAAAGTCACGCTATTTGTCTCCAAGTTACTCACGAAACTCCACACTTCGCGCTTTTTGCATAATCCTCCAGGCATGTACTGTATTGGATATTCTGTAGCCTAATTAATTTGGCGTTTCAGTGTGACCCCTTTCGCAGATCTGATATTTTATAACTGTCACACCTCTACGTTGTAGGTGAACAACTAGAAAATATCAGCCTATAAAATTGGTTTGCCTTTGAAGTCAAAATAGTTAGACTAGAGTCTAGATATTCTGTACCAATAATTCTCGTAACCTGAACCGTTTTTGCGTCCCCTGAAAATTTGTACCATTTCTAAAAATGAAATTCCTGTTATGCTTTCGCCCAATATATAGGTATTGCCTATTTTCATACTATGAGATTTTTTGTTGTAGAGACCAAGAAATGAGATATATGAAATACTGTAATGAGCCAACCCCCCTGACTGGTCCCGTTTTTTGTGTCGAAAATTGTGACGAGAAATTTGATGTGTTGATCGTGGCATTTTATGTCCTTACCTGTTCTGGTTTCTGTTTTGTTCGAACCAACTCATCCCGCCTTGGTATAGTTCCTCCATCACAACCCATATCGGATGAATGCTGGCCAAAATTATATCACGACAAAATGTTAATTCTGAAACCGGAAGTAAACAAGGTAGTTCTGGCTCTGAATAGTTTCGTACTAAATAGATTGTTTTATATAAAGACAACACACGTTTTTCTATAATTTTGAAAACATAAAATAATAAATATTTCATCATTAAATATTCATATCATGATTTGCGAACAAATGTAAATGGCAACCCACTGTATTGATGCTTAGTCTCGTATTTACTGGTACCCGACTTTGACCCACGTTGGCAAAAGGAGAAGAACCAACGAGTTTGACAGGTATGTACACTTTTTTAATTATGATAAAAGTTGAACTTTCAAAGGAATCAAGTCACCAAACATTGACTTTTGTCAACATAATTCTCAGACTTGATCTTATTGATAAATAATACTGATTGTCAGGTTGTGTATGACAACAATTTGAACAAACTTAAATAATTGACATGAAATGATGAATGAGAGCTCTGTCACGTCTGTGATAGACTACATGTACAAGCAGACAAGTACAAGAAAGGAATTCAGCTACCAGTAGCAGGCAGTAGAAGGAATTGTTGTAAATGGCCTTACTGGTATAAGTGAATCACCAAATTAATTCAGTCAAATTCAAGATATCAACACACATTTGACATTTCCATATACTTGAAGGGGGGGGGGGGGGGGGGGTGTTTTTGGGTTTTTTTTTTTTTTTTGGGGGGGGTGGGGGGTTTTGGGGGTTTGGGGGGTGGGTTTTTTTTTTTTTTTTTTTTTTTTTTTTTTTTTTTTTTGGGGGGGGGGGGGGGGGGGGTTTTTTTATTTTTATTTTTTTTTTTTTTTGGGGTTAAAATAAATTATTATAAACTAAAAACTAAACTTGAAAACACTGGCCTGAATTCCAGTGTAACATTATGAAAAGAGGATCAAAGATAAACTGGTCAACCTTAATTTGACTTGATCCTAGAAAAATGGAGCTTTTCAAAGAATCAGACTGTAGAAGGCTGCTGATATAGGTCAAGAACCTAGAATCAAATGTATATTCTACGTTCAGGTGTATTATAATATTTCCATTGAAATAACTCTTAAATACACAGAGAAACCAAATAAAGTCCCACAAAACATATTTGCACTCGAATCAGTTTTTTCTTGGAGTTACTCAAAGTCATGTTATTTTGACTGACACTCCACACTTAGCACTTTTTGCATATTCCTCCCCAGCAAGGTCTTTCAAATAGTATGGTCCGGAAAGGCCCTCTATAAATGTCTTATCGTACTGATAATCTTGTCTCGCCTGGAAGCGTTTATCACGCCGTGCATTTATCACGCGAGCGAGGTAAACTGGTATTTGTCCGATAGTTGTATGCAAAACTGCCCGTCATTGTGTCATTTAAATACCACATTTAATTTAAAAAGGAGGTATAATTGGAAAGCTGATGAAATTTTCTGTAAAACTGAAATTAAAACCTCTATATATAATTAACTATTATCTTTAACGCGGATGTTAAACACGGTCCATGCTATTCCGTCTTGGGATGGTAATTTGACTGGAGATACTGGTCTTACAAAACTGTACGTTATTATGTTATAAAATAAAAAAAAAGAAAATCTAATTCATATCCGTTCAAAAATAACTCTTAATTTACATTTTAATTAGCAATTTTCCATCATTTGACCCTAAATATATAGTGAAAACCTGTGCACAAAATATCACCGTATCGAAAAAAAAATCACCATTGACGCCATCTTTTAGATTTTGAACGGATCTAACCGCCCAGAAAATTAAAATACGGGTGAAATACAAAATCTAAGACATAACAGACGCACACTTAGACTTAAATCTATGAGAAAAAGATGTTACATCAATCCCATGAACACCATGCAAGTAGAAAAGAAGCGCTAAAATTAGGTCGGTTTTCGGCTTTTGGTCATTTGTGAAAAAAACCCGTTCGTATGAGGTCAACTTTCCAATTAAAGCTGAATCCACCTAAAACGAAACATCGGTAAAATGTAATATTATGTAATGATAAGGGAATGCATATATTGTATTAAGGATCACTTTGTTGGTCAAATTGATTCGTAAAATATCGAGATATACGTAGATATAAAGTATCAACAATTTCTTTCTTTTTCCAAAATGGCGGGTACCCGGATGTTTGTCACGTGATCCGAGGCAAGTTATTTATCGTATTACTCTCGTTTCCGGACCATACTATTTGAAAGACCTTGTCCCCAGCTGTATTGTACATGTACCAAAGAGATTAAATTCTCGGTTTTTCAGTGAAAGTTGTGAATGGTGTTACTGCTTGTATTAAATTATAAACGATCAGGATATTCATTAATTAGACAAAGGGATGTCTTTATAAAAATATGGACATATATAACCATACAGGGGTGTAAGAATCGTCAGCTTGTATTGGCGATCAAATTTAACGGTCATACAACCAATGTTCCAGAATGTTGTTCTGATTTTTAAGTATGATCAGTACCAATGTTTAATCCCTGCCTATACATTACTTAATAATCACAGTCAAAAAATGCGTCACCTTACCAGGTATCTATATGGGGATAGGTATCACCATAGCAATGCTCCTTTTCATGAAGGTTTGTGGTAGAGTGTGATTAGCATCTTTGTATAATTGAAAATTATGTTTTGTTTCTGTACAGAATCATCTGAACCTTTTAATAAATAAATGTAAATTGGATTAATTTATAATTTTCAATTTGGGGCGTGTTTGCAGGTAAATGACGGGAAATTACCATGTTTGTCGGTTTGTAGAGAGTAGACTAAGAAATTTTCTCATTTTCAGATGATTAACAGTGCCGATTTCAATCATTTAAGGATGTTCAAATTACAAAATATGTTTATTTTGCTTTCATTTGATTATATAAAATTTAAGGACGACCAAACTTTATGTAAGGACGGCCAAGAATTTGCTATAAGTCGCCCAGCAGGACGAGTGAATTAAAAATGTTCCAACATAAATTCCTGTAATGTATATCAGTATACAGTCATGTAATTGAAATGATGCGCTTTCAAATTATAAACTGTTACAAACGCTTTTGAATATCCAGTATAAACATAATCATAGTGTAGGGGTGAGGCAAAACTAAGCTCAGCTACTTTTTCAACAGATTTTCTCAAATTGCTACCTAGATTTTTACTTGTGTTGCTGATTCTAGCAATAACTTTTACATTCTATGTCTTCATGTATTCAAGGGAAATAATTGTGTTGTACAGAAAAATTATATTGTAGTTCTAACATTGGTTCTGTTCATTTCATGTAGAGTATAAAATCTATTAATAAACAGGCTCATTTTATTTGTTTTACTTTTAGTTTTCGTAATATACTCATTTCATACAGATTCAGAGTATAAATCAGTGTGAAATAGGGGTGTGTATCAGTCAGAATATAAATATTTAAAGTTGCACATTAAAGTGACATTATGCTCATCTATTTTTGGTGACAGTTTTATAAAAGCAATTATCGGTTGCTGTGCATTTAAATGTGTTAAACTAATGATAATGCCGCATTAGTATTTGAAGTAGGTGCTTTAGAAATTAGACAAATATATAATAGTTTCTTCCTTCGCAGTGATCTCCCTTGTGTTGTTGTAGTTGTTGGTAGAGTGATTTCGGCAGTGGAAGGGAAGGAACTCCTGCATGCAGTTGTTTTTTTTTAAATTGACTCTCCCAGTCAAAATAGGAAAAGTTATATTTGGAAAGTTATTATTTCGTACTGGTAGCAGGAAGAGTTTGGTGTATTGGGTTAGAAGTTATTATTTCCTCTACCCTTTTCACTCACACCTATTTCAGCTGGATTTTTTTTTTTTTTTTTGAAAAAAATGTGCATAATTCCAATTTAAAGGTGGATAATCAGATTTTGGCCATGTAACAGATTTGTTTGAAACTTTAACATCTGATCATTTACACTCATTTATGTTCACTTAGCACTTAATTCAAGTAAGATTTTCACTGAAGGTATTTTTAAAATTTGATTTTCCTATCCTGGTTGCCCAACCAAGATAGAGTTATTTTATCATAAGTACAAATTTGATACACATACTTTGCCTAAGGAAAGATATAAACATAAGACCTATTGTATTATATTTGTAAAATATTTGCATTAACAATTATATATTTAGATGGAATTCATTAGATATATGCAAGTTTGAAAAATTATTATTACCTCCCTTTACCTATCTTGGTTTTGTGCAACCAAGATAGATTGGAAATAAATGAATTCAGAAGCTACCGGTACAC
The DNA here is from genome assembly GCA_022818135.1 of Saxidomus purpurata. Lineage (NCBI taxonomy): Eukaryota > Metazoa > Mollusca > Bivalvia > Venerida > Veneridae > Saxidomus > Saxidomus purpurata. Next base: position 12,399,428 of record JAFMSR010000005.1, read on the forward strand.
ATAGTTTTAAAACTTCCCTTTTGAATGTTAAATAAATGGTCTATCAATCCAATGCAAATGTAAAAGTAGAAATGATATTGAAATAAAAAAGAAATACTCAACTTTTTAAATACTTTCATATTAAAGGGGAGTAATAACAAAAATGTTTAAAAGTTAATAAAATGTAAATTTCTAATAGTGATCTAACTCTATGTAATGGGTCTTTTTGTTCCTTAAATAAATCTCTAACAGAATATACAAAAAGTAGAAATTGTCATCAAATGTTTCTTAAATGTGATTGACCACCTTTAAACAGTTAGATGTCAAGATGACCCTATATCTCTACACTGTTATCCAGTGTCTAAATTTTCAATGACCGCCCCTTTAGAAAAATGGTCCTGCCCAAATTGAAAGATGGACAAATCCATTGAAAGGTAATAGGTATCTTCTTGAAATGAATATTCCAGTATGGCAACAGGCAGTATTCTTGTAACGGGTGGAGCAGGGTATGTAGGTACCCACACAGTGGTTGAACTACTGGACGCAGGCTATGATGTGGTGGTGATGGACAACCTCTCTAATGCTAGCATGGGTATGTACATTATATATTTAAATCAGGCAATATGCTCCTGGGATCCTGCAACACATCTTTGAAGCGGAGGGAGAACTGGGAGGAGGGACTTGAGATAAACACAGGATTACATTGTATGTGACAGAAGTGTATGCCCTTTTGTAGAAGAGATCTTGTGTATTTCTGTTAAGTTAAATGTTTTGACAGATAGATCAGAGTTGGCCTTTTTAGCTCACCTGAGCTGGCTCAGGGTGAGCTATTAGGATCGATGAATGTCCGTCGTCCGTCCACATTTAGTTCGTTAACGCTCTAGTGGTCACATTTTTTCCTCAATTGTCACGAAACTTGGTCAGGATGTTTGTCCCAGTAATTACTCGGACGAGTTCGAATATGGGTCATCTGGGGTCAAAAACTAGGTCACAGAGCCCAAAAAATAGAAAAATCTTGTTAAGGCTCTAGAGGTTACTGTTTCAGTCCAAATATCCTGGCAATTTGTCAGAAAGGTTGTTTCTATGATTTCTAGCTCAAGTTTTAATATGGGTCACCTGGGGTCAAAAACTAGGTCACACAGCCCAAATATGGAAAAACGTTGTTAACACTTTAGAGGTAACATTTTCAGCCCAAATATCCTGGAAATTTGTCAGAAAGGTTGTTAAGATGATTTCTAGCCCAAGTTCGAATATGGGTCATCTGGGGTCAAAAACTAGGTCACAGCCCAAATATGGAAAAACCTTGTTAACACTCTAGATGTTACATTTTCAGCCCAGATATCCTTGAAGTTTGTCAGAAAGTGCAGATCATGATCAGACAGCAAAATAATGAAAGTGCAGATCATGATCAGACAGCTAAATTATGAAAGTGCAGATCATGATCAGACAGCTAAATAATGCATAGCAAACAGTGCAGATCATGATCAGACAGCAAAAAATAAAAAGCTGACAGTGCAGATCATGACCAGCCAACATACAATGAATAGCTTACAGTGCAGATCATGATCAGACAGCAAAAAAATGAATAGCCAACAGTGCAGATCATGATCAGACAGCAAAATAATGAGGCCTAGAGCTTAGATATTCAGCATGTGGCAATAATTGACTCTCTACCAAGATTGTTCAAATCCTGACCTCAGGGTCAAAATTAACCCTGCCCGGGGGGCAGTCTTTTGATTTTACATAGGCTTATTAAGAGGATATCATGAGCCAAAGGTAAAAATTGATCCTTTCTGCTATTAATAACCTTTTTATTTTTGCCAATGGTAGACAGGTGAGCGATACAGGGCAATCATGGCCCTCTTGTTTCAGGTTTAACTTTAATAATCAGAATTTAATAAAAATTTCTTCAGTAACCAGTAAGACTTTTAGTATTAATTTAGAACCTTTATATTTGATAACCAAAGAATGTGAGTTTGCCAAAAGATATCAAGGGGAGGGGAGTTTTTATGAGGTGGATGTAAAATGTAATCAGCTTTATCGGTTTTGTATGAATAGCTCTTTGTGCCATTCAGATACTTTCTATGGTTACATATTATTATGTAAATATCAGTTTAAGGCGTTTAAAATTTTATTCATTTTAGCTGGGTGAAGTAGGGTAGAGTGTCTGAGTATTATAATGTACATTTGATTTCGTAAGATGGTGGTAATAACAATGTAAGTTAAGGTACCCAAAGCCAGATAAAGTTTCATTAGATGGGCATCACTGTGGCAGTTCTATTTGCATTTTTGGATGATCTTGATAGTGTTCGAACAGTATGTCAAAAATATAAACAGCAGTTTTTATCAAAACAGGCAAAAAAAAGGAACATGTACACAGTGAGATACTGTAAAAACTGTGTCACAAGGGATGTGAAAGTCCAGCTACGGTGTACAGATGCCATATATTATATGTTGAAAACATTAAAGAGTTATTCTTACAGGAAGAAATGAAATTCAAACTTAAGCATGTTAAGTGTTTCTAATATTTTATTTTCAAACCTCTACAGCTATGGTAGCCTAGGTATAGGTAGAAATAACATATCTGCAGTGACTGGGGAAACTAATTAGATCCAGTTTGATATTGAGTGGGCCATGATGTCATGCACGTTCGCCTCAACATTTACAATTTGATACCCGTAAACTAAAAAAATGCTCATAATCGAAATATGCCTATACAACTGCTGATTTTGTTTACAATATTTGCTTTTTGAAAAGCAACAGTCCGAATCATGTAGCCACACATTACATTGATCCACCTATTTCAATGTAAGGTGCGTGCCGGACAATTTGTAACGCCACTCCCTAGAGATTTCTTTTGTTGTTCATTGTATAGTCGTATCTACCACAGAAACAGATGTGACATCTTGGAAGTACAATTGTTTGTGGTCAGAAATTAGTATAGTATGTACTATAGATCAGTTACATTTACTCCGTCAACAGCTGGGACAGTAAATTTACAATGATTAGTTAATGATACAGTAAAGTTCCGCTATTAAGACCACCTGATATTAAAACTGCCCTTGATATTAAGAGCAAACATTTCGGAACTAAATGGCCTATTTTATAGTAAAAAGGTCTCGAGAAAAAGACCATTTTGATATGAAGATCACTTTATGGCGATCTGAGGGGTGGTCTTATCGCAGGAAGTTTACTGTATTTTGGTCAGAAAGGAAACATTGGTTTGATATACAGACTATAAATACACTGACTGAAAGAATGGGAATAATAATCTTTCAATAATTTCAAGTTATAATTGTTTATTATGTCATATGAAGTGTTCATTTTAACAGTTAGCCAGGGGCTGTCTCTCTGCAGCATGTCTTAATGATTTGTTACTTTTAATTATATATAAAATATTTGATATAGGTGATAGAAATTTCTTGTTGCATAACACAATATAAAATTATATATATATATATTAAAGTTCTCATTAACAGTGATAAGATTAGAAACATTTGTATGAAATGTTTAAGTAAACTTTATATCCGTCTGATCACTGTGTTGTCGGTTTTAGGCGGAAATTCGATTTTCTTCATACAGTACCAGATTAATGAAGATTTATTCAAAACATAATATGAATGAAAATTGCACAGGTCTAAATGCTATGAGGTTAAATTGATATTCAAGCACACTTCAGTACGCAGAATACCTGATATTTCTCAATTTATCTGTTTTCTTTTCAGAGAGTTTAAAACGAGTAAATGAGATAACAGGGAAAACAGTGGAAACATTCAGTGTAGATCTACTAGATAAAGATGGTCTCAGGGATATTTTCAAGAAGGTAAGTAAAGTGGAACAAAAAAAGCTTGAATGGTTTGAGGTAGCAGATCAAACACCCACACTTCACATTCACAAAAGAAAATAAATATGTAGGAAACATCTGAGAGAATGATCCAGCAAATAAGGTGAAGACAGCAGTAAGCATAAAATTTTGTTGACATTTTCAGATATTCTCTTTTCTCGCTTCTTTTATTGATCAGTATCAAAGAAATATGGACCTATACCAATCAAACATTTTGTTTTGAAGAAATATTAGGCCCCCCAAAAAATATCTATGTTTCTGTTCTCCTGACAACTTCTTACTGCTGACTTTATAACATTTTATAAGAGAATAAAAAAAAAATTAAGTTAAAGTAAGGTATTAAAAAAGGTTGTATTTTTTAAACTGCCAAACAACCAACCTTAATTTTTACGGTAAGAAGACCCAAAACACACCTTTTTTTTGCCTTATGATTACTGATCACAAATGTCAATAGGACGACCAAGAACAAATAAGTGTTCAGTATTTTACCTCCAACATATGCATAATTATGTTGACATACTTGTAGGGGCTGTATTGTACTAAGTCTATGACACAGTCTCAGAAGTGGGGTTATATTTCACCAAGGATATGTCTGTCAACAAGTGCTACTTTGTGTCATTGAATGTACATGTATATATATTGAACAAGTGCAAGTTCACACGTGTTTAAATTGAAAGTACAGTCAAACCTGTGTTAAAGACCGTCTCTGAATGAAGCCCACCCTGCGAATAAAAGACTAAAAGGGAGATCACAGTAGCCCTCCACAGTAGACACACCTGTGAATAAAGACCACATGTAAACAAAGACCACAGTTGTAGCTTCCCAACAGTGGTCTTTGTTCACAGGTTTGACTGTATAGTTCTACTTTACTAATAGTCATTACGTTTATGTTTCAGCATAAGATAACGTGTGTGATGCACTTCGCGGGACTGAAGGCTGTCGGAGAGTCCTGTCAGAAACCACTGTTATACCATAAAACCAATGTTGGAGGCACCGTCAACCTTTTAGAAGTGAGTGTACTAGATTTAAAGAACATTCTGACAACAGTAATTAGCAGGGCTTTTCTTTAAATCTATTGTTGATTGAGATCTGAACATGCATATTACTGGAAATTTGACCTTGATTTTCAAGTAGGTGTAAGTGAAGTACACGCTTTCTCCTAAGCTAATCCTCAGCTTATGGGCAGGGTCTATGTATTATTTAAATTTACAGTAAATATGCAGGCTAAATAGAGTGATAGATGGAAGTGCCTTCCTGCAGCAGGTATTCAAAATTTATGAAGTTTGAATTTCTTACATTTTACTGCTTCAGGTTATGAAAGAATTTGAAGTTTACAATATGATATTCTCAAGTTCAGCAACAGTGTACGGTTCCCCGAAATATCTACCCATAGATGAAAAACACCCTACTGGAGGCTGTACAAATGCATATGGCAAAACTAAATTCTTCATAGAAGAGATACTTAAAGATATATGTACAGCAGAAAAAGTAGGTGAAGTTAACAGTATAGTAAATATTACAAAAGGTAGGTGTAGTTAACAGTCATGTCAATGTTACAAAAGTTTATGCAATGCACAGCAGTAACTATTGCTTTTAATTTTGTATGAAAACTTTCTGTGTTTTTAGCTCACCTGAGCATAAAATGCTGAAGTGAGATATTGTGATTGCCTGATGTCCATCGTCTGTCTGTCGTCTGTCTGTAAACACTTTACCTTGTGTATGCGATAGAGGCTGCATTTTTCTCTGGATCTTCATGAAACTTGGTCAGAATGATTGCCTTGACGAAAATGTAGGTCAAGTTCGAATATCGGTCGTCTGGGGTCAAAAACTAGGTCACAGGGTCAAATCATAGAAAAACATTGTGTATGCAATAGAGGTTGCATTTTTAGCTAAGATAAGATATTGTGATTGCCTGATGTCCCTCGTTTGTCTGTCCACATTTAACCTTGTGTATGCAATAGAGGCTGCATTATTCACTGCATCTTCATTAAACTTTGTCAGTATGATTGCCTTGATAAAATCTAGGTCATGTTGGAACATGGGTTATCTTGGGTCAAAAACTAGGTCACAGGGTCAAATCATAGAAAAACCTTGTGTATGCTATAGAGGTTGCATTTTTCATTGGACCTTCATGAAAGTTGGTCAGTATGATTGCCATGATGAAATCTAGGTTGAGTTTGAACATAGGGGATCTAGGGTAAAAAACTAGGTCACGGTAAAATTGTAGAAAACCCATGTGTATGCAATAGAGGTTGTTTTTTTCATTCTATCTTCATGAAACTTTGTCAGTGAAATTGCCTTTGTGAAATTGAGTATGAATATGAGTAATCTGATGTCAAAAACTAGGTCACCTGGTTTAAAACCTTGTGTATGCCACACAGGTGACATTTACAACCCAATCATCATGTAAATTGGTCAAAAGTTTTGCCTTAACAAGGTCAAACAGAATGTTTGTGTTTATGATATATAGTTTAAGAGTTGAAGTTTGGTCACATATTGTCATAAGTCACAAGTGAGCGATATAGGGCCATCTTGGCCCTCTTGTTTGGTTTAGTGACTGTTTGGTATCAGGTTTGAGCGCTATCAACAAACAGTAAGTTAGAGGAATTAAAACACCTGAAATTATCAAGTTTTAGTTCATACAGTTATTGTGGCCAATTATGGTTTTTGCCATTTAAGTAAGGCTAAATTCTTACATTATAACGGCATCTATAAACAGGACAAAGTATCAATACAAATTTGTTAAACCTTGCTGGTTGCTAAAAGATGAAAAGTTCAGCAGAAATATTAATTTGCTATATTTTGGTTACAGCAATGGAATGTTGTACTTCTGCGGTACTTTAACCCAGTTGGGTCACACGCCTCAGGGAAGATTGGGGAAGATCCCCAAGGCATTCCAAACAACTTGATGCCTTACGTGTCTCAGGTAGCCGTAGGAAGGCTGAAAGAATTAACAGTATATGGTGATGATTATGACACTCCGGACGGTACAGGTAAATAGCAGACAATCTAATTAATTTAAGCAAATTGGATTTTTTATTTCGCAAATTATGAGCAGACAGATTTTTAAAGTCAAGAAAGGAGAGTTCTCGTAAATCTTTCGCGAGATTTTTAAATTAGCGAAGTTGGAATTTTGTGAAAATATTGAAAAATCAATCATCGTAATTATTTCTAAAATTACAGTTAATTATTGTTCTCTTGTCTATTGTAACTGGTCTACAATATTTATGGGTCCTGACTTCTTGTAGATTAAACTTTCTGAAACTGAATGTAAAATGTTACATGTTACGTATTTTGCAGGTGTAAGGGACTACATTCATGTTGTTGATTTAGCTCAGGGTCACGTGGCAGCATTAAAACATTTAGAAAAGGGATGTGGCTGTCAGGTAAAGTTTTCCTTATTATTATTAAAAATTGTTTTCTGGGCATCCAATGAATTAGAACTATGGAAAATAATCTTTGATAAATAATATCCATTTATTTATAAGTATTGTTCATTGCTTAGACTGAAGACAAAATTTCAGAGTGGTGATGCATAGTTATAAATCACAATAGGCCATATGCCTTTAAACCACGAAGGCCCAAATAGGCATTAGAACAACCAGCTGTTGTGTATTAGAAAATAAGCAATGCTTTAAAGAATATTTTTCTGACTTCAAATGAACAAATATCACAAAGGAGAAAGAAACGCAGTTGACTATCAGAAATTACATTGCTTGATCTTTTCTTTGTGTAGTTGACAATTGGGCAGAGCCATGTTAGAATAGTATTTAAAGTCTGGCAGCACTTTGAAATTTCCCCAAATTGATTTACGTGACCTAAGCAGTGTTAAATAATTTTTACATGGGTGTGTTTAGCTTCAGATTTTGCGATTTGTGTGCAGACAGACTGCGACTTTTCTACTAGCGAAAGTAAAATTCCCTTATAATAAAATTGCAAGAATGGCAAAAATTAAATCATTGCAAGTTTTACCCACTTTACAGTAGTAGTTACAAGCAGTAAAATATAAGGACAGTGTTTTATTTGTTTTACAGGTGTACAACTTAGGGACTGGTAAAGGCTATTCAGTCATAGATATGGCAAAGGCTTTTGAGAAAGCATCCGGGAAACAAGTAATATATCCTTTATCTTTTACTGGGTCAACTGATGATGAAACGTTCTTTCCCATTCTCTTACAAGAAACATTTTTGACCCATGTTATAGATTCGGGTTGTCATTAGATTATAAACCATGTTTAAAGTGCTGTAAAGAACTTACCAGTCTGACAAAGGAGTTCCACCGTTACTGGACCAAGAACACTTTGCAGTATACATCATCGGATAGCATCCTCAGAAGTGAATCAAAATAAGATTTTATTTTTAAAAACATGCTGAATGAATGTGTTATATTTGGTATAAACCTAAAACCTGTAGTGTTGGTTGGCATTATTTCAGGCATCATAGACCGGGTAAGGCCATATATTCATGAAAGTGATATTAAATTTTTGATCAACTACATAGAGAACAATTTGAAAGTAAAGTTAAGGAAATTTTAAAAATTTCTGTTTTCTTTTAATCCACTCTGCCACCTATAAATTATGTTTCTTATATTTTTATATAAACTGTTTAATGTGAGACTTGGGGATCTTGTAGATACCGTATAAAATCGCAGGACGGAGAGCAGGTGATATAGCCTCGTGTTACGCTGATGCTTCCCTAGCAGAGAAGGATTTGGGCTGGAAGGCAAAACTAGATCTCGCAAAGATGTGTAAGTAAATTATTTGCTTTAGATGATAGAAGTTGGAATGCTTTAATGTCATATCTTGCTGTTGACAAATGAGTCTGCCTTTGTTGGCCAAATGCCTCCTTATTTTAGAGTTCGAATAGTTTTCAAAACTTTCACCATGTTAAAATGTTAGATATGGATAAGTTCGTTCGGTATTGGTAAGTCAGAAACAGTATTGTTGTGAAATAATATCTCCTCTAGATAATCAACACACAGGAATTGTAGTTCTGTTACCATCTGCCAGCTCAAAACTGCATGTATAAAGGGTCATAAGTCATGCAAATATGATCCGGTGTCAAAGCGATTATTATGTCATGAAGTAATAAACCCTTTTTTTCTGGTTATGCAACTGTAACAAGTTGTAAAAGTATGAAAATTTGATGTTTATTATACCCTCGAAACAAAGTTAAGGGGGCATATAGGAGTCACCTGGTGGTTGGTCGTAGGGTTGCTTGCATTTTCCTTGTCGGAGCATAACTTGAAAACTACTGCACAGGAACCAGAACTTTATCTTGACTCATTTCAGAGTTATTGCCCTTTGTTACTTTTCCTTGTTTGGAGCATAACTTGAAAACCACTGGTTGGAATTCAATAAAACTTCATACAATTGCCAAGTACATTGAGAGGAAGTGCAGTGCACAAGAACCATAACTTTATCTTGACTCATTACAGAGTTATTGCCCTTTGTAACTTCCTTGTCCAGAGCATAACTTGAAAACTACTGATTGAAATTCAATACAACTTCATTCAATGGTCAAGCACAAGGAGAGGAAGTGCAGTGCACAAGAACTATAACTCCATCTTTACTAATTACATAGTTATTGCCCTTTGTTTTTTTTCCTTGTCCAGAGCATAACTTGAAAACTACTGGTTGGAATTCAATACAACTGAATACAATGGTCAAGTGCATTGACAGAAAGTGCAGTGTACAAGAACCATAACTCTATCTTGACAAATTTCAGAGTCATTGCCAAGGACAATATCTCTATTTTAGTTTTTTTGTAAGGTATTCTGTCACTACAAACTTCCTCAGTTTATAAAGCTGTCTTACGGGGGTATTAATCACATTTAGTGATAGGTCTAGTTTACTTTATTACTATAAAAGAAGTAAAATCTAAATTTCTATTCTCTGTATTACTACAGGTGAAGACCTGTGGCGCTGGCAGTCAAACAACCCGAATGGTTTCAGGACGGAAGGAAAAAGTTAAAGAAGGATTTAGAAGCTAGAGAAATTCTTGATACATTCAACGATGATTGTTTTAGATATGCTTGTTTGATGGTGTAAGGGGCTTTTTTTAGCTGGATGAAGGATTTAGATGAATTTGGTGCAATTAATATACCAAAATATTGAATGGATCAATCAGTATATATTATTTTTGTTAAGACTATTTTTACCCACCTACCAAAGTAACTGTTATAAATGTTTGTCCTTACATGTATAAAAACTACAGCATAACATATCATGTATTTCATTCCATTTGACTTCTATGTTAACATCTCTCAGTGCTCTTGATTTGTGTATTTCTATGCCAAGTTTCGGACCAAACAATTCCATCATTCAGCAGAATTGTCATTTTTTTCCTTTCATACCAAAATCTTTTGAAAATGTTCAATCACTTAAATGTGTCTTTAAAACAAAATAATTTGTACAAACATGGTATGGTTTTAACTCAAACCTAGATCTGTTAAAGGTTTTTTTCCAAGTGTATGGAAAAATACATGCATATTGGCTTCAGTTTACAGCCTTATATGCATGTAAGTGACAAATAGGAACAGTATTCACAGATGTGTATTGGGAAATGTGACTTAAAAGTATTGTATGAATGAAATGTTTTAAATTTGCATCAGAGAAAAATTAGAATGTGTAAAGATACATACCTGTATGGTCTCACCCCATACCGTGTTATTTTTATGTAAATAAAAAACTGCAATTTCGCCTTCATTTATTAGCTGAAACTGAATTTGAATAAGTTTTATGCTTCTTCCGTGACGACAATGACAGACAGTAGACTTAGTAATGACCGGCGGCATATTATTCGATCTCAAAACTCAAAAAGTAAACAAATAAACATTTATGCTTTGCCCAAGGAATGTTTCTATTACTTTATTACCATATTATAACCAAGTTTGAAAATTTCAAAGTATATTTTTGTAAGAGTTACTCATTCTGAATACATTGCAATACGTATGGCAAATACAGTCTCGTGTATTGCAATTTATCGCGATACAAAATTTCTGACAATACCCATCCCTAGTAAAGGTTACTGTGTAAAATACTGCAAGATTAATCACTTTTATATGTGTGAAAGTTCTTGGTGTGGGGTATACAAGTGGATTTTTAGGAGAGGAGTTTGTCAGATTTTTATTTCCATATATTGATGCGTCAGTCATGTTTACCCAAAGGCAGCTCTTGTATTATAGTCCTGGTCAGGGAAACTTCCTGTAGGGTTTGTGGTGGTTAAGGCAGGGCCTTCCCCCAATCATTCGTCAGGGTCACCACATGTGACAAATTCTAAAATTTTAAAGCAGACAAAACATTTTAAATTGGCAATCAAAATGCACGCTAGCCCAGACTCATTACATTGTTTTCGCTTTTCTATGCAATCACTGTGAAATGGCCGGGGAATTCATAAATACAACCTAATACAAAACTTTTTGCAAAAAATAGTTGACATAGTTTCTCAAAGAGGCCCTGCATAAATTTTTCTCTCACTTAGAAAGATTGGTTTATACTGATAACAAAAATTCCATCTGGAATTGACAGCAATAGCTTCTGATTTATAGATGTTTATGACTTTGTGTCTGTGAATCAAGTTGGAGAGATCTTTGCTGAATGTATATTTATCAGAACGATATAGATACGCATGGCAGCAAGTCACTGTGGTGTCCTGGATTGATGGAGTACCGGTAGCATGTATCGTGAAAAACAAACGTTACATGAACCAGAGCTTACGAGTGCCAGGTCATATTAACCAGTCACTCTACAATGAATGTATTTGTACCTTTTCTCATATTTTACTGCATGTCCATAGTCTACTGTGATATTTTGTTTCCTTATCATTTACATTATAATATTATATCCAACACAACAAACTTACTATTAATGGCCTTCAGTAACAAAGACACTACATGGCAGTATTAATTGTTTTAGCTCAGTTCCCATAAAGTTAACAGGGAATAAGGTATTATAGGGGCTAATCCATTGATGTAAAAGTATTTAAAAAAATTTGATGACTGGTTTGACATTTACATTTTACTACATTTAATGGCCTGTAATTTTTATAGACCAAAGGACAATCATTGGTTTTGTTCTATTCGTTTAGTGATTTAAAAGATCTCTCAAAAATGTACATAGACTTACATATGTATAGACTTACATAGTTACTACATGTACATATATTAATCAGCATGTATATCTTTTTAAAAGACGGTGTAGAAGATTTCATCAAAGGTGTATCTGAGTGTCAAGTTATTTTCTAAAGTCATATATGCTTGTACATAATATACTTAAACCTTAAGGGGTTTTAAACAGTTTCTTTTCATACATTCAGGTGTTCCTATGAAACAAGTATTTTAAATTTTTAAGCACTTTCTGTTCGGTATGATTATAGATTTTTAATGTCGAGTGTAATACATCATCAATGCTTGTAATGTGTTGCGGATAACTAACATTTCAACTTCATACAACATACTTGCATGTACAGTATTACGTATGACTGAATGTACAGTGTTATTTACTTGTTCATATATTTTCCTGCGTTGACTTGAAGTCCCAGGATCTTTTTGAATTTACTGATATTGTAAAATAAATAGGTAGAACCCTAAAAATGGAGTACCAAAAAAAAAAAAAAAAAAAAAACCAAGGTCAAAATATAACCAAGAACTTAACACGACTAATTTATTTATGCTGGTTGTCACACAGCTTCCAAAAAAAATGGTGTGACCCCCGGGGGGCCCAGAGAAATTGGGCCCCGGAATTGGGGGGGCGACCAAAAGTTCTCCAACGAAGGTCCAAGATTTCAGACTGTAAATAAGTTTTATGTCTTGTGAATCAATTCTGATACATATAAACAAACAGTCACTATCCGAACAGTTAAAAGTTTTAACAATAAAAAAATGTTCGACGGGGGTGGGCACGTTGGGAGTACCTGAAGCACTTTTAGGTTAAAACACCAAATTTAAGGAATCAACGGAAAATATCAACTGGATATTTACAGTTTAGGTTAACTTCAGTTGTTTTTAATGAGAGAAGGGGACTGCAAATACCACGTCGGACCTACTGGGCCACACATACACTGATAGGATAATGAAAGTACCATGTTATATTCACTCTTAAACAATGTCGACATATTCATTTCTGTGGTATTCAAGTCGCTTTTTCATGAAAAAGAGTTGTCAGCAAGCCTTTTTACTTTTGCAATCAATAGAAATTGTTTGTTTTCTTTTATAACAAGGAAAGTTCATGCCCACGGACATAAATCCATTCACAGTATTCTCACTAAGTCAGTTTCTCCTTGAACAGACTGCATAGGATTCTTTTGTGTTTCAATTTATTTACAGGCCTTATAAGATATATGTTCGTATGGTGGTAAACTAGCTTGAAATATTTCAAGAAGCTCTTAGATTGAAGTAGGTTTTAATGATGACCAAAATAACAAGACAAATTTTGATATAGGTGAGCTATGCATTAATATTACAGAGACCATTCTTGATTTGAATTAAGAGGACTGGAGTTCATTTCTTGCTGTAGCCTGACAGTCAAAACGTCAGAGACTTATGATAAGATTTTTTGCATTTGCCAGTCACTTGTTTTGTTTTTGTATATTAAATACCCGGTATGTAAAGAAATCCATGTGAAACTGTAAATACAATGAAGTATGTAAGTCACACATAGGTTGTTTCTGTTGATGATTTAAAGAGAGACTTTCTGGTTGTTTTTAGCATCATATCAATAAAATATTAATAAATTTTCTTTTGAACATGAAATAAACAAAAAGCACATAACTTCAAAAAGTACGGCTTTAGGTACAGTAGTTATAAATCTGATTTTAGTCTACATTTAATGCATTTACTGCCTCATTATAAATGAAGAACTCCATCTCATTGTTACAGTACATAAAAAAATGATTTGTCCATCAATTTCACGGTAATGTTTATTTTGAAAACTTAATACAACATGTACTTGCAATAAAAAAGATTTTTTGCGCTTTGAATAACTAAGCACTTCATGTTATATTACAATTTCGTGACTTCCAGTCACAAAAAAGAAGCGGTCAATCAATGGTAGACCAATTACCTGTTAATAAAAAATGTTAGTTCATGTATAAAATTATGTTCAGAGGTACAGTATATGTGTTTTGATGAAATCTGTGAGAAGTATGTTGTTTTCTATTACAGTTTGTGAATTAGATGCTAGAGATGTGACTGTAATTAAAGGGGAATAGACTTTTTAATGTTTTCATCATTTTTCCAGTGGTCCATTTTAACTTTTCCAAATCAAAGGTGTCCATTTTCACTCATCCCAGTCAATGGTGTCCATGAGTCCATTTTCACTTGTCAAAGTCAGTGGTGTCCATTTTCACTGGTCCGAGACAGTGGTGTCCATTTTCACTCATCCAGGTCAATGGTGTCCATTATTTTAACACATCCAAGTCAGTGGTGTCCATTTCCACACGTCCAGGTCAATGGTGTCCATGTGTCCATTTTCACTCATCCAAGTCAGTGGTGTCCATTTTTCAGCAGGGGTGTTTTTTTACTCATCCAAGTCAGTGGTGTCCATTTTCACTTGTCAATGTCAGTGGTGTCCATTTTCACTCATCCAAGTCAGTGGTGTCCATTTTCACTTGTCCAAGTCAGTGGTGTCCATTTTCACTGGTCCGAGACAGTGGTGTCCATTTTCACTCATCCAGGTCAATGGTGTCCATGTGTCCATTTTCACTCATCCAAGTCAGTGGTGTCCATTTTCACTCATCCAAGTCAGTGGTGTCCATTTTCACTCATCCAAGTCAGTGGTGTCCATTTTCACTTGTCCAAGTCAGTGGTGTCCATTTTCACTTATCCAAGCCAAAGGTGCATTTTTCATTGGATCTTCATGAAACTTGGTCAGCATGATTATCTTAATGAATTGAGGGTTTGAATATAGGTCATCTGAGGTCAAAAACTATGTCACCCAGTTAAAAACCTTGTGTATGCCATAAAAGTGACATTTACAATGCAATCATCATGAAAATTGGTCGGAATGTTTGTGTGGATCACCTTGCATTAAAATCTAGGTCACCAGGTCTATTCAGAGGAAAACCTTGTTGGTACTCTAGAAGTCGCATTTTAAATCCAATCATGTAAATTGGTCAGGTTTGTCTAGTCGAGGTCAAGCAGAATGTGTTTATGATGCATAGTTTAGGATTGAAGTTTGGTCATATATAGTCAAAGATAGGTCTCAGTAGAGCGATATAGGGCCATCTTGGCCCTTTTGTTCTAGCAAAAATGTAATAAAATGAATTCTGGTTACAACAGGCATTTTAAAGCTTGTGAAGATGTGTACTTTTTGCCATAGCAACTTCAATTTGGTTAAGTTACCCATTTACCAAGTGACTTGAGACAAGCATTGGCAAAAATCTTACAGAGATTTATATTCTGTCGTAAGTACTGTCTTGTATACCTGTTTTTAACTTAAAGCTTCAAGACTTAATGCCAGTGACTATTTAGCTGTGGAACTCAATCTTGCACATACCAGTTTTTCATTGTTGTAAACAACTGCCAAGGCAATTCAAATTCCTCAAATGCTTGAGGAAGTTACAACCAGAACAGAGCTTCTTGTGTGATTTTATCTCGAGTTTCTATGACTGTGTGACCTTGAACTTTGAGCTACATACCTAGATCTTGCATGTGACACACTTTATGGCAAACAAACTGGGCCAAGACAATTTGAAATCCTACAATGCACGAGGAAGCTGCAGTACGGACCTAACCACCATTGCGACAACTTTGGCGAGCCACAGCCAGCGGGCTTGACAAAACTGTGGCTTCTGGATTTTAAATAAGCTCAAATACAGCAGGGTTTTCTCAGGATGGCTCAATTTCAGTTTTGATTGGGCGCATAACAAACGTTGGCCATGTTCTTATTGTGGATAACTAAAACATGAACATAGTTCAAAATGGCATTGTTTGACAATTTTCATCAGTGGCCATACACATTCCCTCCGGGTCTGATTATATTTGCTCAATAAATGTAGCTTTCACACGAAGTAAAGAAGGTCAAAAACAGCAATATTTGTTTAATTTGAACTATCAACTTTAGACATAATCATTCTCACCATGTCATTGGCTCAAGTGATGTTTTAAAACTTTTAAACTGCACAGGTATTTGAAACAAAGTTAAACTAGAACTATCACTGAAGGTGATGAATACCCAGCAAATACCCTACTGACAATGTACATAAAAATTTATGTAACAATTGATGCTTTAATTAATGGACCTCACAACTTAAGACATGGTATTTATCACCTCTGTATAATTAATTTCTAACCTTGGGGTTTTTCGAGATGAAGAGCGCACAAAATTTTGTCATGTCTAACTCCAGGACCTGTGACCTTAACATAGTGACCCAAAACTAGTGATACTTATCACTTCTGTAAATTATCATTACACTGTAAGCAATGGTTTTGGAGTTTAAAAACACACAAGATTTTACTATATCGAGCCCTTTTGACCTTGACTTTTGAACTAGTGACCCAAAACATGGACCATGCACAACGACAACTATGCATGGTACCTATCACTTCTGTGAAGTATCATAAAATTCTTACCAAGGATTTTGGAGATTAAGCGTCCCCTTATTTTACTATCTCGTGTCCCTGTGACTTTGACCTAGTGACACAAAACATGGACCATGCACAACTAGTCATTGTGCTTACCACTCCTGAAGGTAGATGGGGGGAGGGGGGGGGGAAAGAATCCTTATTCCTTGTCAAGGGGAATAGGCTGAGAGGAGGGGTCCAAAAATTGTAAGTAACTAGAACTGCCACTGTCATGGCCTGAATACCCCCGCATACCGCTTTGTCAGAATCAACAGTGGTTATTTACAGCTCAAGGAGGACCTCCCTGTTAAATCTGAGGGTAGTAAGCCTGTGCATTGCCTAGTTATGTATACTACATGTTTTTAGTGGCAAAGATCAAAGTGACCTTTACCTTTGACCTACTGACCTAAAACTGAAACTGCCACTGCATGACTTGAAACCCCCCCCCCCCCTTCATGCAGCTTTGCCTGGGGGTGTTTTAAGATGAATACAATTATGTCATGACCAAAATGCACTTTGGACAGTCATTGTTAAGCATTTGAGCAGACAAGCTTATTGTAGTAAAAGCCCCTGTGATCTTGACATTTGACACAGTCACCTAAACAAGGGGTCATCTACTAGTCATAACCAACTTCAATACCAAATATGATGACTAATAACCACCATGTCAAATATGTCTTAGGTTATTGGGCGGACAAGCTTTTTGAAGTCAAGGCCCCTGTGACCTTGACCTTGACCCGGTGACCTCAAAATCAATAGGGGTCATCTACTAGTCATGACTAACCTCCATGCCAAATATGAAGACTGTGGGTCAAAGGAATCTTAAGTTATTGGGCGGACAAGCTTTTTGAAGTCAAGGCCCCTGTGACCTTGACCTTGACCCGGTGACCTCAAAATCAATAGGGGTCATCTACTGTCATGACTAACCTCCATGCCAAATATGAAGACTGTGGGTCAAAGGAATCTTAAGTTATTGGGCGACAAGGAAAAACCGGACGTCCGGACGGCCGGACGGACAAGCTGATTCCAGTATACCCCCCTTACAACTTCGTTGTGCGGGGGTATAAATATGAAGACAGTGGGCTAAAGGACTTTTAACTAATTCAGGGCCGATAAGCAAAATCAAACAAACAGAAAAGCTGATTCCAGTATGTCCTCCTTACAACTTTGTTGTGAGGGGGATTGGTCATGAACAAACTGAACAAACTGCATTGTGGACAGGCATTCTTAAGAATATTAGCAGACTAGCTTTTTGAAGTCAAGGCCCCTGTGACCTTGACCTTTGACCTGGTGACCTCAAAATGGATAGGGGTCATCTACTAATCATGACTAACCTCCATGCCAAATATGAAGACTTGGGTCAAAGGAATCTTAAGTTATTGGGCGGACAAGCTTTTTGAAGTCAAGGCCCCTGTGACCTTGACCTTTGACCTGGTGACCTCAAAATAGATAGGGGTCATCTACTAATCAGGACTAACCTCCATGCCAAATATGAAGACTGTGGGTCAAAGGAATCTTAAGTTATTGGGCGGACAA
Source organism: Saxidomus purpurata (assembly GCA_022818135.1). NCBI lineage: Eukaryota > Metazoa > Mollusca > Bivalvia > Venerida > Veneridae > Saxidomus > Saxidomus purpurata. Next base: position 12,417,348 of record JAFMSR010000005.1, read on the forward strand.
GCTTTTTGAAGTCAAGGCCCCTGTGACCTTGACCTTTGACCTGGTGACCTCAAAATGGATAGGGTCTTCTACTAATCAGGACTAACCTCCATGCCAAATATGAAGACTGTGGGTCAAAGGAATCTTAAGTTATTGGGCGGACAAGCTTTTTGAAGTCAAGGCCCCTGTGACCTTGACCTTTGACCTGGTGACCTCAAAATGGATAGGGTCTTCTACTAATCATGACTAACCTCCATGCCAAATATGAAGACTGTGGGTCAAAGGAATCTTAAGTTATTGGGCGGACAAGAAAAACCGACGGACGCTGGACGGCCGGACAGGCCGGAGGGGCGGACGGAACAAGCTGGATTCCAGCCCCCCCCCTTACAACTTTGTTGTGCGGGGGTATAATTAATGCAGTGTATTGGGAGTTGATTCTCCATGCCAAAAGAGGCGCGATGGGCCAGGAAATTCGGACGATTTGTGGGATGGATCAGCAGTGATTGGCCATGTGAAAGGCAGAAATGGGCGACCAATCACCAAGTGGGGAGGGGGAAGAGACTGTGATTGAAATCGGCAATGATTCCCGGCTTGGGTCGTCAGAATGGAAGACAGAAATCCGTGAACAATCACGAAAGGGGGGGAAAGGGAAGAGACAGAGTGAAATCGGCAATGATTTGCAGGGTGAATCAGCAGTGATTAACCAAAAGAAAGGCGGGAAATCAACGTCCAATCAAGAAGGGTGGACGGTGAAGGTTTGTGATAGAGGGTGGGATAGAGACGTGAATGTCTGCCCAAAATAATTGGGATTTCAAAATTTGTAAGCCCTGCTACCAAGTATGATGAACCACCGCTAAAATCATTTTCCAGTTATTGATCAGACCAGGTTTAATCGACAGGCAGACCAACAGACACTTGCAAAGCAATATATCCCTCCATCTTTGGTGGGGCATAATGAACAAGACACTTCAAAGGTAAAGATTTCTGATATGTTTATTGCAAAATTACCATCACCTTTTTAAAGTGCATGGCATAACATTGTAACTGCTCATAGTTTACTGAACACGGTAGAGGAATACCACATATACGACATCTCTACAAATGGAATTCTCAGATCTACCCAGCAGATAACAACGAACATATCCCATATAATAAGAAACAAGAGGGCCAAGATGGCCCTATATCGCTCACCTTGGTACAAGTCCACTTGCCTGGTGGAAGATCACTAGATAATGTTATATACCAAATAAGTTTTCCTATATACGCCTTTGTAAAACAAATGATCCCCCCCCCCGGGCAAGGTCAATTTTGACCCCAGGGGCATAATTTGAACAAACATTGAAGAGGTCTCCTAGGCAATGCTACATGCCAAATATCTATGCTCTAGGCCTTGTGGTTTCAGAGAAAAAGATTTTTAAAGTTTTCCCTATATAAGCCTATGTAAAACTAAGTGACCCCCCCCCGTGTGGGGTCAATTTTGACCCAGGGGTCATAATTTGAACAAACTTGGTGGAGGTCCACTAGCCAATGCTACATGCCAAATATCTAAGCTCTAGGCCTTGTGGTTTCAAAGAAGAAGATTTTTAAAGTTTTTACTATATAAGTCTATGTAAAACTAAGTGACCCCCCGGTGCCGGATCAATTTTGATCCGGGGGTCATAATTTGAACAATCTTGGTAGAGGTCCACTAGCCAATGCTACATGCCAAATATCTAAGCTCTAGGCCTTGTGGTTTCAGAGAAGAAGATTTTTAAAGTTTTTCCTATATATTCCTATGCAAAACTAAGTGACCACCCCCCGATGGGTCAATTTTAACCCGGGGGTCATAATTTGAACAATCTTGGTAGAGGTCCACTAGACAATGCTACATGCCAAATATCTTAGCTCTAGGCCTTGTGGTTTCAGAGAAGAAGATTTTTAAAGTTTTTCCTATATATGCCTATGCAAAAACTAAGTGCCCACCCGCGCGGGGTCAATTTTGACACAGGGGTCATAATTTGAACAATCTTGGTAGAGGTCCACTAGACAATGCTACATGCCAAATATCTAACTCTAGGCCTGTGGTTTCAGAGGGAAGAAGATTTTTAAAGGGGGTGTTTTTTTTTTTTAAATCCCCCAAAAAAAAAAAGGCCCCCCCCCCCGGGGGTAATTTTGACCCAGGGGTCATAATTTGAACAATCTTGGTAGAGGTCCACTAGACAATGCTACATGCCAAATATCTAAGCTCTAGGCCTTGTGGTTTCAGAGAAGAAGATTTTTAAAGTTTTTCCTATTTGTTGCCATAGCAACCAGAGTTCTGCATGGAATGGAATTCTTTGAACAATTTTGGTAGAGCTTCATGCAAGGAACATTCCTGCATAGTTTTATCAACATTGGCCTAGAGGTTTCAGAGGAGATGTCATTTGAATCAAAATGTTGACGGACGACAGACAATCATCGATCAGAAAAGCTCACCCTGGCATAGCCAGGTGAGCTAAAAAAACATTCAAGACCTGTTTTACATTACAATGGACATGTATGTTAGATGGTCCCTCACTGGAGAAGCAATCAGAACACGTAAATGTCAGTAACAAAATATTGGTACATCTATATAAGCTTAAGTTATCATTATACAACGTTCAAATGTTTGTCTGCCCAAGTTACTTCTGCATGTAGATTGGATGGAACTGGGATGTATTTCAAAAATGTTAAGAAAACAATATACCAGTTATGTTCATGCGTTGGCTATAACATAGTCACATCCTGAAAACATGCATTAGGGATAATTATGTGTACCCTGAATACATGAAGTAGGCATTCTGAAACTTTTGTGACCAATATAACTCGTACAGATTACATCTATACCGAGAATGTAACCTAGAAACAGTATCCATTCAGATGCATTTCATAGAAATTTTGGTTGTTGAAGGGTATTTGTAAGTCAGTGATTTCCCATTTATTCTCCAGGCCTCTGAAACATGTCCTCTGCTTAGCATCTTGATACAATCAGCATTTGTGCAAAGTCATTTCAAAATTGAACCTTTGTGCAAGATTTTGTTTAAATGGACCATTTGCGTTGTATAAATTGTACAACGACTGTTGATATAATTTGTACTGGACCAACAGATACACAGACAGCTAATCATGAAAAAGATATATATCTATTACTGCTCATTTATATAGCAGAAGTCACTCAAGTACTTACATTCAGCATTGTCAACATGTACTGTAAACTCTGTATATAGCAAACTCAATTTCTTCCATATATCCAGAGTATGTTATATCCATGTAGCTTTTTCATATAAAACAAGTAGTGTCCCTTTATAAATAGAGTACTAGTTTTCTCCCTTGGCAGGAGGTACAAAAACTAGAGCTATCACTAAATGTGATTAATACCCCCCGAAAGACTGCTTTATAAACTGAGGAAGTTCGTAGTAACAGAATACCTTGCAAAAAAAACTAAAATAGAGATATTGTTCTTGGCAATAACTCTGTAATTAGTCAAGAAAGAGTTATGGTTCTTGTACACTGCACTTCCTTTCATTGTGCTAGACCATTGTATGAAGTTGTTTTGAATTCTAAGCGGTAGTTTTCTAGTAATGCTCCGGACAAGGAAAAGTAACAAAGGGCAATAACTCTGTAATGAGTCAAGAAAGAGTTATGGTTCCTTTGCACTGCACTTCCTCTCAATGTACTTGACCACAGTATGAAGTTGTATTGAATTCCAACCAGTAGTTTTCAAGTTATGCTCCGGACAAGGAAGGGTAACAAAGGGCAATAACTCTGTAAATACTCAAGATAGTTATGGTTCTTGTGCACTGCACTTCCTCTCATTGTGCTAGACCATTTTATGAAGTTGTATTGAATTCCAACCAGTAGTTTTCAAGTAATGCTCTGGACAAGGAAAATTAACACTGGGCAATAACTCAGTAATGAGTCAAGAAAGAGTTATGGTTCCTTTGCACTGCACTTCCTCTCAATGTACTTGACCATTGTATGAAGTTGTATTGAATTCCAACCAGTAGTTTTCAAGTTATGCTCCGGACAAGGAAATGCAACAAAGGGCAATAACTCTGTAAATACTCAAGATAGAGTTATGGTTCTTGAACATTGCACTTCCTCTTATTGTGCTAGACCATTTTATGAAGTTGTATTGAATTCCAACCAGTAGTTTTCAAGTAATGCTCCGGACAAGGAAAAGCTACAAAGGGCAATAACTCTGTAATGAGTCAAGAAAGAGTTATGGTTCCTGTGCACTGCACTTCCTCTCAAAGTACTTGAACATTGTATGAAGTTATATTGAATTCCAACTGGTAGTTTTCAAGTTATGCTCCGGACAAGGAAATGTAACAAAGGGCAATAACTCTGTAATTACTATAGATAGAGTTATGGTTCTTGTGCACTGCACTTCCTCTTATTGTGCTTGATCATTGTATGAAGTTGTTTTGAATTCCTACCAGTAGTTTTCAAGTTATGCTCCGGACAAGGAAAAGTAACAAAGGGCAATAACTCTGTAATGAGTCAAGATGGAGTTATGGTTCTTGTGCACTGCACTTTCTCTCAATGTGTTTGACCATTGTATGAAGTTGTACTGAATTCCAACTAGTAGTTTTCAAGTTATGCTCCGGACAAAGAAAATGCAACAGACCGCCTGACCGACCAACCACCGGGTGACTCCTATATACCCCCCCAAACTTCGTTTCGGGGGTATAATAAAGAAGGAAAACAATGCGGGCGCGGAAATTATGTTCCTTATATCCAGAATTTCGTTATATCAGGAGTCGTTATATACAGAGTTTACTGAACCGTAGTTTAAAATACGACAATAAGAGAATAGTTCCCTAACTTTATCAAACATGCAAGCAGTATTAAGGTATCTACACAAATTATCATAAATTCTAGCAAAATTGATTATTTTAAAGCCTACTTCATGTATAATTTTTAAGCAATCTTATTTTTGTCTTGAGAAAACCCAACAGGCAATTTATATATGGTTGTACTCATAACTTTTTATGAAGTATATAGCAAAGATCACATTAACTAAAAATCTGCAAAAAATATGATACCATTAAATCAACATAATTTAATTATATACAATTATATACAACAATTATGTATAGTGACAAAGTTGTCATAAAAATGTTAGCACTATCATGGGTGTAAAGCTTTTTGAAATATAAATATATTTCACTGCACAAAATTAAATTTATATAAAACAGTTACTGTCACAAACTGTTTGGTTCTCAATCTTTACTCAAATACAACTGTCTTTAATACATTAACATTTTGTACAAATAGTAAATACACAAAGATGGAAGTAAGTCAATTTAAAACAAAACTGATTCTGCTTAAGTTTGTTCTGTTCAGCAAGTGCAATTTTCAGTGCACTTTGTCAGAAAATTGTTTAAGTGCAATTTTCAGTACACTTTTGTCAGAAAATTGTTTAAGTGCAATTTTCAGTACACTTTTGTCAGAAAATTGTTGAATTATCATTCTAACACTATTGAAAAATTCTCCTATATAGGCAAAGAAGGATTTGAGCGTGATATACCTATCAAAGTATATCACGCTAGGTGCCCGGTACTATTTTTGACTGCTGAAATTCCCTCCCGTGTAATTTTCACAACACATCTACGAGGGTGCAAGCGCTCATTATGCTTGGATTGGTATTGTTGTGAATGAATTCACGTGATGTAAAACAAATCATAGTAAAATTTTCTACACTTCCGGTATCGCCAGCAATATCAGCAACAACAAAAATAAGACGAATAGCGTTTTATTTGAGGAGTAAAAAAGAACAGCTAAAATTTTACGGAATGCACGAAAATCTACAAGTTTCAAGACAGTGACTTCATGTACGCGCAGCAAATAGTACCCCATCGAACAGTTTTTTATTTAAATCAATGTGTTAGAATGGAAATGGATTTTATTTTTGAGTGATATACTGGTTAGTATATCACTGTGTGTCGTGTAGATGCTTCGTAATTAATCACTCAGGCCTTCGGCCTTCGTGATTAGATGACTACGCATCTAAACTCCACACAGTGATATACTAACCAGTATATCACTCAACAAGCGGGCCATCATGGCCCTATATCACTCACCTGACTACCATTGGCTATATATAATACAAGGGGTCAAGATTCTAACATAATTCGTAGAGGTCAACTACACAAAGTTTTCCTATATAAGCCTATGCAAAACCAAGTGACCCTAAGGGTGGGGTCAGTTTAACCCGGGGCTCATAATTTGAACAATCTTGCTAGAGGTCCACTAGCCAATGCTACATGCCAAATATCTAAGCTCTAGGCCTTGTGGTTTCAGAGAAGAAGATTTTTAAAGTTTTTCCTATATAAAGCCTATGTAAAACTAAGTGACCTCCTGTGGGGGGTCAATTTTGACCCAGGGGTCATAATTTGAACAATCTTGGTAGAGGTCCACTAGACAATGCTACATGTAAAATATCTAAGCTCTAGGCCTTGTGGTTTCAGAGAAGAAGATTTTTTAAGTTTTTCCTATTTGTTGCCATAGCAACCAGAGTTCTGCATGGAATGGAATTCTTTGAACAATTTTGATAGAGCTTCATGCAAGGAACATCCCTGCAAAGTCTCATCAACCAGCGGTTTCAGAGGAGATGTCGTTTGAAGGAAATGTCGGACGGACGGACGTATGATGTACGACGGACGGAATGCGATCCTAATAGCTCACTCTGGCACTTTGTGCCAGGTGAGCTAAAAATGAAATCTATTTCCTAAGTATGAGATTACATTACATTCATATGCATGTACGATGTACGACGGACGGAATGCGATCCTAATAGCTCACTCTGGCACTTTGTGCCAGGTCAGCTAAAAATGAAATCTATTTCCTAAGTATGAGATTACATTACATTCATATGCATGTCTCAAAGACCACATGATGTACCATCCATATTCTGTATTAAAAACAATTAGCACTTTCAGCTGAACTGCCCAACACAGAACACACTTCCTACAGATCTTTACACATAATTACAACATATAGGCAAGTTGAATGGTATCATATACCTATTATAATTTATCCACTCATGGTGCATTAGAACATTTACATTTATGATATTCACTAGCAGATCATTTTAATTCAATATTGCATATACAATTTTGCTGGGTTGCAAAACATATTGATGACTATCTAAAATGCATCAAAACAGCAGAAAAGCTTTGTTTTCTTTAAGACTCAGGATCTCTTTCAATTAACTGATATTGTCAAATGAATATACTAATAGAACCATGTTCTATTCACTCTAAAAAAATGTTGACATATTCATTTCTTTTGTATTCAAATCATTTTCTTCACAAAAAAAAGAGTTACCAGAAAGCCTTTCATAGTTTTTGCAAAATCATTGAAAAAAATACTGCTCTATATTTCGAACATGTACATTGATTAAAATGTTAAGTTAGGAATGTTTTGGTACAAATAACATCTTTCTTGGTAAAATAAGAGCTACATGTAATTGCGGTCCTGGGACTTTAAATTAGTACAACTAAACGAAATAAAACATACACAATAATCATGAAGACATTAATACATTATATTACAATACTATAGGAGCAAATTCACAACTAGAACGTGTGATCTTAAATCAGAGAAAAAATGAGTCATCTCAACTTTATGTCAAATAATCTCTTTCTGTTTACATTCACACAGGCTGATTTGGAGCCACACTGTAGTCATATGAATTTAAAGTCACAAAAGCTTGGAAAAAAAGGAAGACCTAAAATCAGGTAAGCACAACATATAATACACTACAAACATAGCAGTGTTACCAATAGACACATACAGTCTACTCTCGAAAACTCGAACACCCTCGGGGAAGCAAAAGTTTGAATCATTAGTTCGAACGTTTCGGGAGTGAAACCTGGGCCGGCTGATTGAGCAATTCACCGACCGTTCAACTTTCCGAGTTATTCACATCTTTCATTAATGAGCGGACAATATTAAGTTCGAAAGTTCCGATTATCCGGGTTATTAACCAGTAGAACATATTGAATTTAGAAGGAAAAATTCGGGGCCGAAAAGTGTTCGAATAATCGGGGGTGTTCCAATTATCCGGGTTCGAACTTTCGAGAGTCGACTGTAATTGCTGCTGATAAGCCACAGCATGAATCATGTGCTCTGAAACCTGGATGAGGTTAACCTTATTAGTTTCTTCCATGGGCATGTGGTTCTTATTGAAATATCCGTAACTGAGGGTAACAGTCAAAACAAGCGAGGCTCTGCCCAATTCCATGACAGATATTTCCATCTGAACCAAGTGTCTCATGATAGAAACTTTTCCTTGCAAATCGTCTTGCACTTGGAAAAAGATTTCTAACTGCAAACTTATTGAAATTATGGATTATCAAATAGAAACAAACAATTTTAAAATGATGTGTTTAGGAAAATGACATCACAATTAATACTTATAATGCTATGTTACAAGTAATCTTACACAGATGTGTGCAAGATGAGATGATCCAACACGCAAGAATAACCCCACTGAACACTTAAAAGTTATATTACCCTTCAAAATGGTCACAGTTGTAAATATAGTTAAGGATGATGCTCAAAACACAGTGGATGCTTTAAAAACATTATAAGAAATAAGTTTTACAAAGTTATTTCTGTTATTGACAAATACATAACCGAAAGTGTGGTGGTTTTATCATTTTTGACTAGGATTCAAACAAGAGCCTTGGCCCAGATTTCCACTTTATATTTGACAAGTCCACTTGCCTGGTGGAAGATCACTAGATAATGTTATCAGATACCAAATAAGTTTTCCTATTTACCTTTGGTTTGTAGAACAAATGATTCCCCCAGGGGCATAATTTGAACAAACTTTGAAGAGGTCTACTAGGCAATGCTACATGCTAAAAATCTAAGCTCTAGGCCTTGTGGTTTCAGCGAAAAAGATTTTTAAAGTTTTCCATATAAGCCTATGTAAAACTAAGTGACCCCCAGTGCGGGGTCAATTTTGACCAAGGGCTCATAATTTGAACAATCTTGGTAGAGGTCCACTAGCCAATGCTACATGCCAAATATCTAAGCTCTAGGCCTTGTGGTTTCAAACAAGAAGATTTTTAAAGTTTTTCCTACATAAGCCTATGCAAAAACTAAGTGCCCACCCGGGGGTCATAATTTGAACAATCTTCGGTAGAGGTCCACTAGACAATGCTACATGCCAAATATCTAAGCTCTAGGCCTTGTGGTTTCAGAGAAGAAGATTTTTAAAGTTTTTTCCTATTTGTTGCCATAGCAACCAGAGTTCTGCATGGAATGGAATTCTTTGAACAATTTTGGTAAAGCTTCATGCAAGGAACATTCCTGCATAGTTTTATCAACATTGGCCTAGAGGTTTCAGAGGAGATGTCATTTGAATCAAAATGTTGACGGACGACGGACAATCATCGATCAGAAAAGCTCACCCTGGCGTAGCCAGGTGAGCTAAAAAGACTTTTACAGATTTCCACTATATTCAATGTGAATGAAACTGTTATCCAGATACAAATGTACTTATTTTTGGGTTATATAACTAGGGCAATGTCTATCATTCTAGGAGTATAAATCACTAAATTATGTTTTAAATAAAATTTTGATGGTCACTTTCAACAGTAATATCACTTTAAAATGCACTTGTCCAACCTTCAATTTGGAACAATGAACAGTGTAGATCCAAGTCCTGTCATGATTTACACTGGTACCTCATTCCAGCAGGGGTTAATAATGAATATACCTTGAAACATCTCAAAGGGGCTATAAAATGTTTTATAAAATAATCAACAGCTTACCACAACACAGACTAACAAAATATGCTAGAAACATGCTATAAAAGCATACTTATTGTTCCCATCAAAATAAATGTAGGTCCATTTCAAGAGACCAGCAACATGGACCTTTATATCAAATAAAAAAAGCACTTCTAACATAGAAATGCAAAAAAGGTAAAAAAATGTTATGAAACTTACAGCATAAAAGACATTAAGAAAGAATTGCTTGAAATGATACTAATGGCTGTTGCAAGTCTCTTTATAACAAATCTTCACATGCTAAGAAAATATCAATGATCATACAGTAACAGTAACAGTAATAATAATAATAATAATAATAATAATAATAATGATAATGATAATAACATCTTTATTTAACGAAGGATGCACATTTAGATCAATAAAAACAATACACATCTGTGGTAAAGACCACACATATAAACTTCTATGATATAATGTATGAAATGAAATAATTTGAAAGGTACTAATAATAATAAACTGTAAAACAAGGACTACCCAGAGGTACAACCCTAGATATCATTCCTCAACAAGCACAATAAAATAAACAGTACTGTAACCAAGAAATAAGAAATATCTTTTAAAAACAGATACAGCATATTTTCAGTCAGTCTTGCATACAGTATAATATTTCATTAAAAAAAAAAACAAGTAGAAAGTTTACTACTATATACACTGCAACCATGAATGGCAGTCTATTTTTAGATAGGCAGCATGAGCCATCACATGTATTAGACTGTATGTGTTGTTGGGGGAACAAGAAAGAAGTTGTTGTGCAACTGGTTTTGTTTGCAGTTATTCTCATAATGACGTCATATCTACAGACAAAATATTAGCAAAGAATACTGTAAGTATTTTACATGACCCCATACGTGGCCATTTTGGATTTACATATAATATATTATAGGCCGGCTGCTATTGTTCTCACTCACAGCTGTAAGTTATTTTAAGAAACCTGGAATAACTTCTTGACTATCTTTGGAGTGACAGATGTTTCAGGACACTGTCCTGAGTGAACAGAGTAACAAGGGTCTAGAAGTCAGCCCTCGATACAGACATACAAAACATACCTATCTACATGTCAACAAAAACAATCGCAAAACATACCCCTCTACAAAATTAGCTAACAAAAACACTCACAAAAGTAGTTTATTCAGCAGATTTCTCTTCAAATTTCCAGTGAAAAACTTCCAATGATATTTCATCCATTAAATTAAAAATTATAGCAAACACCTTTGGACACAATCAAATTAGTACAAGAAACACAGCCATGCCACAAAACCAGGTTTTCAACATACATTTGCATAAACAGCAAGTTTATTTTTTTAATTTTTAAATGGTAAAATCTAATCATAAGACTTAGTGCCTCCTGCCATTTCCTAGTGTCATGATGCACTTATGCTTAATAAATACAGACACCAATATATACAAATTGTTTCCTTTCTATCACGGAAAACTCTTCAACAATACCACAGTTTCTTGATATCACAATTGTGAGTTGACCGCCAGATCAAGTAAAAAACATCAATCTGTCTGGCGCCAGGATAATCTCACCAAACAAAGATTACACTTATCAACATCATGTACACAATTTGTCATAATTATATATGTATCTTCAGAAGACAAAAACAACAAAAACTCTTTGGTGCTGGATAGAACTATCTGTAAAAACTTAAAACAGAAGTTTGGCACCAAATGGATTAAAAACCACTTCTAACAAGTACATTCTAATCACAAAGAAATTTCTACATCTTTACCAATACATGTACAACCATAGCTGATTGTCAAAAAAATACTATATTCCTACACACGCCTCATGCTTTGATACTGTGCTGATTTTAAAAAATATAAAGTATAAAAGCAGTCCATCTTTCAGTGCTCAAACTTCATTTTTCATGAAAGTAATGTAAATCTTTAAATCAAAGGGCAACTCTGAAAGTTTTGATTTGAAGGTATCAGAAAGAACAAGAAGAAAAAAGAAAGCAAGTGAACAAATTCTCAATTTAAAGAGTTATCATTGAAATTCTGTGTTTCTAATAGGCCATTTTTTTTTTCAGTTACTGTTTGTACAGGGTGAATGCGGACATACAATGGACATTTCTGCCAGCTGTCCCAAAAAATAATTATAGATACATGAATACTAAAAAGGTGAAAATGTTTTGTACAAAGTGAACACTTATTATCCTGAATTGCACAATTCTTTTGAGCAACCGCTGCATTTCCTAACCAAAGATTGTATTTTCACTTTGTACATTAATACTGCATGTACATAAAATCAGAACTTCACATACCTTAGGACACAAAGAACATAGTTACAGCTAAGTAATAAATCAAAACAGTAGGAAAACGGAAGAGTTTTTGAAAAACTTTTTCTTGTTGTCATATTTTTCTCCTTTTTTCATAAAGTTTCAACAGTATTTCAGCTTTTTACTGGCAGACATTTTACCTAGCTATCGTTCCTGGGAAAGACTCCCATCTTATGTACAAACTGGCAATTTTCTCACATGGAGTACCAGGTGGGTAGCAGGGCTTGGCTCCATTACCTTAAATCAGCAAGACATTAGGTCATTTGGAGTCAAAATGGACTTAACCACTTTACAATGAAGGTGGGTCTATTTTTATGTTTTGAAATAACCATCGGGCTTAACATTTGCTAAATGTCTAAATAGCTAATGTAACTGTTGAATGTTAATATCAAATTAAAACATAAAATATATATTTTATCAAAAGAAAATAAAAAATATACACAAACCATGACACACAAAATGATATGCAGAACCAGTCAAACGTAAAACATTTACAGCATATAACAATAACCAAGATTATAGACTGACCAAATTTTGTAAAGTAAAGTTTTGATGTATTCTATAAGGCAAAACGAAAGAAAGTTTTGTACATGCTATAGAAATATTGCTTCAATAAGGATAGAAAAAATCTGTTTAGTCTTTAAAATACTTTTAAAATTGAATAGAGAAAATCTCTTTAAAATACAATCCTTTTCAAACAAAAGATACATTGATCATCAAAACTGAAACAGTTAGAACTTACAACATCCTCTAAAATTCAATTTCAAAATCCCTTTATTGCAAATTTATTTCAAATGTTGTTTTCACTAAAGCACTTTTAGCAACAAGGATCTAAAGTATGGCGGACCAATTCACACACTAAACAAAATAGATAAAAGATCAGGTACTCAAAGTTACATACATTTTTTTAAAGTTGCACATACTATAGGCTATAATATCTTTTTTATAGTTTCATCAAATTTTACACATGTTTTTCAAACTTCATTTAACTCTTGGTTTCTAGTATTTTCAAGGTAGAAGCAAATTTCTGATGTTTTTGTTTCTATTTTTTGGTTTTGTTGAATTTTTTTAACAAAATAAAATATGCCAAAGATTATGTACACATTTTTTGTGACTTGGAGGTGAAATAGAAATGTAATGAAATAGAAAAATAATGGACTATATTTTTTTTTGGTACATAAACATTAGATATATTATTTTGAAAGAAAAAGGCAAACAAGAAATCCTAAACGAAGAAACACTCTGGCACTTTGTACCAGGTGAGCTAAAAATGGACAGTGCAATTTCTATATAAAAGACTCAGAAAACTCTGTCTGGAAGGTACCTTAAGACTTTTATGTTTTTATATGCAACATATACTCTATAATACCTAGGCATCTTACTAGCTTCACTGACTTTCAATTAAGGCACAAATACCACTATATACAAGTTTCCAACTGCCTTTCACAACAATGTGGTAAAACTATACCCTAAAATGATAACAACTCTATGAACAATAAATTTCTTGTAACTGACTTCTATCAGGGCAATTTCCGGAAATTCATGACACAAGGAGTAAAATAAAAAATCTTAAACAACAGCTAAAGAAGTAATTTTCCACATTATTGTATAGTGAAATAATGACAGAATGGTGTTTGTTTTCACCATCAATTAAACCTCACATCCGTTGACAGTAAAAGGTCTGACTTTTACCAAAATTGTCTTTTATCTTTTGTACACATTAATTTTGCAAAGAAATTTAATCAAATTGATCATTAAGATGATGAGCTACTTCACCTTCCCCCATCCCATTCCGCACTGTTATCTATTCTGGTAACAAGATACATCAATAGGGTTACACTCTACAACTTCCCTATGGCACCTTTTGCATAGCTTTTTCCCACTCCTGTCATCTGCGCAGGGGGCACAGTCCCTGCACATGATGTGCCCGCACTCCAGCTGAGATATGGTGGCTGGTTTAAGTTTGCAAGCAGTGCAGAATGATGCATCCATACTGTTGGGTCTTCCGCCTGAAACAGATGTTGCAAACTGCCTTTATATGAATATGATAATCATTTACAACATAAGGAACATACTGTCATTTCTGTGGCCAGAAGGTTAGAGTAGCTGACTTGAAATCACTGTAACCTCTCACTGATTGAGGGTCATGGGTTTCAGACCTGTTACCAACCATGTCTCTTTATGTGAGAAAGCTGGCAGTTTCTTACGAAAGAAAGGGTTCTTGTACTGGTTCTTCACATCAATGATGGTTATGTAAACTGCCTGCCTGTAAAAGTGACCAAAACACAGTTGAAATGGGTGTTGAATCCTTAATACCAGTCCAGATGATTTGTTTAGCTATGTATATCTACATGTCATTGTATCGATAGAACAAATTCATTTTAAATATCTGGATATACGAGTATTATATTTCCTTAAACCAAAAGGAGGTAAAGTTTCATGACCTTTGACTAAATTTTTACCACTACACAATGCCACATTCCAAATATCTAAGCTTGAAGGCCTTGTTTTTATCATTTTTTATCTATATATCTTACCCCAAGATGACAAGATTTTAGTTTTCCCTGTATCACCCAATGTAAAATCAAGTGACCCCTGGGCAGGGTCAATTTTGACCTTGCGGTTATAATTTGAACAATCTTAGTAAATGTCCACTACATAATGCATATGCTAAATATCTAAGCTCTTAGTCTTGTGGTTTCAGAGAAGAAGATTTTTTCTAATACAAGCCTATTTAAAATCAAGAACATCATATAGGCTGTGTCAATTTTGACCTGGGGCTCATGATTTGAACAATCTTGGTAGAGTACCACTAGGCATTGCAACATGCTAAGCATCTTAGTTCTATGTCTTGTGGTTTCAGAGAAGAAGATTTTTTAAAAGTTTTATATACATTCGTCAATTTTGACCCAGGGGGTTATAAATTGAACAATCTTGTTAGAGGTCCACTAGGCAATGCTTACATGCTAAATATCTTAGCTCTACGCCTTGTGGTTTCAGAGAAGAAGATTTTTAAAGTTTATTCTAAAGAGGAAAAAAAATTAAAAACTTCTTCTACAGCATATGTAAGATCAAGTGAACTTGACCTTTTAACAGCAATATGGGAACTCTGCAGATGGACAAATGTTCACCCTAAGGGAATGATTAACCAAATTTATTGGTAAATCACAACACAAATGCTACATAGTAGACCTCCAAATCTTGCAATTTCTCACAAAAAAACTTTCAAGTTTTTCTCATGGATATGTCTATTTAGGCTAAGGGTCCCTTATCCTAAGAAACTGGTAGGGTCTTATTAATATTTATGTAAATTTCTTAAGTTTAGGTCATATTCTTTCTGATAACAAAAGCTGGTGTTGCCAATTATTCATCAAGTTAAAGACCACAGTTCTTCCAATACCAGGTGCAATAACAAGAGGGCCAAGTTGCCCTATATCACTCACCTGAGTATTGAGCGTTCACAGGTATTTCCATTATTTGACCTGGTGACCTAGTTATCCCATGTTACCCTGTTTTAAGCTAGGCCTAGAAATTGTCAAGACAAACATTCTGACCAATTTTCAGGATGATTAAGGGTCAATTAAGGCCTCTAAATTGTTCACAAAGTTTTTCTATTATTTGACCAGGTGAGCTGGTTTTTGACCTCAGATTCAAACTAATCCAAGACGTCATTGTTACCAAGTTTCATGAATTTTTCACCATACATGAAGTCTCTACAGTTTTCACAAATTAAGTGTGTCAGACATACGGACAACAGACAGACGCTGGACATCTGGCAATCACAATAGCTCACCTTTGAGCACTTTGTGCTCAGGTGGGCTACAGAGTCACAGGCATAGGTTTACTTGCTTATTAATATTTCAATAATGTTTCATGACTGCAGGTTGCATAATTTTGAAGTAGTGTGAAACACAATAAGGTGAATTAATATGCCTCACCAATGCTGTTTGCTGAAGCATATTGCTGACTTGACATATCTCTGTCTCCACCACCTTGAGCAGTAATGTATCTCATGGACACTGATGAAGCCTGACCCCTAGCCTGCACAGTTGTTGTCATCCTTGAATTGGCACCACCTGCTGAGAGCCAAATATAAATAAACGAATACATTATAATCTGGTGTTGTTTGAATATACTGGGAGTTTGTGGACACTAAACCTCCAAGTACTTTTAAGTTTCTAAAACAGACAACCACTTTCTGTCTCAGACTCTTTGTTTTATCAAGCTGATCCTCAAGACTAAAGCTAACAAGAGGGCCATGATAGCCCTATATCGCTCACCTGAGTACAAGTGCACTTGCCTGGTGGGTGTGGTCAATTTTGACCCAAGAGGCATGATTTGAACAAAGTAGGTGGAAGACCACTAGACAATGTTACATACCAAATATCTAAGCTCTAGGCCTTGTAGTTTTAGAAAAGTACATTTTAAAAAGTTTTTTCTAAACTAAACAACCCCCTGGGCAGGGTAAATTTTGACCCTGGGGGCATGATTTGTACACACTTTGAAGAGGTCCACTAGACACTGTTACACACTATATATCTAGGCTCTAAACCTTGTGGATTTGGAGAAGATTTTTAAAGGTTTTCCTATATAAGTGACCCCCTAGGCGGGGCGAATATTGACCCAAGGGGCATAATTTGAACAAACTCTGAAGAGGTTCTCTAGACAATGCTGCATGCCAAATATCTAAGCTCTAGGCCTTGTGGTTTCAAAGAAGAAGAGTTTTAAAGTTATTCATATTTGTTACAAAAGCAACCAGAGTTCTGCATGGAATGGAATTCTTTGAACAATTTTGGAAGAGCTTCATGCAAAGAACATCCCTTCAAAGTTTCATCAACATTGGCCAAGTGGTTTCAGAGGAGATGTCGTTCGAAGCAAAATGTTGATGGACTACGGACAATCATCGATCCTAAAAGTTCACCCTAGCAAAGCCGGGTGAGATAAAAAAAGCAGGCTGATATTGGAAGGGTCGATAATTGAATAAAGAAGGAACAGGAGGGCCAAGATGGCCCTATATCACTCACCCGGCTACCATTGTCTTTAATAAAAGGTCACCAAGAGCACATAAGGTCTATTTTGACTTTGGGATTCTGATTTGAACAATCTTCATACAGGTCCACTACATAATGCTATATTCCAAACATCTAAGCTCTTGGCATAGTGGTTCTAGACACGAAGTTTCTTAAAGTTTTCCCTACATAAGCCTGTGTTAAATTACGTGACTCCCAGGCAGGGTCAATTTTGACCAGGGTTCGTGATTGGAACAGTCTTGGAACAGGTCCTCTAGGCAATGGTACATGCCAAATATCTTAGATCTAGGCCTTGTGGTTTAAGAGAAGAAAACTTTTAAAGGTTTTTCCTATATAAGCCTATGTAAAATCAAGTGACCCCCAGACAGGGTAAATTTTGACCCGGTGGTCATGATCTGAACAATCTTGGTAGAAGTCCACTATGCAATGATACATGCTACATTTCTAAGCATTGTGGTTTCAGAGAAGATTTTTTTTTAAAATTCCTATAAAATCAAGTGACCCCCTGTGCAGGGCCAATTTTGACCACTGAGTCATAATTTGACTTATCTTGGTAGATCTCGACTGGAGGATGCTACATGCCAAATATCTAAGCTATGGGCCTTCTGGTTATTCAGAAGATGTTTAAAGTTTTTCCTTTCCAATGGCAACCCGAGTTCTGCATGGAATGAAATTCTTTGAACAATTTTGATAGAGCTTCATGCAAGGAAATCCCTGTCAGATTCATCAACATTGGCCCAGTGGTTTCAGAGATGTCATTTGAAGGAAATGGTGGACGTTCGACATACTACATAAGGCGGACAGTGAGTGAACCTAATAGCGCACCCAGGCTTTTTGTGCCAGGTCGAGCTAAAAAAATTTGGCAGCTGGTGCGTTATAAGTTTCATTTAGTATATTTCTGTCACAATAGCAACTACAACTAATGTCTGAATTCTTATATAGCATTTTTATCCCTTGTTTCAGTTTTGTACATGTAATCACAATACCTAAGGAGGGTGTATCCCCTTGAACTGTTAATGGTAGTGGTTCTCGTTGTCTTTCCATCTCTGTCAGAATCTCCACAATGGCACATGTCACATCATCACTTCTTAAAATTCTACCATCTTGCACTGAAATCAAAGGTACAGCTGTAAAATCAAAGCAAGCAACAAAACTACTATTGCTGTTTAGTATTGTGTTACAGAAGCTTATTTTAAAGTTTTATGCACAATTAGTACATACAGTCTCGACATTGTATTTGTTAAAAGGTCATAGGTTTTGATACAACAGCCAGTTTTCAAGCACATAACCAGTTAGAATGTTGATTACCCTTGTCTTTATTCAGTAACATCTCTATAGGAGGTTAAAAACATAAACTGTAAATTTACAGTCTTTATATTCACAAATTGTTTATTTCGTGATTTCAAATTTTCTATTTATTCGCAAGTTTTTGAATTCCCGAGTGAGCACTTTTTGTTATATACTGTATAAGTACTATTTTTGCAGGGATTTTATTTTGGCTGTACTGGCGTTCACCTAGGGTTGCGCCAAATCTAACATCAACATAAATCACCGCAGCTATAAGCCACCGCCAAAACGTGAATGTTAAACTGTCAATAGAGGATAATTGTTGGTTTATGTGTAATATCACGTTCAGGGCTTCGATAATTTGGTCAACTTGATCGGTCCGGGCCGAGTCTCTGACGTTATTGATGTTGCAAATCATGTTACCCCACCAACATCGGCAATACAGCTGAAGTTACTCACTTGCTTTATTATGCGGTTTAACAGAGTTGTCATGCTCAAAATACACGATCTTTCTTTTCAAAATTCATTTCCTGTTGAAATTGATCAATATCTTATTATATCTGAAGTTGATTTACGTATATTTTGGAAGGAAAAACAAGCAACCAATGTCTGCCGAGTTCAGCCAAATTTATCGAGAAAATGTTTACAGTTGCACCGTGCAACGAAAGATAATAAAAGCCGGTCTCCGGAATATGAAAATATTTTTGTTGAATATCAATTTATTTTTTTAATACATGACCATTTGTGACTTAGGAAAGAGCCTACAAAAATATGTACCGGTCGACGATTTACAAATTACAATCGTATTCTGGAAACAATAGCTGTCCCTCACAAGTGACAAATGCCTCTGAAAGAGGTGTCTCACAGTCTGTGTCCTTGACCTTCAAGGTGTGGAACCTGTACTCGTGCATAACACTTTATATCCATGTGCTGAACATTTGCTCCAATTCATTTTAAAATCTTTCAATGTATAACAAACTTACAATCCAGACATGAACAAGTGTATAAATTCAAAAAATTTAACTGTCTGATCTTTAAGTGTGACCTTGACCTTCAAGGTAATGATGAAAAGGACTTTGAGTGACATGTAATCTTAATGTGCATAACAATTGTGCCATGTAATTATTAAATCCTTAAATGTAGGACAACTCTTATCATGTACATCATGTATATAGAATTCCAATACCTTTAAACTCTGTGACCTTGGCCTTTGAGGAAGGGATGTGGGTCTTGCACAGAACACCTCATTTTTGATGTGCTGAACATCTGTGCAAAGTTATTTTAAAATCTGTCATGACAAAGTTACAGTCCTGACACAAACATGTGCATATATATACAGGATTCCATTACCTTTAAACTCTAAGTGTGACCTTTCAGGTAGGGACGTGGGTCTTGCACACACGATGTGGTCTTGATGTGCTGAACATTTGTGCCAAGATATTTTTTAATTTTTCAATGCGTGACAAAGTTACAGCCTGGACACTAAAATGTAAGGCTGGACACACTTACGGACGAAATTGACAGACGGTGCGATTTTAAAAATAAGATTTCTCACAAGTGCTTATTTCTAACTTGACCTACTTGTCTAAACTCACCTCTTCTCTTATATTCAACGACTGCAAGTGACACAGACTCTCTGGGATAACCCATAACTCCCTGGAGCAGGTAAATGACTGCATCTATGTCTAAAATCAGATTTGTAAAATTAAATCAGTAAGAAAGAACCACTGAAAGCAGAAAAAACACACACATCAAGAATACACAATGAGTTTTACTAAATATTTTCTGGATTTACTTTCTGGTATATCACTAACTGACCCTAATGTTAAATGAGCTGAGTGTACTTAAAAAATTTCCTTGGTCAAAATCCCCTAGGTCCAAAAATGGCAGAGTAGTCATAATCCCCTTAATGGATTTTACAAGTGGAAAAGCATATATTGAATTAAAATGTTTACTAAACGTTTCATTTGTCTCTAGTTTAACTTTTCTATAGCTAATGATTGAAAACAAGAGCTGTCCCTCACAAGTGATGAATGCCCCCAAAAGAGGTGTCTCACAGTCTGTGTCATCTCCATGTGCTCAATAATTGTGCTATGTTATTTTAAAATCCTTCCATGCATGACAGAGTTACCATGCTTACAGTATTCCATTACTTTTAAACACAAAGTGTGACCATGACCTTTGAGTTAGGGACATGGTTCTTGCACACAACACATTGTCTTGATGTGCTGAACATTTGTGCCAAGTAATTTTACAAGAGCTGTCAGCAGGACAGCGCGATCGACTTTTTTAGTGCTTGCCAATAAAACAAAACTTTGACAGTTAAGGGCACACAAGACTTTAACTAGGAATTTCTAAGTACAAATCAAGAAACATTTTCACAGAGTTATCTTCTCTTGCTTACATAAGTACTCCAACTTTCAAAGTAATATCTCAAATGGTTAATTTAAAAGTGGAATTATGCACATTTTTTTCAAGTAAAAATCCAGCTGAAATAGGTGTGTGTACAAAGGGTAGAAGAAATAATAGCTCTTTTAAAACCGAATACAATAAACTCTTCCTGCTACTTTTCAAATATTACTTTTCCTATTTTGACTGGGAGAGTCAATTTAAGAAATAAACAACTGCATGCAGGAGTTGCTTCCCTTCCACTGCCGAAATCTCTTCCGGCAACAACACTAATAACACAAGGGAGATCACTGCAAGGAAGGAACTATTATTTTATTTGTCCAATTTTTTTATTTCTAAAGCACCAACTTCAAATACTAATGCGGCATTATCATTAGTTTAACACATTTAAATGCACAGCAACCGAAAATTGCTTTTATAAAACTGTCACCAAAAATACACTACGTGCAGTAAGATGCGCATAATGTCACTTTAAGTCAACAAGTGGACAAGAATGAAAATTTTAGCTGAGTTTCTAAGTCAAAAAGGGCAATCATTCAAATAAAATCCTTGACAGAATTACCTTCTCCTGCCCATGTTTGGGGATCATGATGGTAAACAAGTATTCCAAATTCCAAATTAATATCTCAAACAGTTTAGTCAAAAAGTGGACTGGTACAAAAATCTTAACCAAGATTCTAAGTCGATAAAAGGCCTTACTGTTTAAAACAAATCCCTGACAGAGTTACCTTCTCTTGCCTACAGATGGGGGTAATGATGTTAACAGGCATTCAAAGTTTCAAAGTAGAGCGTCTGCTTCCAGTGCGGGAGGTCGTGAGTTCGCTCCCTGGCCGCGTCATACCAAAGACGTAAAAAATGTACTTGGCACTCAGCATTAAAAGGGAAACTGGCTTCTCTTCTCTCATACCCTCATGGCGATGGATACCATCAGGAATGAGGTGTCGAGAGTGATTAATATAAGTTGGATAACTTGTTTCACAATCGACCTAAAATAAATTAGTAAAAACTAAAGTTTCAAAGCAATATCTCAACGTATAAAGGCAATAAGTGGATTCTACCCATATTCAATGTATTTTCTAAGTAAACAAGAGCTGTCCCTCACAAGTGACGAATGCCCCGGAAAGAGGTGCCTCAAATGCTCAATAAATGTGCTATGTAATTTTAAAATCCTTCCATGCACGACAGATTAACCATGCATACAGTATTCCATTACTTTTAAACACTAAGTGTGACCTTGACCTTTGAGGTAGGGACATGGTTCATGCAGACAACACATTTGTCTTGATGTGCTGAATATTGGTGCCAAGTTATTTTAAATCAATTAGTGCATGAAAAAATTACAATCCTGACACAAATGTATGCATATATACAGGATTCCATTACCTTCAAACTCTAAGTGTGACCTTGACCTTTGAGGTAGGGATGTGGGTCTTGCACACGATACATCGTCTTGATGTGCTTGATGACAGTTTGTGACACGAAGTGTGATATATAAAGGATTCCGTTACCTTCAAACTCTGCACCTTGACTTTAGGAGGTACAGGGTCTTCCATGCGACACAAATTTTTGCTAAGTGGGCCAAGATGCACATTGCAGGACGGTCAACAGACAGTTCGGGGGGCGATTTTATATAAAAAGGGAAATTAATTCATATCAAAACCATTAAAGAGTTATGTACTACTATGACATTAGATGGACCGGTTATGATGGTAAACAAGGGATGGTAAGTTTCAAAAGCCTATACCTACCTAATAGCTTTTTCAAATAACTTCAGTGGGGTGTTAAGAAACAAGTTGAGATAGGGACATGGTTCATGCAGACAACTTACATTGGCTGTCTTGATTTGCAATTTTCATTTGACTGCCAAGTTATCTCTGGTGAAATACCTCCAAGGCAATGATACCTCCTCCAAAATTATCAGTTCGGAGTACAAATGTGTGCAAATCAAATAAAGCGTTATTCCATTACCTAATGAAGCAAATGGCTAAAAACTTAATTGTGTACCTTGGCCTTTCCAAACAAGAGGTCAAGAGGCCGTCAGTCTTGCACCTGTACAACACTTGCCTGTGGAAGTCCTAGATAATGTTGTGTACCAAGTCAGTTTTACTAAATACCCTTTTCAATGAATCCCGGCAAGGTCACAGTCCGGACCCCAAGGGCATAATTTGACAAATATAGAGGGTTCCTGTGTACCTCTTCTAAGCTCTAGGACCTTGACGTTTCAGGCAGGGAAATAAAGGTCTTCCTATATACCACCATAACGTGATCGTGCTGAAGTCAATTTTGATCCAGGGGTTATGAACAATATTGGTACAAGTCCACGAAGACGGCCAAATATCTAAGATCTAGGCCGTGGTTCGAGAAGATTTTTAGATTTTATAAATATGCAAAACTGAAATTGATGAAATTAAAATATAAAATCCATTAAGTGGAAAATATTGGGAGAGGTCCACTAGCTATGTACATTTTTGGCACCAAGGCTAGGCCTTATGGCTTCAAGAAGAGATTTTTTAAGCGTTCCCATATGAGTCCTATACTAATACCTAAAGTGATCCATTTTATCCGGGGTAATGCA
This sequence comes from Saxidomus purpurata, assembly GCA_022818135.1. NCBI lineage: Eukaryota > Metazoa > Mollusca > Bivalvia > Venerida > Veneridae > Saxidomus > Saxidomus purpurata. The sequence continues at coordinate 12,440,719 of JAFMSR010000005.1, forward strand.
CTTTAGAACAATCTTTTTAGGGTTAAAAAACCAAGTGGCAAAATGGCTATAACTATCTTAGCTCTAGGACTTGTTTATTGAGCTGTCTTGATTCAAGTTTTCCCTATATATTCACCTACATGTAAAAAACTGGGCCCCCCCCCCGGGGTCAATTTGCCCGGGGTCATAATTTGAACAATCTAGAGGTCCAATAAGATGTACCTGCCAAATATTTCTCTGCTGGTTTCAGGAAGAAGAATTCTGTACCTGGTCCTGTGAAATGTAAAAAAGCAAGCAAAGTTCCAGGGAATTTATATCCCCTGCCCAATTGGTAGCAAATGGCTGCAAGAACATTCCTGCATAGTTTTACAAGTGGCCTATTGGTCTGTCTGCGGAGATTCACTAATCAAAAGTGACGGATTTTCTTGAGTCATCGACTCCAAGCTACCCTGGCTGGCCAGATGGAACGAAGACGTATGACAGAAGGTGGACAACGCAAAAATAATATCCCTCTGCCTTTGGCAAGGGAAAATAATCTTAGCTTTAAAAGTGAATATTTCTTACTGGTTTTTAGATCGTAACAAGACACTAAACAAGAGGACTACATAACAATTTAGCTGGTTTGGCAAGTTTAGTGAAGACTGGTTACGAATTGTAGTGTCCAATTTTTGCAATTAAAGGGAAATAACTCCAGAGTGACAGAGGCGAATTGGCTTGGCCGAGATATGATGCCCATGAATAAACAAGCAAGTTTTATGAAGTCAGAAAGCAACTTTGCGGGCTCCACCCACCCTGCCGCAGGTAATCCTGTAATCCATTCCATCACAAGAGCATACAAAAAGCAGTCTAGGGTAAACATCTTCATGAACATTGCTAATATAAAATCTTGAAGCTAGCAGCCTTGACATTTTTCCATGAGCACTGCCACTAACACTTAACTATTCTGACTAAAAATAAAGTAGAAAGAAAGGACCTGTATACTCCAGTTTTAAGCGGGTGACATTCAAAATCTTCTCAGTCAAAATCCCCTCGATCCAAAAATGGCATAGAAGTCATAATCCCTTCCATAGATTTTACAAGGTATTTATAATCCCCTCAGTGGATTTTACATTTTTGATGAGAAAGAAGTATGATTAAATGTGTAATTAAAATAATTTTAATTCTTTTTAATCATTTGCTATATTAAAGTAAAACTAGAGACAAATAAAACATTTAGTAGTTTAAATCCATTCAATATAATGCTTTTCCACTTGTAAAAAATCAATTGAGGGGATTATGAATATCTTGTAAAATCCATCGAAGGGATTTTGACAACTTTGCCATTTTAGACCGAAGAGATTTTGACTGAGGTGATTTTGAAGTACACTTGTTTTAAGCCAGTATCTCTATCTAACAATATCAATGTGAAATGCAACTGAAAGGAGGTTATTGAGATGCTTCACATCTTAACAAAGTTTCATTATCTTAGGATTATGTTTTTGAAACACAGCAGATAACACAAATTTGAGACACTGGTTAGACAATTCTTGTATACAATTGTTACCTGGCTCTGTTCTTGTTTCTTACGTATTGCATAGGCACAGTTGGGATGGAGCCTTATATGCTCATCTAAAGGCTTATCATTCGGTTCCCATCTGCGTATACCTCCGCCACAGTAGTAACATTTGCACAAGTCACCTTCACCTGAAGTTTTCAAGCATAAACTATGACATGCACAGCTAATCTAAAGCACAATTCAGTAAGCTGGTTACTAAAGCAGTTAGTGGTACATTTATTAAAGCTTTCAAGTTCAAAATCAAAGTACTGCATGCTAGTAAATCATTCTGAATGCTGTAACAAACAAGAGCTGTCCCTCACTAGTGACGAATGCCCCCAAAAGAGGTGCCTCAGTCTGTGTCCTCTCCATGTGCTCAATAAATGTGCTATGTCATTTTAAAATCCTTCCATGCATGACAGAGTAACCACCCATACAGTATTCCATTACTTTAAACACTAAGTGTGACCTTGACCTTTGAGGTAGGGACTTGGGTCTTGCACGCAACACATCCGCTTGATGTGCTAGACATTTGTGCAAAGTTATTTTAAAATCCTTCGAAGCATGATCAAGTTATAGTCCGGACACAAATGTATGCATATATACAGGATTCCATTACCTATAAACTCTAAGTGTGACTTTGACTTTTGTGGTAGGGGTGTTGGTCTTGCACGCAACACGTCGTCTTGATGTGCTAGACATTTGTGCCAAATTATTTTAAAATCCTTCAATGCATGACAAAGTTACAGTCCGGACACGAATGTGTGCATATATGCATATATAGAGGAATCCATTACCTTCAAACTCTAAGTATGACCTTGACCTTTGAGCTAGGGACATGGGTCTTGCACGCGACACGTTGTCTTGATGTGCTAGACATTTGTGTCAAGTTATTTTAAAATCCTTCAATGCATGACAAAGTTACAGTCCGGACACGAATGTGTGCATATATGCATATATAGAGGAATCCATTACCTTCAAACTCTAAGTATGACCTTGACCTTTGAGCTAGGGACGTGGGTCTTGCACGCGACACGTCGTCTTGATGTGCTAGACATTTGTGCCAAGTTATTTTAAAATCCTTCAATGCATGACAAAGTTACAGTCCGGACACGAATGTGTGCATATATAGAGGATTCCATAAACTTCATATTCCAAGTGTGACCTTGTCCTTTGAGCTAGGGACGTGGGTCTTGCACGCGACACATCGTCTTGATGTGCTAGACATGTGTGCCAAGTTATTTTAAAATCCTTCAATGCATGACAGAGTTATGGTCCGGACACGAATTTGTAAGTGGGGACGCACAGACGGACGGACAGACGGACCAGACGGTGCGATTTTAATATGCCGCCCTTCGGGGGCATAAAAACTAGCTTAAAGAAATTACTAACAAGAGCCATGTTAGACATGGCCATCTCCCCGCCTAGTGCTCTTTCTACGACCAAGAAATCTGAGGTGAGAGGAATGGATATGGTGTAGTTTCTAATTCAATAAAGTATTAGTAATTTGTGGGGTATAATTAGGCAATATAGAGGTATGGTTCTTGGGCATGTACTTCCCATCATTACGCTCTATCACTGTATGATGTCTCAAGTACTTCCCTTCAGTACTTTTGAAGTTATGCTCCGGAGAAGATTATTGCTCTGTCCAAGATGAATTAATAAAGGGAGACAATTAAAAAAATACACAGAGTTATCTTCCTTGGGCACTGCACTTTCCCTGTGTGTCTTCTCTCATTATTTGCAATTTGAAAGAATTTCCTTTAGTACTTTTCAAGTTATTCTCAAGAAAAGAAAATGTAATAAAGGGGGATAATTAATCAAGAGGGCCATGATGGCCCTGTATCGCTCACCTGTCTACCATTGGCAAAAATAAAAGGTTATTAATAGCAGAAAGGATCAATTTTTACCTTTGGCTCATGATATCCCCTTAATAAGCCTATGTAAAATCAAAAGACCACCCAGGCAGGGTTAATTTTGACCCTGAGGTCATGATTTGAACAATCTTGGTAGAGAGTCAATTATTGCCACATGCTGAATATCTAAGCTCTAGGCCTCATTTTTTTGCTGTCTGATCATGATCTGCACTGTAAGCTATTCATTGTATGTTGGCTGGTCATGATATGCACTGTCAGCTATTTATTTTTTGCTGTCTGATCATGATCTGCACTGTTTGCTATGCATTATTTAGCTGTCTGATCATGATCTGCACTTTCATTATTTTGCTGTCTGATCATGATCTGCACTTTCATTATTTTGCTGTCTGATCATGATCTGCATTGTAAGCTATTCATTATTTTGCTGTCTGATCATGATCTGCACTTTCATTATTAAGCTGTCTGATCATGATCTGCACTGGCGTGCGCACTTCTGCTGTCTGATCATGATCTGCACTGTAAGCTATTCATTCTTTTGCTGTCTGCTCATGATCTGCACTGTAAGCTATTCATTATTTAGCTGTCTGATCATGATCTGCACTGTGAGCTATTCAAATTTTTAACAGTTTATGGTACTTTCCAAAGTGATAGATACAACTACATTTTTTGTACCAAAATCTTTAACATGGAAGTTCAACTAGGGGTCAAGAACATGTATTGTATAATCGCTATTTAAAACTTTATATAAGTGCCAATTTTAGGCCAGAGTTTTTATATTGCTTGGTTTATGGGAAGTTTTCTAAAATATTGAGTATGAAGGACTTTTCCTACTATATTGAACAGAGTACATATTGAACATCAGTCTACTGCACCTGTCAATAATCGTCACTAACACTTTAAAATAATTACTTTCAATTATATATCCCTACTATTCTGACACTTCATTAACTAGTCTGTGGAGTCGGAACAGCGGAAATAATAAAAATAAAATGTCAGTTCATAATGTCATTGTTATTCTACCTTTTCAAAAAAATAGGACAGGCAGTCGCATAAACCAAGAGATATAAAAACTCTGGCCTTACCATAGAGAGATCCAAGATGTGTACTGATTACAAGACAAATGTCATTTATCAATCTTATGGTGTTAAAATACTGCAATAAAATTAGCAAATGAGGTGTTCAAAAACAACACATTATTAAAACTAGAAATCATCGAAACAACCTTTCTGACAAATTTCAAGGATATCTGGGCTGAAAATGTAACATCTAGAGTGTTAACAAGGTTTTTCCATATTTGGGCTCTGTGACCTAGTTTTTGACCCCAGATGACCCATATCAAAACTTGGGCTAGAAATCATCTAAACAACCTTTCTGACAAATTTCCAGGATATTTGGGCTGAAAATGTTACCTCTAGAGTGTTAACAAGGTTTTTCCATATTTGGGCTGTGTGACCTAGTTTTTGACCCCAGGTGACCCATATTAAAACTTGAGCTAGAAATCAACCAAACAACCTTTCTGACAAATTTCCAGGATATTTGGACTGAAACAGTAGCCTCTAGAGCCTTAACAAGATTTTTCTATTTTTGGGCTCTGTGACCTAGTTTTTGACCCCAGATGACACATATTCAAACTCGTCTGAGTAATTACTGGGACAAACATCCTGACCAAGTTTCGTGACAATTGAGGAAAAAATGTGACCACTAGAGTGTTAACAAACTAAATGTGGACGGACGACGGACATTCATCGATCCTAATAGCTCACCCTGAGCCAGCTCAGGTGAGCTAAAAATTAGGCAAGGTACAATTAAAATTCTTGGGTACTGCACTTGCCCTCATTGTGCTCTATAACTGTATTAAGTTTCAGGTAATTCCCTTCAGTACTTTTTGAGTTATGCTTCGGACAAGAAAAATCAAGAAAATGTAAGAAAGGAGAATTATTTAAAAATTTGGCAAGGTAGAGTTATGGTTCTTGGCCACTGCACTACCTCTCAATGTCCTCTGTCTGTGTGTAAAGTTTCAAGTTATTCCCTTAAGTACTTTTTGAGTTATGCTCTGGACAAAAGTGTGATGGACGGACGCACAGACATCCATGGCAAAAACAATATAATTCCCCCATATTCTATGGGGGAGACATAATAATTCTTTAGTTTCTATGTAGAATAATAACCAGTAGGTATGTAAGAAAAGCCAAACATTCCCATACGGGCTCATTTCTGTAACTAGATGGGTGTTCAGTAGAACACTTGTGTCGCCCTCTTACGCTTTGTCAGAATAACCAATAATTTTGTGACAAAATCTAAGTACAACAAGGGGCATAACTCTGTCCAATATGATCTTGACGTACAAAATTTGGCGGCATCATGACGTTTATGTCATAAGCAATACAATTTGAAAGTTTGGTGAAGAAATCTTAAGAAATGGCAAAATTATAGCCATCATTAAGTTTTCGTGACAAAATCTAAGTACAAAAAGGGGCGTAACTCTGTCAAATATGACCTTGACCTACAAAATTTGGCGGCATCACAACCCTTTTGACATAAGCAATACAATTTGAAAGTTTGATAAAGAAATCTTAAGAAATGGCAAAGTTATAGCAAAAATCTAATTATAAAAAGGGGCATAACTCTGTCAAATATGCTTTTGACCTACACAATTTGGCGGCATCATGACCCTTTTGTCATAAGCAATACAATTGTAAAGTTTGATGAAGAAACCTTAAGAAATGGCAAAGTTATAGCCAACGTTAAGTTTGTGTGACGGACGGACGGACCGACGGACAAAGCGATCCCTATGTATCGCCTTTTCTCCGATATCTTTTGATAAAAGAAGCATTTTCAACAGTTAACCACCCCATTGGGGCCTCATCTCTGAGGGGTATTTCTTTATTCTGCATCTTACAATCATACATAACTCAGTTGTTGTAAATCAAATTAAATCAGGACTGTAAGTTTCAGAAAACTAAAAGTTTCTAAATAAAATATTTAAGAATAGTGCTACACCAAGGCCTTGTTTCTAAAACAAATCAAAGGGCAGGGTATGGCTATTAGAACAAGCGTTTTGAGAGGTTTTGAAATGTTGTTTTTGTAGTAATTTGATCATACACATTTTAATCTGCACAAATACACAACAAAAGCATAGAACATCACATAATAAAGTAACTTCAGAATTGAAAATTGTGTATGACTGAATTTTATAGTTTGTCAGACATTGAATCAGATTACTACAGACAAATATATGTTACAATAGCACAAGTTTTTAGCTCAATAGAAGAAGTTTCTGATCCTTACCTGTATAGAACAATCCTGCCTCAGCCAGTGCCTGTGGTGACTGTGTAACTGCCTTAGGAAATTTCAAGAATGTGACAAATCTTGACTCCATGTCTGCATACTTTGGATGTTCAGTCTTGTTGGGCTTATTAAAAATTATAAATTTTTAAATTATTAAATTATTATACTTTGGAGTAGGTCCTCGTTGAGCTAATTATAAATTATAAATTAATTACACAAATTATGTATGAATGCTTTAACAAACACAAATTAATAGAAAGAAATCAGTAAAATCCTGCAAAAAAAATATTTTTTAATTTTAGAAGCAAAACTAGAGCTATCACTAAATGTGATTATTACCCCCAAAAGACTGCTTTATAAACTAAGGAAGTTCGTAGTAACAGAATACCTTGCAAACAAACTAAAGAGCGATATTGTTCTTGGCAATAACTCTGTAATTTGTCAAGATAGAGTCATGGTTCTTGTACACTGCACTTCCTCTCAATGTACTTGACCATTGTATGAAGTCGTATTAAATTCCAACCAATAGTTTTTTAATTATGCTCCGCACAAGTAAAAGTAACAAAGGGCAATAACTCTGTAATGAGTCAAGATAGAGTTACTGTTCTTGTGCACTGCACTTCCTCTCATTGTGCTTGACCATTGTATGAAGTTGTATTAAATTCCAACCAGTAGTTTTCAAATAATGCTCGGGACAAGGAAAAGTAACGAAGGGCAATAACTCTGTAATTAGTCAAGATGGAGTTATGGTTCTTGTGCACTGCACTTCCTCTCATTGTGCTTGACCATTGTATGAAGTTGTATTGAATTCCAACCAGTAGTTTTCGAATTATGCTCTGGACAAGGAAAAGTAGCAAAGAGCAATAACTCTGTAATAAGTCAAGATAGAGTTATGGTTCTTATGCACTGCACTTCCTCTCAATGTGCTTGACCATTGTATGAAGTTGTATTGAATTCAACCAGTAGTTTTTAAGTTATGCTCCGGACAAGGAAAAGTAACAAAGGGCAATAACTCTGTAATAAGTCAAGATAGAGTTATGGTTCTTGTGCACTGCACTTCCTCTCAATGTGTTTGACCATTGTATGAAGTTGTATTGAATTCAATAGTTTTCAAGTTATGCTCCGGACAAGGAAAATGCAACAGACCGCCCGACAGACCGCCCACCCGACCGACCGACCGACCAACCACCGGGTGACTCCTATATACCCCCCTAAACTTCGTTTTGGGGGTATAATAATCTTTGCTAACTCTAAGTAACTTTGATACTCTGTGTGAACTGGAACTCTGTGCATTAATAAGCTAGAATATAAAAGGTCTCAACCTTGACCTTTGAGGCAGGGTTGTGGTTCTTGTACGTGACACATCATCTTGATATGCTGAACATTTGTACCAAGATATTTTTAAATCCTTCAATGCATGTCACAAATATTTGCATATATATAGGATGACCTCACCCTTTGAGGTAGGGACGTGGCTTTCATACAAGACAAGTCCTCTTAATGTGCAGTGCATTTGTTCCAATTTATTTGAATGACAAGTTACAGTCCAGCACAGTGTGCATATATACAGGATTCCATTACCTTTAAAAAAGGGGCATAAAAACTTCCTGTAAATGATACATTTCAAAGTCGTTTTTGTGCATCTTTACAATGATCTACATGCACTGGTAAAGCCACTGATTAACAAACAGGAAGACACTTCTTTGTTGAAATATATACTTCTACTGACAAAGTAAGTGATAGAAATGTTATTATACTCTGCATTATATACATTAGCGATGGCAAACAGCATGCATAATTATGCATGGAAACAAGAGTTTACAAGTGACAGGTAATTGTCACAAAACCACGTTTTCATTTTCCAGTCTGCTGGCCGAGCGCAAATGCATTCTTCTATATATAACATATGTGGAAAAAAAGCAAAGGGCCATAATTCAGGCAAAAATTATTTTTAAAAAAAAGAAAGAAAAAAAACACAAAAAAACTTGCTCTGTGTGGGGTTTGAACCGCTGGTCTCATGAGAAATTTTGTCATCTTACTGTAACAGAATACTCCAAAGTATACAGGACTGGTAATCTATTCTAAAAATAGACAGTAATAACAGAGTATTCTCCCTTTTATAATAACAGAGTATTCTCCCTTTTATATATACTTAAATAAGGAGACACAAAATTGCTAACCGACGGACGGACGGACGACCAGGGGCAGAACATTATATATTCAATATTCTTTAGTTAACAATTATAGTACTGTGAAAGTTTGGTTGAAATCCCTTGAGAAATGTAGGAGTTGCACACAGAAGAGTATTTCTCATATATATTACATTATGTTGGAAAAAACAAAGGCCCATAATTCTGTCAAAAAGATCAAATCACAAAACTCCGACAATATGCGCCAGGGCACTTGGTGACAATAATTCTGTGAAAGTTTGGTTGAAATCCCTTGAGAAGTGTAGAAGGAGTTGCGCACAGAAGAATTACATATGTGAAAAAAAACAAAAGGGCCATAATTCTGTCAAAAATGACCAAATCACAAAACCCGAATATATGCGCCAGGGCACTTCATGACAATACTTCTGTGAAAGTATGGTTGAAATCCGTTGAGAAATGTAGGAGGAGTTGCGCACAGAAGAATTACATGTGAAAAACACAAAGGGCCATAATTCTGTCAAAATGACCGAATCACAAAACCCCGACAATATGCGCCAGGGCACTTCATGACAATACTTCTGTGAAAGTTTGGTTGAAATCCGTTGAAAAAGTAGGAGGAGTTGCGCACAGAAGAAATTGTTTACGCCCGCCCGCCCACCGACATACCCCAATCTAATAACCAGGATTTTTCCTTCGGAAAACCTGGTTAAAAATACCGGTACAGTAAACTCTGTATATATCGACTCCGGATATAACGTAACTTCGGATATAACGAACAGTTTTTTTGGGCCCGAATTTTTCCCTTCTTTGTTTAATGTAAAAATATACAGTTATATCGTACTCCGGTTATAAAGAAACTTCGGATATAAGGAACAATATTTTCTGGCCCAACGATGCAAAATGTTTAGTAAAGTAATTGTATATATCGAACTGCAAATATGTTCCGAAGATTTCTGCTGATTTTCTTTTGCCGTCTGCATTGTACTCGTATTTTTATAGCACACTTGTAGCTATTATTCATAAAGGTAAATCATTACAAATGTGTAATGTTTTGGTAAACTAGTTAAATGAGAGTACAAACATAATTGTTAAGTACGATATTCATGTGATAATATTTTACGTAAATAATTCTAAGTGTTTCTAGCATGAAAACCGGATGAATTTTGGGAAAAATACCTTGCAAAATATTTCAAGACCTTATGGAAAGTGAGCAAAAATTAGCTTTCTTCAATCATATTTGTTTAAGTATTGCCAATGAAAACATAAACAGTCTTTTTATGTTTTATTAATCCTTGCAATTATTTTACATAGTTTTACGGACATTTAACAGTTATAGATCTTTATAACTCTTCAAAAGGAGTAAGGAAAATCAAAAGTTGATGGTTTAGATTTAATTACATTTGACTATAAAAATACTTGTTCGATATATATTCTAGTTTGATATATATACATCGTATATAAGGAACTGGTTCGATATACGGATATATTGAACTCCCGATATAAGGAACAAATTTGATAGGTCCCGATGAGTTGGTTATAAGTGGAGTTTACTGTACTTACTGAAAAGCAGGAGATCGGCATGTATGCTTACATATGCAAACCAATATATCTTTTTTAAGGGGTGGGGGAATAATAATGGTACTGTTTAAATTGATAAACAATAAAGAAAGATGAAAAGACTTATGCATGGGCGGACAAGGGTGAATCAATATTCCTTACCAGTATTTTCTGCCGAAACGAAAGGCTGACTTGACACGTATCTGTCTGCACCACCTTGTGCACCTGGAGCTGTTCTGTACCTCTCTGTAGATGTCATGGACACTGATGAAGCCTCAGCCCTGGCCTGCACAGTTGCTGTCATCCTTGAATCACCTGCTAAGAGCCAAATATAATTCAATGAGTAAGAAATAATCTAGTACTGTTCAGTATATAACTGAAAGTTTGAGGACCATATCTCTAATTTTACAAAACAGATTACCACTTTCTGTGTCTCACTCAATATGACTGAGCTTTGCCAATAACCTCTTTCAAAACTAGCCTGTCTTTCTTCAATTCTGTTCTCCATTTTGTGCAGTGAAACCACATCAGGCCAGTCTGAGATCTGGCTATGATGATTCCGTTTCACTATTTATGAAATTAAAACTAAATCAAAAGAATATCTTCTATCATACAATTAGGGCAAATTGGTCCCAAGTCGCTCATCTGTGCAAGCTGTTTTTCAAGTGGCCCAAATTGCATGTCACCACGAATTACTGTATAGTACTGTACAACCCTTGCATTAAACAAGAGGGCCAAGATGGCCCTATATCGCTCACCTTGGTACAAGTCCACTTGCCTGGTGGAAGATCACTAGATAATGTTATATACCAAATAAGTTTTCCTATATACGCCTTTGTAAAACAAATGATTCCCCCCCGGGCAAGGTCAATTTTGACCCCAGGGGCATAATTTGAACAAACTTTGAAGAGGTCTACTAGGCAATGCTACATGCCAAATATCTAAGCTCTAGGCCTAGTGGTTTGAGAGAAAAAGATTTTCTAAGTTTTCCCTATATAAGCCTATGTAAAACTAAGTGACCCCCGGTGCAAGTCAATTTTGACCCGTGGGTCATAATTTGAACAATCTTGGTAGAGGTCCACTAGCCAATGCTACATGCCAAATATCTAAGCTCTAGGCCTTGTGGTTTCAGAGAAGAAGATTTTTGAAGTTTTCCCTATATATTCCTATGCAAAACTAAGTGACCCCCGGGACGGGGTCAATTTTGACCCGGGGGTCATTATTTGAACAATATTGGTAGAGGTCCACTAGCCAATTATACATGCCAAATATCTAAGCTCTAGGCCTTGTGGTTTCAGAGAAGAAGATTTTTAAAGTTTTTCCTATTTGTTGCCATAGCAACCAGAGTTCTGCATGGAATGGAATTCTTTGAACAATTTTGGTAAAGCTTCATGCAAGGAACATTCCTGCATAGTTTTATCAACATTGGCCTAGAGGTTTCAGAGGAGATGTCATTTGAATCAAAATGTTGACGGACGACAGACAATCATCGATCAGAAAAGCTCACCCTGGCGTAGCCAGGTGAGCTAAAAATGCAACCTGCATTGCATGCACTAGGTCTTTTTATGATTTGACATTGTGACCTAGTTTTTTAGCTAAGATGACCCATATTCGAACTTGACCTACATTTCATTAAAGTAGTCATTTTGACCAAGTTTCATGAAGATCCAGTGAAAAATGCAACCTCTATTGCATACACAAGGTTAAGTGTGGACAGACAGACTACAGACTACAAACGACAGACATCAGGCAATCACAATATCTCACCTTAGCACTTCGTTCCCATTATGAGGTTAAAAAATTCACTTCGGGTAAATACATGGTTCTTATAACTCTTAACACAAATTTGCAAGAAATTGGTTTGGGAGCATATACTCAAGTACATAGTATGACTCTTTGGAATTAGTTCACGGATAGACGGACAGAAGCATAACCTCTGCTGGACTTTGTCCAGTAGAGCTTAAAATAGTCATTTACTATAGAATACTTAAACTTCAATAAGAATGTGCTTATAGTTTAATAAGTACCTTGACTTCTTTTAACTTCTGTATTCTCTATTCCAGTAGCTGTATTTCCCACAATTTCGGGTCTTAACTGCTGTTCATCAAGTCTATCTGTTGTAGCTTGGTTTTGCTGACCATTAAGACGACCTATAGTTGGTGGCAAGACTGCATTTTCTGATACATGTACCGGCAGTACTGAATGACCAGGGCTCTGCCTCTCTGCAGGCTCCTCTCTTGCTGCTGCCGGAACTCCTGATACAGCTAAGCTTCCTCTGGTATCTTCATGAAAAATATTTTTTTTTAATTTTTCAGATAAATGACATTCATGTTCTGCAAAAAAGATCAAAGCCAGATATCACATAATAACTTTTCTCTACAAGCAATCTCAAAACTATGCCACCTGATTGGTCACATAAGTCACTTAACTTTCAAAACTGTTAAACAAGAGGACCATGGTGGCCCTATATTGCTCACCTTTGTACCTGTGCACTTACCTAAGCAAATCACTTCTTGCTATAGGGAGTCAGTAGCTGCTAGGAGCAGTCACTGGTTGCTAAGGAAGTCACTTGTTCCAAAAGGAAGTCATTAGTTGCTAGAAGAAGTTACTGGTTGCTCAGGAGTTTATGGTTGCTAAGGAAGTCAGTGGTTGCTTGGTAAGTTATTGGTTGGTATAGGAACTCATTGAGAGCTAGGTTTCTCCTATAACTTTATAAAAAGACAAATGACCCCCACCAGAAGGCGTTGTCAATTTTGACCCCAGGGGCATAATTTAAACAAACTTGGTTGAGGACCATTAGACAATGTAAAATATTATGTTCTGATTTCGGTGAAAAAGATTTTTAAAGTTTATCTTGTAACAAGTGACCCCCACAGGCAGGGTCAATTTTGATCTCGGGGTATCATTTGAACAAACTTTAAAGAGGTCTACTAGACACTGTTACACAATAAATATCTAAGCTCTAGACCTTGTGGTTTCGGTGAAGAGTTTTCAAGGAGTATCTGTATATGTCTATGTAAAACAAGTGAACCCCTGGGCAGGGCCAATATTGACCCAAGTGGCATGATTTGAATAAACTTGGTAGAGATCCACTAGACAATGCTGTATACTAAAACAGTTTTTTTTTCTATAAAAGCCTATGTAAAATCAAATGACCCCCAGGGCAGGGTCAACTTTGACCCAAGGTTCATGATTTGAACAATTTTGAAGTCCACTAGGTCATACCACATGCTAAATATCTAAGCTCTATGCCTTGTGGTTTTAAAGAAGATTTTAAAAGTTTTTCCTGTTCTGCATGAAATGGAATTCTTTAAACAATTTTGGAAGAGCTTCATGCAAGGAACATCCCTGCCAAGTTCTATCAACATTGCACAGTGGTTGCAGAGGAGAATGTCTTTTGAAGCAAAATTTTGACAGCATTGGGAAGAGGGACAATCATCCATCCTAAAAGCTCATCCTGGCACAAGGTGCCAGATGAGCTATACAAGAGGGCCATGATCCCTTTATATCGTTCACCTGAGTACCAGTGCAGTTACATAAGAAATTCACTGATTGCTAGGGAAAGTCACTGGTTGCTAAGGGAATCACTGGTCAGTACTGGAAAGTCAGTTATTACCAAACACAACTGTAGTTGCTAAGGATATCAATGGTTGCCAAGGAAAACATTGGTGGCAAGATGATGCTTAATGTTGCAAAGGAAGTCACTTGTTGTGAGGGGAAGTCATTGGTTGCTAAGGAAGTCAATTGTTGATTAGGAAGTCACCTGTTCAAAGGGGAAGTCAGTGGTTGGTAGGAGAAGTTACTGGTTGCTAAGGAAGTCAGTGGTTGCTTGGTAAGTGGCTGGTTGATATAGGAACTCACTGAAAGCTAGGTTTTTCCTATAACTCTATATACAGACAAGAGACCTTGGGATTAGTATTTTTTTTATTAAATCAAGGGCCATAACTCTGGAAGAACTAATCCGATTAAATCCATTATTAAACACATCCAAGAACTTATGGTCATACACATTCTCTGTAAAAATGATTAGGATTAGTGAAGAAATGAAGGTGCTAGGGCATAAATATAGTTTAATATTGCAATTTTTGTTTAATCAAGCGATAACTCTGGAAAGACTAATCAAGCCAATAAATTAAACTCATCTGAGATCTTATGATCATACACATTCTCTGTATACAGATTTGGTAAGAATTAGTAAAGAAATGACGGTCATAGAAATTATTGCATTTTTTGTTATATCAGGGGCTATAATTCAGGAAGCACTGATCCAATCAAGCCAATAATCAAACTCATCTGAGGTCTTGTGGCCATGTACATTGCATTTAAGTTGCATTATGATTGTTTCAAAAATGTAGATGCTAGAGAATAAACTTTCCTATATAAGCCTATGTAAAAATAAGTGACCCCCAATGCTGGGTCAATTTTGATCTGGGGGTCATAAATTGAACAATCTTGGTAGAGGTTCACTAGCCAATGCTACATGCCAATATCTAAGCTCTAGGCCTTGTGGTTTCAGACAAGAAGATTTTTAAAGTTTTTCCTATATAAGCCTTTGCAAAACTAAGTGACCACCCCCGCGGGGTCAATTTTGACCTGGGGGTCATAATTTTAACAATCTTGGTAGAGGTCCACTAGACAATGCTACATGCCAAATATCTAAGCTCTAGGCCTTGTGGTTTCAGAGAAGAAGATTTTTAAATGTTTTCCTATATAAGCCTATGCAAAAACTAAGTGACCACCCGCACGGGGTCAATTTTGACCCGGGAGTCATAATTTGAACAATCTTGGTAGAGGTCCACTAGACAATGCTACATGCCAAATATCTAAGCTCTAGGCCTTGTGGTTTCAGAGAAGAAGATTTTAAAAGTTTTTCCTATTTGTTGCCATAGTAACCAGAGTTCTGCATGGAATGGAATTCTTTCAACAATTTTTGGTAGAGCTTCATGCAAGGAACATTCCTGCATAGTTTTATCAACATTGGCCTAATGGTTTCAGAGGAGATGTCATTTGAATCAAAATGTTGACGGATGACGAATGAAAGACGACGGACAATCATCAATCAGAAAAGCTCACTGTGGCGTGTGACCTCGACCTTAGACCTAGGGACCTGGTTCTTGCGCATGACACTCCGTCTCATGATGGTGAACATTTTTCTTAAGTTATTTAAGAATCCCTAGATCCATGGATAAGTTACAGCCTGGACAAGCTAAACTCGGACGGACGCACGCACGCACACACGCACGCACATACACCAAACCGCCATTTGGACAACTATATCGAGCTTTCGCAAGTGGCTCAACAACAAACTAATTGTGGACCGACAGACTTCGTGGTCAGGTAAGCTAAAGACTTGGACCAAGCTTTAAGGATAAAACTTTTATCATTTGGATTAAAAAGACTTTTGTGTGTCATTGCATGGAACTTGTATTTTGAACTTAAGCCATTTTTAATCATGTTTAAATACACAAGGGCCAAGATGGCCTTATATCACTCACCTGGCTACCACTGGCTATAACACAAGGGCCAGTTTTGACCTGGGGGTCCTTCGTTCAGGTTCAGTAAATAACACTATAATATCTTAGCCAAGGTCTTGCGGTTCTTGACAAGAAGATTTTGGAAGTTTTCCTTATATAAACCTTTGTTCTAGAAACCAAGTGGGCCATATCTTTATGATTTAACTAAAAATGGTAGAGCAACTATAAATGCAGAATTTGAAATATCTAAGAGCCGGGTCATGCAGTTTTACACAAGATTTTTTTCATTTTGGTTGCAATAGCAACCAGAATTATCTATGTAAAAAGACCTCAACATCAATAGGGGTCATCTGCTGGTCATGACCAACCTCAACAGTAAGTTTCAAGATTATGGCCAATGCGTTCTCACTTAAAATTGGCAGTTGGGTACTGACATCTGTAAAACAATATACCCCTCCTTCTTCAAAGGGGGACAAAATAAATCTTTTTGTACTGTTGAGGACCACAAAAGAAATATTCCTACAACTTTCAGTAGAAACTGACCAAGGGATTGAGGAACTGTGAAATTTAAAAAAATATGTAATTCCAAATTACTTGACAATGTCAGCATGCCTACCATTAAGACAGAATATAGACCGGTCGGCAAAACGTCGAATACTGACTCAAAGCCAGATAATGAAACCCATTTTAAATCTCTTTACTAGTTCTATAACAGGAGGGCCATAATGGCCCTAAATCGTTCACCCGAGTACCAGTGCACTTACCCAAGGACATCAATTGTTGCTACAGGGAGTCAGAAGCTGTTAAGGATGTCACTGGTTGCTAGGGGAAGTCACTGGTTGCTAAGGAATTCAGTGGCAGCAACAGAAGTCAGTGGTTGCTTGGTAAGACAGCAGTCGTTATAGGAACTCATTTGAAGCATGGTTTCTCCTATAACTCTTTATAAAGACAACAGGGTCTCTCCCCTAGTGGGCGTGGTCAATTTTGGCCCCAGGGGCACGATTTGAAAAAAACTTGATAGAGGACTGCTCCACAATGTTACATACCAATTATCTATTTAAAGCTCTAAGCCTTGTGTTTTTGGTGAAAGAAAATTTTAAAAGATTTCCCCTTACCAAGTGTACTCCTGGGGCAAGGTCAATTTTGACCCCTGGGGCATAATTTGAACAAACTTTGAAGAGGTTCACTTGACACTATTACACACTAAATATCTAAGCTCTAGACCATATGGTTTTTGTAGAAGAAGATTTGTAAAGGTTTTCCTATATATGTCTATGTAAAACAAGTAACTCCCTAGGCGGGGCCAATATTGACCTTTCACAAACTGATTTGAACAAACTTGGTCCACTAGACAATGCTATACACTAAATATCTTAGCTCTAGCCCATGATATATTGGAAAAGAAGCTTTTTAAAGTTTTACCTATACAAGCCTATGTAAAATCATGTGACCCCCATGTATGAACAATTTTAACTCAGGGGTCATAATCTCAACAATATTGGTAGAGGTCCACTAGGCAAGCTTCATGCCAAATATCTAAGCTTTAGACCTTTAGGTCCTTAGATTTTTTTAATTTTCTATATAAGCCTATGTAAAATCATAATTTGAACAATCTTGAGGTCCACTTGGCAATGCTACTGCTAAATATCTGAAATTCTAGACCTTTTTGTTTTTGTTTTGTTGCCATAGCAACCAGAGTTGGAATGGAATTCCTTGAACAAATCTGGTAGGGCTTTATGCAATGAATATCCCTGCTAAGTGTCATCAACATTAGCCCAGTGGTTTCAGAGGAGATGTCGTTTGAAGCAAAATGTTGAAAAAGGGGGTTAATCATCCATCCTCAAAGCTCAGCCTGGCATAAAGTGCCAGGTGAGCTTACAAGCAACCATATTTACTCCAATAGCAGGAATCAAATTTAAACCATTTAGTAAACCTTCTAGTTTTAGTAATTTGTAAGCCATCAAACCATTGTCAATGTTAAAGCTGACATTCCTTTTGGGCAAGAATGTTTAAGGCAGTGCACTGGACCAACTGATAATATTTGGACAGGAGTACTTACCAGATGATGTTATTGTTGCTTGTCTATTCGGAGCTATTGCAAGGTCACCCGATGAAAGTGTCTGCATCTGTGGTGAAGCAACATTCATATTGGTCTGTGAGAATACAGATGCAGACTGTCTGAAGCTTTGCCCTTCACCAACAGCGTTTAGACTATTTGTCTCTGCACGCACATTCACTCCAAAGCTATCTTGTTGCAAGCCAGGTGATGGATTCTCAGAAGACTGACTAGTTTCTTCCACTGGACTTTGCTGACCAATACCATGGGCAATAATGGGGGCCAATGAGAACGAGTCAGACTCTATGTCCTCTTGTATATCTATGTTCTCTGTTGGTATAGGTTGTGCAGTTCCATATATAGCCCCCTCTTGTAATGGCATGTTATTCCTCTCACTCCTAGGATGTACTTCTTGTTGATCATGTAAAAGCAGTCCTGTAAATGTAGAGAAGGCACTAAATTACCATTACTTGAAACAGTCACAAGAGCTGTTAATTTCAAATAAAGTCTCCTGACCCGTTATGTAAAGTCACTGTTACCTTGACCTTTGATGGTGTGAACTAAAATCAATATATCTCATCCATTTGTCCTATATAAGTAACTACCATTTCAAACTGCGTGAGTTTTACACAACAGTTCTGGAAGTACTTGCATCTTCTAGATACTGTTTTTAATATAAACTAGAGCAATCACTAAATGTGATTAATACCCCCGAAAGACTGCTTTATAAACTGAGGAAGCTCGTAGTAACAGAATACCTTGCAAAAAAAAAACTAAAATAGAGATATTGTTCTTGGCAATAACTCTGTAATTAGTCAAGATAGAGTTATGGTTCTTGGACAATGCACTCTCATTGTGCTGGACCATTGTATGAAGTTGCATTGCATTCCAACCAGTAGTTTTCAAGTTATGCTCTGCGACAAGGAAAAGTAAAAATGGGCAATAACTCTGTAAATACTCAAGATAGAGTTATGGTTCTTGTACACTGCACTTCCTCTCATTGTGCTAGACCATTGTATGAAGTTGTATTGAATTCCAGCCAGTAGTTTTCTAGTAATGCTCCTAACAAGGAAAAGTAACAAAGGGCAATAACTCTTTAATGAGTCAAGATAGAGTTATTAGTTTCTGTGCACTGCACTTCCTCTCAATGTACTTGACCATTGTATGAAGTTGTATTGAATTCCAACCAGTAGTTTTCAAGTTATGCTCCGGACAAGGAAAAGTAACAAAGGGCAATAACTCTGTAAATACTCAAGATAGAGTTATGGTTCTTGTACACTGCACTTACTCTCATTGTGCTAGACCACTTTATGAAGTTGTATTGAATTCCAACCAGTAGTTTTCAAGTAATGCTCCAGACAAGGAAAAGTAACAAAGGGCAATAACTCTGTAATGAGTCAAGAAATAGTTATGGTTCCTGTGCACTGCACTTCCTCTCAATGTACTTGAAACTTCTAACGCGCCACCTGCCTTTTTCCTTCTTTATGTAATTACGGAGTCCCCATTTATGTCCTCTTATTTTTAGCTATCGCTGCACGAACGGCATCATAATTATCTTTGCAATTATGAAGACATTGGGTAGATACTTCTGTTATATGAAATTTCAAAATGACTGAGTGGTACAAATTTCATATGGAAGAAAATTTTAAGAGTGGTTTTCCCAAGGAAGAGCATCAAGGCAAAAACACATGTTAAATCTACGGAGGTTTAAACGTTAAAGTAAAATTCCCTGTCACATGATTTGTGCCACTCGATCTTTATGAAATTCTTGTGACTGAAGTATCTACCTAGTGGGTTCATACATGCAAGATATTATAGCTTTTGTGCACCAATTGCTAAAAATAAGCTGGCAGATATTGGAAGGGCTGATAGTTAAACTAGAACTGTCACAAGAGTGACGAATTATACCCCCACAATACAGCTTTGTCACAGAAGTATGGCAACCATAAGAAAGGAATGGCCACAAGGACATAGAGTTGAGTTATTATACAATAACTTGTGTAAATGTATTGTTTTAATAGCATACAAAATGTGTAAGGTTGACCTTGACCCTTGTGACCTTGACCCCCAATTTTTTTTTTGCTACAATTAATTAACAATTTTTTTTTTATATTTTTAGTAACATTGAGCTTGACCTTGACCCTAGTGACCTTGACCCCGATTTTTTTTTTTATGCTTAAAACAATCTAAAAACCAAAAATAAATAAAAATCTATTATTAGTAACAGTTGACCCTAGTGACCTTGACCCCAAAAATTTTTTTTTTGCTTAAAACAATTAAAAAACTAAAAAAAGATAAAAAATCTATTTTTAGTAACACTGACCTTGACCTTGACCCTAGTGACCTTGACCCCGAATTTTTTTTTACTTAAAACAATCTAAAAACTAAAAATAAATAAAAATCTATTTTTAGTAACAGTGACCTTGACCCTAGTGACCTTGACCCTAGTGACCTAAAGCTTCCTCTCCACCCAAGCTACCTACACACCAAGTTTCATTACAATTGGTCACTCCTAACTAGTTATTGAGCAAAAACCATTTTTCTATTTTTAGTAACAGTGCCCTTGACCTTGAACCTAGTGACCCCAAATGCAATCCCAAGCTTCCTCTCTACACAAGCTACCTACACACAGAGTTTGATTGCAATTAGTCACTCCTAATTTGAATTATTGAGCGGAAACCATTTTTCTATTTTTAGTAACAGTGACCTTGACCCTAGTGACCCCAAATGCATTCCGAAGCTTCCTCTCCACACAAGCTACCTACACACCAAGTTTCATTGTAATTGGTCACTCCTAACTTGAGTTATTAGCGGAAACCATTTTTCTATTTTTAGTAAGTGACCTTGACCTTGACCCTAGTGACCCCAAAGTTGAACTTGACCTGTATTTCATGAAGTTGCACGTGTGTATCAAAAATTAGTCAAAAGGGTAAAGTCGTTCATGAGTTATCATCTGGAAACCATGAAAACCAACAGACCGACCAACCGACAAGCTCACTCCTATATACCCCCCCCCCAAACTTTGTTTTGTGGGAGTATAATAAAGAAGGAAAATAGCAGGTGGTGCGTTAGAAGTTTTGTTTAGTGTATTGAATTCCAACCGGTAGTTTTCAAGTTATGCTCAAGACAAGGATATGTAACAAAGGGCAATAACTCTTTAATCACTATAGATAGAGTTATGGTTCTTGTGCACTGCACTTCCTCTCATTGTGCTTGACCATTGTATGAAGTTGTATTGAATTCCAATTAGTAGTTTTCAAGTTATGCTCTGGACAAGGAAAATGCAACAGACCGCCTGACCGACCGACCGCCTGCCCGACCGACCGACCACCGGTGACTCCTATATACACCCCCAAACTTCGTTTTGGGGGTATAAAGACACTGTAACCAGTGACCTCAACATTGAGTAGAGCAATTGTCATGAAATTTGAAAACTGTATACTAAATGGTTCTGGAATAACTGTTACCAGCTGGAAACCATGTTCAATACAATGGCCATTTTAAACTTGACCTTTCACTTACTGACCTAGAAAATGGTCAACCACTAGTCCTAAGTATAGGTCAAACAAAAATATCTTACTGGATACCTTGAAGTATTTGTTGAACTTTCACAACAAAAAGGTAAGTGCATGATAGTAAATTGCATGCAAACTTAGAACCAAATTTGGTATGTCAAATGCTGGCCATAATTTGCATTTGATTCAATTAAAAGTGATTGTGACTTAACAGGCTTAGTTTAGTTTACACATTAATTTGTATTAATTTATTTTAGCTTGATTGTGAAGAAAGCTTTCAGCTTCTCGAGTCACTCTCAAGTCTGCTTCCTGGAAAAACCAGTACTGGTGTCATATGAGGAGGTACAGTCGCGAGCCCAGTGGGGCTTGAACCCGCAAACAGGCTTAGTTTAGTTTCAGTGTAATCTCATAAAATGGTCACTGAGATTCTTTATACCCAGTATTCAAAAGTCAACAATCTCTACAATGACAATTGTTGAAATAAGAATTCAAGAGCAGTCTACGGCGAATCTGATTGTACTTAAATTTCACAATGTATTAAAAGTATACATGAACATGCAATAATGATCATGCCATTAAAGCCACTTTTGACTGTGGTGTGAACTTACCTAGAACAGGAGGGTTCTGCCTACTGTTATTAGCATCACTATGCCTGCTATTATCATTGTTAAAATGCCCTGGGGGTGTATGCCCTGCCATTGATAACTGTTTATCAGAGTTTAGTCTGAAATAATAAAAATAACAGGGCTGAAATAGCAGTCCACTTGTTACATGTACATACATATTAAATGAATAGGGGTCATAATATACTGACCATGAGAAATACAAGAGGGCCAAGATGGCCCTATATACCTCACCTGCAACTTATGACAACATGTGACCAAACTTCATCTCTAAACTATATATCATAAACACAAACATTCTGTTTGACCTTGACAAGGCAAAACTTTTGACCAATTCACATGATGATTGGGTTGTAAATGTCACCTGTATGGCATACACAAGGTTTTGAACCGGGTGACCTAGTTTTTGACCTCAGATTACCCATATTCATACTCGACCTAAATTTCATCAAGACAATCATACTGACAAAGTTTCATGGAGATAGAATGAACAAGAGCTGTTTGTAAAACACGTATGCCCCCTTTGATGCAAAAGTTGTACTATGAAAGGAACAGTTTTTAAAGTAAAAGTCAGTGTGAAATTCGTGAAAACGGCATCTGTAGAAATTGTAGAATAAAAAAAAAAAAAAAAAAAAGAAAATAAACATTCTTAAAAAAAAATCTATTTTTACAAAGTGACCTTGACCTCCAAAAAATTGTTTTTTGCTAAAAAACAATAAACAAGTGACAGGAAATTGTCACAAAACCAGGTTTTCATTTTCCAGTCTGCTGGCCGAGCGCAAATGTGTTTTAAAGTCAGTAGATATACATAATGTGAAAAAGAAATAAAGGTCTTCTTCTATATATTACATGTGTAAAAAAAGCAAAGGGCCATAATTCAGGCAAAATTGATCCAAACACAAAACCCAGACAATATGCACGAGGGCACTTGATGACAACAGTTGTGCGAGAGTTTGGTTTAAATATCTTAAGAAATGTAGGAGGAAGTGGGCACGTGACAGTATTCTTCTATATATAACATATGTGGAAAAAAAGCAAAGGGCCATAATTCAGGCAAAAATTATAAAAAAAAAAAGAAAAAAAACAAAACAAAAGCTCTGTGTGGGGTTTGAACCGCTGGTCTC
Organism: Saxidomus purpurata; assembly: GCA_022818135.1. Classification (NCBI taxonomy): domain Eukaryota; kingdom Metazoa; phylum Mollusca; class Bivalvia; order Venerida; family Veneridae; genus Saxidomus; species Saxidomus purpurata. The sequence continues at coordinate 12,463,896 of JAFMSR010000005.1, forward strand.
ATGAGAAATTTTGTCATCTTACTGTAACAGAATACTCATAAAATATACAGGACTGGTAATCTATTCTAAAAATAGACAGTAATAACAGAGTATTCTCCCTTTTATAATAACAGAGTATTCTCCCTTTTATATATACTTAAATAAGGAGACACAAAATTGCTAACCGACGGACGGACGGACAGACGACCAGGGGCAGAATATTATATATTCAAAAGTCTTTAGTTCACAATTATAGTTCTGTGAAAGTTTGGTTGAAATCCCTTGAGAAATGTAGGAGTTGCACACAGAAGAGTATTTCTCTATATATATTACATTATGTGGAAAAAAACAAAGGCCCATAATTCTGTCAAAAATGATCAAATCACAAAACCCCGACAATATGCGCCAGGGCACTTGGTGACAATAATTCTGTGAAAGTTTGGTTGAAATCCCTTGAGAAGTGTAGAAGGAGTTGCGCACAGAAGAATTACATGTGGAAAAAAACAAAGGGCCATAATTCTGTCAAAAATGACCAAATCACAAAACCCGGAAAATATGCGCCAGGGCACTTCATGACAATACTTCTGTGAAAGTTTGGTTGAAATCCGTTGAGAAATGTAGGAAGAGTTGCGCACAGAAGAATTACATGTGAAAAAAAAACAAAGGGCCATAACTCTGTCAAAAATAACCAAATCACAAAACCCCGACAATATGCGCCAGGGCACTTCATGACAATACTTCTGTGAAAGTTTGGTTGAAATCCGTTGAGAAATGTAGGAGGAGTTGCGCACAGAAGAAATTGTTTACGCCCGCCCGCCCGCCGCCCGCCCGCCGACATACCCCAATCTAATAACCAGAATTTTTCCTTCGGAAAACCTGGTTAAAAACTATAAAAAACAAGAGGGCCAAGATGGCCCTATATCGCTCACCTTGGTACAAGTCCACTTGCCTGGTGGAAGATCACTAGATAATGTTATATACCAGTTTTCCCTATATACGCCTTTGTAAAACAAATGATCCCCCCCGGGTAAGGTCAATTTTGACCCCAGGGGCATAATTTGAACAAACTTTGAAGAGGTCTACTAGGCAATGCTACATGCCAATTATCTATGCTCTAGGCCTTGTGGTTTCAGAGAAAAAGATTTTTAAAGTTTTCCCTATATAAGCCTATGCAAAACTAAGTGACCCCCGGTGCTGGGTCAATTTTGACCCAGGGGTCATAATTTGAACAAACTTGGTGGAGGTACACTAGCCAATGCTACATGCCAAATATCTAAGCTCTAGGCCTTGTGGTTTCAGACAAGAAGATTTTTAAAGTTTTTACTATACAAGTCTATGTAAAACTAAGTGACCCCCCCCCTGTGCGGGGTCAATTTTGATCCGAGGGTCATAATTTGAACAATCTTGGTAGAGGTCCACTAGCCAATGCTACATGCCAAATATCTAAGCTCTAGGCCTTGTGGTTTCAGACAAGAAGATTTTTAAAGTTTTTCCTATATATTCCTATGCAAAACTAAGTGACCACCCCCGCGGGGTCAATTTTGACCCGGGGGTCATAATTTGAACAATCTTGGTAGAGGTCCACTAGACAATGCTACATGCCAAATATCTTAGCTCTAGGCCTTGTGGTTTCAGAGAAAAAGATTTTTTAAGTTTTGCCTATATATGCCTATGCAAAAACTAAGTGCCCACCCGCGCGGGGTCAATTTTGACCCGGGGGTCATAATTTGAACAATCTTGGTAGAGGTCCACTAGACAATGCTACATGCCAAATATCTAAGCTCTAGGCCTTGTGGTTTCAGAGAAGAAGATTTTAAAAAATTTTCCTATTTGTTGCCATAGCAACCAGAGTTCTGCATGGAATGGAATTCTTTGAACAATTTTGGTAGAGCTTCATGCAAGGAACATTCCTGCATAGTTTTATCAACATTGGCCTAGAGGTTTCAGAGATGTCATTTGAATCAAAATGTTGACGGACAACGGACGATGGACGACGTACGACGGACAATCATCGATCAGAAAAACTCACCCTGGCATAGCCAGGTGAGCTGAAAAAAGTAAAATGTGAAAAAAATCTATTTTTAGTAGTGACCTTGACCTAAAAAAAAATTTTATAATAAAAAAAAATATATATATTTTTAGTAACAGTGACCTTGACCCCTAAAAATTTTTTTTGGGCTAAAAGCAATTTAAAACTAAAAAAATAAAATTGAAAAAAATCTATTTTTAGTAGAGCAAATTGGTCTTTTTCCGACACCCGGCTTTTATCGACACATCTCCCGATTAATTGGCAATTATCTATTAACTGTCAATCAAATATTGATGATAACACTTATTATGTAATTAATGACGTCACTCGGAATTTTCCTGAATGTCTGCAAGTTGAAGCACAACAACATGGCGCCATTTTTTGAAACAAGAGAAGACCACTCCTGACGGAGAAAGTGATTTTTATCATACTTACAAGGCCGATTAAGAACTTGTATGACGGTTCATGCGTACCTATTTATTTGTTTTACGGCAAATGTGTTGCATAGTTCGTATCATTTTAGGCCTAGATTTCATCATAGAAACACGAACTGTGCATTATTTGTACTTGCTTCAAAAGTATAAGGGGTGTCGATAATACACCCATAAATGTGAACTGTCTGGCTATTATCGACATCACAGGGGGTAGGGGTGTACCTTGGACCCCCAAACGGCACTGCCTCTACAAAAAATTATGATTTCCTATTGAATATGTGTTTTCTGAACATTTTCTGTCTCTCTTTGACAAAAACCCATTTTACGTATATCTTATGTATATATATCTGCAGGCTCTGTCCGAAATTAGGGTACTCTGTATTGTAAAAATTACCTTCCTTGGTGATCTTTTTGTCGGGCCTCATTTGTGAGCTAAAGTTACCAAAAATCTCGCCAGTAGCTTGAGGAACCGAAGTTGGTTAAGATCGTAACTAGTTTGTGAGTTATAGCAAAATATGTGCTAAAAGTGTTCGAAACTTAAGACAGTATTGATTTATTTTATTTTCGAGACTGTATAATTTGGAATAAGGAAAAAGTCCGTTCTGAATTCAATTAAAATGTTGTTTAACAATAATTGTTCCCTCTTCAGAATGTGCATACAGTCTAATACAAAAATTATTTTCTTGCAAGATCCAGTTTTGGAATATTTTCATCTGACGCATTACACTGGTTTTGGGATCTGATTTATTCATGTAACATACGGCTTCATGTAAATTGAGGAGACAGGCGGACAGACTGAGCTAAAATGACGATCACAATAATTATTTTAACTATATTATGTGCAATATATACATGTAAGCGATAAATATTTCCCCTACAAAAATGTGATCTTCAAGGGGTTTCTTTTTTTTCGAAACGCTTTTTTCTAAGAGGGCAGCTCACAAAGTTCTAATTCTATCTGTCATTAAGGGCATGTGCCCCCCGTACCAATATAAAAGATGCATTTCGGTCTAAACTGCAATATGAAAGATGAAAGAAGTTCTAAATCCAGTTCATGTTCCATTTTTTTTTCTTCTTTAACCGGATATTATTTGATGCTTCAGATGTCTTCATAACAGAAATGTTAGGGAGTTCTTGGACTTGATAAGAACCTAACAAAACTCACATAGAAAAACTATTGAGACAAAAGGGACAAGTAGATGGAATTTTACTAGACAGCTGTGTTGATGCGTTGTATTGGTTGCTTTACATGTATCAATCCGTAAAGCCGGTAGGCTGAGCCCTGTCCTACTAAAGCTATGCTGTGCATCAATGTTTTTCTTGTTTTAATTGTTATGTTATATGATAAGATTTATTTTAAAACATTAAAGGTGTCAATAATAGCTGGAATGGTGTTGGTAATAGCTGGAAATGTGTCAATAATAAACGTACGCAGCATGCCCGTTGCTAATTGGCTAGATGTTGTAATTTAGGGAGTACAATGGAATAGCCCCCAAAATTGACCAATGAGATGTTGTTCTAATATTAGTGCTGTTCAAAAGTACCTTCTCGGCTGAAACAGTAAAGATATGTTAACTACAAGTTTTAAAGTGTCCATAATACCCCGAAATACTCTAGTGAGGCCACACCAAATTGAAAACTTGTTCATCGGATTTTTTTTTTTTTAAATTGGGGCGGCGAGCAAAAAAAAAAAATTTTTTTTACTTCTGAGCAAAATAGGAGCGAGCGAAGAGCAAAGAAATAAATGTAAACACAAAAATGCGTACTCATACTGGGCTGCTTAAAAAAATCCATCATAGTTCGCATATTTGATTTTAGACATAGGTTTCCTGACCAAGTAAACGGTGGTCTTAATGTAAACAAGCTAATAAAGTTGCAAAATCATTTTTCAGTTCGTTACTTGGTTATATTTAGTAGATTGTCATTTCAACAATATTGTGCAACCTTCAAAACTTCTGAAGACTCCATGCAGTGTGCGCTATTTGGCCTCAAATTAACATGTGTACAAACAAGGTACCAGTACCAGTAAGCGGTGCATCAATAAAAATATCCTCCAGAAAAATTTCCATGGGACTAAATGGCATAGGGTGATTTTTACCCTTACATTGGCCTTAACTTTGAGAAGCAGAAGACAAATTTGAGAATCTCAAGATGAAAGAAAGTCACATTCTGTTGGAAATGATAGACATCCGTAAGATTTCATGGTTAATCTAGAATTTTATACAGAATAAGGTCTTCTTACAGGTCTGAAAAAGCTCATTGCAGACAATTTTTATGAACTTGACAGGTTGCGGGAGATTTTGACAGCGTTCTTTGAAAACTTCCAGTATGCAATTGAAAAGACCAGGTCTAGGAAAGTGCTATATTCACAGATATATTGTAAATTTACGTTTCATCGATATTTGGGATTCATGGTTTACACCAGCTACTGGTATACACCGTTTACTGCGTCAGGGAGAAATACAATTTAGATTTTGGATTTTCAGTGAGCAAATACAGAAAATGTGATCCGGGTAACTGTATTTCACTCTCAAAATATGCACGTATTTTAGACAGAAAATTCATAGGTTAATACTAAATGTTCCTCAAACTGAAGCCAAGGTCATCATTTCCCATTGTTCCTTTAATGTTTTTACTGAGAGTTTTTTCTTTTACTCCCCAGACCTGTTTTATTTTGGCAGTTTTCCTTTTTTTGGCAGTTTTGTCCCCTGCGTAGTATGTTTACATTTCTAAAGTCGGTAAAATACACGAAAAATGCGATTGGCTGTCTTGAATTAATCATCAAATCAAAACATAACTTTCATTTCGCGTATTCACTGATAAAAATGATAAAAGGAAATTACTATGAATTATTTTTTTGGCTGAAGTAAATGCCGGACACTGGGTCCGGAACTCTGGGAGAGCTCAAATTTGTCTGTTATGTCCAGATGTCCGGCGTATTTCGGGAAGACTGGACTATCAACTGAGGTAATTGTACCGCATTTTTCCTTCTTTTTCGCCTTCACAAATGCAACACGCTGTGTGGATGCCATTTTATTTGACCGCATGACTAAAACTCACGCCATACCATCACAAAAAGGTCGCGTACCATTAAATTTTAATGTCAATTTTCGCGAAGGAGCGGGCGCATGAAGTGAAACAAAAAACATATTTTTTTTTTGCTTTTAAGCAAACTGCGTGCGGCAAATCCGATGAACAACTTTTCAATTTGGTGTGGCCTGACCTTGACCTAAAAAAAAATTTTTTTTGCATAAAACAATTTTTTAATTTTATGTTTTTCAGTGAATTATAGAGTTTTCTCAGTGAAATAAAAGTGATAATCCACAGTTTTGAAACAGTGGATTACCATTTTTATTTTTCACTGTTTTTGCAATCTTTAACCCGGATTTACATCAAAAAGTATACCGAGCGTATCACATGAAAATATCACTTTTGGTGCCCACTCGTTGAAATTATAACGTGATCCTACTACGAAACCAACAATAATCCTCTATATAATAAAAAAAAAAAATTCAAAAAAAAAAATCTATTTTTTTGACGATATCATCACGATTTATGGAGTACATGTAATCCCAAATCATAAGTAAAATGATTATCGTCACCTAAATATGCCGCCATTTTGGATAACTTGTCAATAACATCAATTTCAGTCGCTCGAAAATGCATTTTTGAAAATTAAAACTAGATTTTTATTTAATGACCTACTACGGAGCAATCTTTGAACTATATCTATCATCAGAAAAAAATAACATAATACTAAATCACAAAGAGTTTAGCTTCACATAACATACCCATTTACACTGTGTATCAACAATGGAGTCTCTACCGCTTCAAAATCTCCCAACAATCATCCACTGATAACAGCTTATTTTGACCATTTGGTAAAAGAAAACAAAACGTAAAGATGTTCGAAAAAAAAAAACTTAAACACTTACCTCACATTTCAATATCACGATTATTCGAAAACTCGCTCAAATAACAAGTTTATAAGTGTTTTGTTGATAGGCTTTCCCGAACAAAATTTTCAAAAATATTCCACATCTCAGACAAGGGTCACATGACCCAGGACATCATATTTTCATATTCGGCCGTTTCGTAACCTTGTAATATATGGACCCTGATAAACACAAACATTCTGTTGACAAGACAAACCTACTGATCAATTTACATGATGATTTGGTTGTAACTGTCACCTGTATAGCATACACAAGGTTTTAAATGGGTGACCTAGCTTTGACCACAGATTACCTATATTCAAATCGACCTAATTTTCATCAAGACAATCATAATGACCAAGTGTCACAATGAAAAATGCAATCTTTATTGAGTACACACGGTTTTTATATGATTTGACCCCATGACCTAGTTGTTGACCCCAGATGACCCATATGCAAACTCAATCTAGAATTCATCAAGATAGTGAAGCTACAAATGCTGATTTTCAATAATTCAAGGGTGACTACTTTGGCTTTTCCTGGTGCAGCTGAAAACAAAAGCCAGGTGCACAACTTTATATGCTTAACAATATACAATGTACTGTAAGGTTTCATGGCTCTTAGTCATACATTTTTTTAGTTACACCTGACACAAACTAAAAAATTCTGATTTTCACTAATTAAAGGGCCATAACTCTGCCCTTAGTTGGCAAAGTCACTAACAAAACCAAAGGTGCACAATGTTTTAGCCTAATAGGATATATGTGAAGTTTCAAGACTCTATGTCTTATACTTTTGGAGTGACATGCACAACAAATTCTACACTAACACGCACTTGCACACGCACACACACACGCAGACGAACAAGGGAAAATCTGTATGTTCTAAGTCTGGGCATAAACATCAACATTTTTGAAGTTTATGTCTTTCATGTCCCCATCACTAGGACATGGCAAATTGGACATTTTCGGATAACAAGTGCACAACCTGAACAGGTAACAAGATGGCCACAGGGCAGAAATACAATACAAATGTTGTTATCCAGGCACACTTTACAGTCTTTTATCTGGTTATTCTCTGACTTTTGGATATTCTACCCTTCTTTGACCACCAACAGCTTCTTTTGACAGATCAGATTTACACGAGATATAGAATATTGACCCAATGATCTTAAATATAAGCATACAGTAATGAGCATTAACTAAGCAACCCACAAGCCTCATTTCAAGCAAAGATTTACTATTTGTCTATGTCAATTAATAGTAAAACTGACTTCGACATAGCAACTTCTAGGTACAGATTTATGACCAAGTTTCATCTACATGACACCTACCTGATAATCTAAAGACTCATTTCTCCCATTGGTGTCAGTGACTGACCCAGGCTGTCTAAAATGTTACCCACACACAAAGTTTCTCAAATAAATTCAAAAGATGTACATTAAATAAGAAACCTACCGGCCAAGTTGCATAACCACAGACCTATCCTTCCTAACATTATATGCAATAAAGGCACCGCCTCATCTGGGAATCTATCATTCCATTTGTACCTCACTGTTTAATTTTTTCTTCATCTAAACTTGAAATACTGAAGTTTTCGTCTGTTAAAAAAGGGCCATAATTTGCAGTCAATTCAGTCAGGAGTTATCTAACTTAATTGTCTGATAGCCCAAAACAGTTTCTGTTAACTCCTGTAGGTGGTTACTGAAGTATGTGCATGATTATAGTACCTTGCTTAAAGTTTTTAAGTTCAACAAGGGCCATCATTAATTTTGTAATTAATTCAGTCAAGTTTAATCTAACATGATTGTAGAGAGTATCCTTATGATGTCTCAAATCAATTTCAGCAATGGTAACTTTGATATATGACATATAGTAGATTGCACATAAAACATTAACCAAATTCAGCTTTTATGGAAATCTTTTGTCTGTGATAGTACCTTGCATGCAAAACTTTAACCAAAGCTGCAACACCAAAGCCAACACCAATGCAAAAGTGACTGTAATAGCCCTCCTTGTTCTTTGAATAGTCGAGCTAAAAAGCATATCCCCATTACCCATATCAGTTTCCTGATGCTAAAACCTGCACATAATCAAGTGAAATGAGATTTCACTCCTGATCTCACCACAATTTAAACAGGGATCTGAGTTTTGTTGGCTTTAAAAACTGGATAAGCGAAACTCGTACAAATGATCAACAAATTAAAACTTACCTTTTTTTATATCCATTTGGGTAAACAAAACTCATACAGATCAACGAATTACAACAAGCTACCTACACACCAAGTTTCATTGCAATTGCAATTAAAAAATAATGTCTATATGGATGTAAAACAAGTGACCCCTGGGCGGGGCCAATATTGAGCTCAGGAGCATGATTTGAAAAAACTTGGAAGAGGTCCGCTACATAATGCTTTATACTAAATATCTTACTTCTATGACTTGTGGTTTTGGAGATAAAGAGATTTTTGAGGTTTTTCCCCTATAAGAAATCTTTATAAAATCAAGTGACCCCTGGGCGGGGTCAATTTTGACCCAGGGGTCATCATTTGAACAATTTTGGTAGAGGTATACTAGGCAATGCTACATGCCAAATATCTAAGCTTTAGGCTTTGCAGTTTTAGAGAAGATTTCCTATTTAGCCTATGAAAAATCAAGTGACCTTGACCCTAGTGACTGCAATTCAATCCCATTTAGCTTCCTCTCCATGTAAGCTACAGATGTACCTACACACTAAGTTTCATTGCAATTGGTCACTCCTAACTAGAGTTATTGAGCGGAAACTATTTTTCTATTTTAGTTACAGTGACCTTGACCTTGAGCCAAGGTGGTTGTAACATGCACTCTGCACATCCTGTCAATATGGTGAACAATTGTGGTGAGTTATTCTAAAATCCTTCAAGGGGTTCAAGTGATATGGAGCGGACACGAAATATAGTGATATGACCTTTGATCTCTAATTGTGACCTCGACATGAGCCGGCGCGGTTGGTTCACAGGTTCTGCACATGACGTAGTTGAGGTAAACATCTGACCTAATGCTCATGAACATCCTTTGAGGGGTTTAGGAGATACAGAATGGACATGAAATGCAAAGCTCAAACCTTTATCCGTGACCTTGAGCCAGCGCGGTTGGTTTATGGGTTCTGCTCATTGCGTAGTTGCAGTGAACATCTGACCCAAGTTTCATGAAAATCCTTTGAGGGGTTTAGGAGATATGTAGCAGACACTATTTTGCCGGACAGACAGACATACATGGCAAAAACGATTTATCTATAATACTCACCCCAGGAGGAAATCACTAATTAAACTAATTCATTTCACTTAACACGACTTCCATCAGTAACATTTGATTGGTGCAAAAAATCAGGTCAAACCCAGCTTATACAGCTTATGCCAAAAATTTCTATGTCTAATGAACTAATTTTTCATACCTGTTAACCATTTTTGACAGTAGTGAGAGATATCTGTCCTAAAAATGAGGGAAATTGGTCATTTTTGTGGGAGATTTTTTAATGTGTGCATGTGCTTCAATGTAATGAAGCGACAAATGGCATTGAAAAACTGCTTTAAACATTCTGTATTAAATCATAGCATTTTTAAATCTACTTTCACTTTCTGTTCACTATATAATATATGTGGAAAGAGAAAGTAGGATCTAAAAATATGCATGTAGAAATAACTGTAGATTTAAAATATTGGCTTGGTAATCATAATATTTTATATTGTGTATAGAAAATGAAAATATATTTAGAAATGGCCAGGTAATTATTATATTATCTAATTTTTTGTACCTGTGCTGTGTCCAACTCTGGCGAGCCAATATGTTTCCATTATGTAATAATTACAGGCTAAAAAGAGAAATTTATACAATAATTATAGAAACCCAAAGGAGTGAGTGCTAGAGCACAAAAAGGTCTATAGAGTCTCCCTCTATCAAGATAAGAGTGATACATAGAATTACTTGTCTATAGACAGGGAACATTTTAAATTTTTAGATATTTTCACTGGACAAAAATGTAGGGCAAACATTAAATCCTGGGATAAATTACTTCTATTGACTATAATACGATTTACATCTTTGCCTACTTACTCCATTACATACTGACCCCTTGACAGGTACAGACACCAATTAACAGTTATAATCCCCCATCATACAATATGCGAAAAACTGACATTCACTGATAACTGACTGTGCGCAGCTTGCACATGTAAAAGATTTATGGGAGATACTGGTAAATCTGTGTGCATAAATTACAAAACAAGTCAATAATTTGTTTACAGTCTGGGTTAAAGTTCAATTGGATTATTATCGCTGAAGTTTGTATTTGAAAGGCACCTCCAGCAGAGAGATTATTTTTCTCTATGAATTCTGGTAGTATACTGCAAGAAAGGTAAGGAACACAGGCAGGGCTGGCTCTGGTATAAGCCAATGCCAATATTGGCTACAAAAAAGTTAATTTGGCCCAAAAGCAAAAGGAATTGGCTACAACTTCTAAAGAAAGAGTGTATTTAGTGTGCTACTCAAACAGCATAACATGGAAAACTAGAGCTATCACTAAATGTGATTAATACCCCCAAAAGACTGCTTTATAAACTGAGAAAGTTCGTAGTAACAGAATACCTTGCAAACAAACTAAAAAGAGATATTGTTCTTGGCAATAACTCTGTAATTTGTCAAGATAGAGTTATGGTTCTTGTACACTGCACTGCCTCTCAATGTGCTTGACCATTGTATGAAGTTGTATTGAATTCCAACCAATAGTTTTCGAATAATGCTCCGGACAAGTAAAAGTAACAAAGGGCAATAACTCTGAAATGAGTCAAGATAGAGTTATTGTTCTTGTACACTGCACTTCCTCTCAATCTATTGACCATTGTATGATGTTATATTGAATTCCAACCAGTAGCTTTCAAGTAATGTTCTGGAGAAGAAAAAATAACAAAGGGCAATAACTCTGAAAATACTCTAGATAGAGTTATGGTTCTTGTACACTGCACTTCCTCTCATTGTGCTTCATCATTGTATGAAATTGTATTGAATTCCAACCAGTAGTTTTTCAAGTTATGCTCCGGACAAGGAAAAGCTACAAAGGGCAATAACTCTGTAATTAGTCAAGATGGAGTTATGGTTCTTCTGCACTGCACTTCCTCTCAATGTGCTTGACCATTGTATGAAGTTGTATTGAATTCCAACCAGTAGTTTTCAAGTTATGCTCCGGACAAGGAAAAGTAACAAAGGGCAATAACTCTGTAATTAGTCAAGATGGAGTTATAGTTCTTGTGCACTGCACTTCCTCTCAATGTGCTTGACCATTGTATGAAGTTGTACTGAATTCCAACCAGTAGTTTTCAAGTTATGCTCCGGACAAGGAAAACTAACAAAGGGCAATAACTCTGTAATTAGTCAAGATGGAGTTATAGTTCTTGTGCACTGCACTTCCTCTCAATGTGCTTGATCATTGTATGAAGTTGTATTGAATTCCAACAAGTAGTTTTCAAGTTATGCTCCGGACAAGGAAAATGCAACAGACCGCCCGACCGCCCGCCCGACCGACCGACCGACCAACCACCGGGTGACTCCTATATACCCCCCTAAACTTCGTTTTGGGGGTATAAATATGACTCAAAGGAAAAATTGGCCAGTGCTAGCCCTTTTCACAGGTATGAATTTTGGCCAATTTGGGCAGTCTGAGTTTAACTGGATCATAGTGCTAAAAATAGAATTCATAATTATGCTAAATATAGATTATGAAAAGCTATAATTAGTAGCCTGGTTTCCCATGGAACCAGTGTACTTGATCAGGTTGGTTATAACAGTATATTTAGTAACGGTAAACATAACTAACTACAGTAACATAGTTGTGAAAAATAGCCTGATTTCACATTGTTAAATATATTGCGGGCATTATTGCATTAAAGTGACATTATGCGCATCTAACTGCACATAGTGTATTTTTCGTGATAGTTTTATAAAAGCTATTTTTGGTTACTGTGCATTTAAATGCGTTAAATTAATGATTATGCCGCATTAGTATTTGAAGTTGGTGCTTTAGATATAAAAAAATCGGACGGATATAATGATAGTTGATTGTGTTGTTTTTGATGTTGATAGAGATTTTGACAGTGGAAGGGAAGCAACTCCTGCATGCAGTTGCTCTTTTCTTAAATTGACTCTCCCAGTCAAATAAGAAAATCAATATTTGGAAAGTTATTTTTTCATACTGGAAGCGGGAAAAGTTTGGTGTGTATTGGGTAAAAAGCTATTATTTCCTCTATGCTTTTGTATACACACCATTTTCAGCTGGATTTTTACTTGAAAACAAGAGGGCCAAGATGGCCCTATATCGCTCACCTTGGTACAAGTCCACTTGCCTGGTGGAAGATCACTAGATAATGTTATATACCAAATACAACGCGTTGCAGTTGGGTTTGCCCGCTCGCTATCTTGGCAATCGATACAGTTATAATCTTACGTCACTCATCGCGCAATTTTGAAACTATTATTAGAGCTAGTTTATATGTAACTCCTCCCCATTCAAGGACATTTAGGTGCGAGCGTCCAGCTTCTTTCTCACGTCGTCAATTTGCTCCGCCCAAAAACCCGCATGGTAAACTTCACGTATGTAACAAACAGTATTTCTAATAATGTTAAATATAGGTTTCTTTGCGTATTTTGTAGTGACTTCGAGATAAATTATATAGATCTTCTGTTTTATTTAAAATGTTGATTAATATATACTCTTTTAAAAGAGACCTCTTTCAATCACAGCGATTGAGCTACGGTATCATTGCATTTATTATAAGTGTTACTGTGTAGACAGTAAGTATATGAATTAGTATACATGTAAATTATGTTCAGGGAACTTTACACACCGGAATTCCATTGCAGTAACATGTTATCCTACATAATTCATAATGACGTCTGGTGAACAAAAATATATATATTGTGATGCATTTTTCATAAAATGCGTTTTTTAGTCTGTTTCTCAACTCGACTTGTCGATTTTGTTTGCCAAAGTGGAATTCAAACAAAATGTCAACGAAAGTAATTAAATTAAGGAAATTATCAATAATTGAGTTCATCGATAACTGATTTCGCAGCGTTAAAAATATGTTTGTCTCTAGCAGTACTGGAATTGAGCATCGCCACAAAAGCGAGGTCATGCCATGGGTAAGGAAGTCTACTGACACACTAAGTATCTAATGCCGTACTGTACATACTGACATATTCAGTACATCTGCCAAAATCTTTACTTGTACGGACGTTGTATTATCATAATCACTGCCGACAGTGAACTCGACAATTTTCCCTTGTGAACAGTGTCAATTTTCGGAGTGCGGTCGGCGTTGAGTTTAAGAAAAAGATACAAATCAATGAACAGGGGCGTAGTTACTTGGCCATAAAAATGAAACGGCAGACATGACAGTCAGACCAGTAGATTAATGACGATTATCTAATTTGTTTCATTTTATCTCATATATTTACATGTATTTCAATTCTTTTTTATTCCAACCAATATAAAAAACTGTAGATGAATGTTGGATACTGCATCCTGACCAACGTAGACTAGTCATACATGCCACATGACTGGAGAGTTACACGATTACTCAAAACTTTGTAATAACTCTTAACTAACTAGAATTGTTTCGTTTTTTTTCACATTTTGAAGAAGAAACATTCGACGAATGATAAAGAAAACATATTTAAAGAATCTGCGGGAAAAGCGACAGTCTTAGTGAAACATTTTGTTTTGCACTGACCGCTGTGTCGTCAGCGTCACTGAAGTAAAATATACACAATAATCTGATATATCCTGGATATACTCATGCGTACTAATTTATGTTCAGTGTTATTGTTTTTAAATGGGTATCCAAATAGTCATAACTATGATAATCATTAGTTTTAATCGTTATATGACATATGATTAACTCACACATGCACGCGAAGTCGGTAAAATCACAAGAAGCTCTCGGAAAGTCAACATTTAATGTACATTTGTACATATATTTGAGAACTTGGTAGAGTGCTAGTCTAACTATTTCGACTTCAAGGCAAACCGATTTTATAGGCTGATATTTTCAAGCTGTTCACCTTCTAGTTATAAATATCAGATCTGTGAAAGGGGTCACACCGAAACGCCAAATTAATTAGGCTATTGGAGTGCTGCTGTATATGTCCAACCCATAGTACAGAGGGGGTCCGACATGTCTGGCACGGGACTTTCTGCTGTCAGACAAGCGGCTTTTCTGTCCCGGGTCCCGGTTGTCCGCAGCCTAGCCGAAATGTTGAGGGCAAAAAATTAAAACTAATATTGTACGAAAGTCCTGTTTTACCTAGCCCAGACATTTTAGATCTATTTGCAGAACTGGAATAACATTTTAATCTTGCTTACTTTAAAAGTGCGCTGTTTCTGTGTTTTATTTTTATTTGTATGCACATGTATTACCTCATGGAGTAGCCTCAATATTTCGACTGCAAGACAGAAAAATTTTACAAACTGATATTACATCTAGTCTGCCTTTGTGAAGGGCGGCCATCGTATGTAGCAAAAAGCACTTGCGTGCAATTAGTTGGGCTATTCGTTGAGGTACGCAATAAAACTTCCATAGTTTATTTCATAAAGTTTTGGGAAAGTTTCATCAATTAGTGTACACCTGGCTCCGCCATTTACCAAATGGCACTTTAATATATACTTTATCCGATACTGCTTCTGTTATGACTTTAAATTTTTCTTTCCACGTTCAGACCGTAACGTCAGAATCAAATAAAAACTGATCGTATGCGCCCCTATTTGACCTTTTCAATGAAAGAACGGAGGGGAGGAGTTAACCGATATCTACATGCTCTATTAATAGTTTCAGATTCGCCTTTGTGTGACGTAAGATTGTAATTGTATTGATTGCTAAAATAGCGAGAGGGCAAAGCCAACTGCAACGCGTTGTAAGTTTTCCTATATATGCCTTTGTAAAACAAATGATCCCCCCCGGGCAAGGTCAATTTTGACCCCAGGGGCATAATTTGAACAAACTTTGAAGAGGTCTACTACGCAATGCTACATGCTAAATATCTAAGCTCTAGGCCTTGCGGTTTCATAGAAAAAGATTTTTAAAGTTTTCCCTATATAAGCCTATGTAAAACTAAGTGACCCCCGGTGCGGGGTCAATTTTGACTCGGGGGTCATAATTTGAACAATCTTGGTAGAGGTCCACTAGCCAATGCTACATGCCAAATATCTAAGCTCTAGGCCTTGTGGTTTCAAAGAAGAAGATTTTAAAAGTTTTTACTACATAAGCCTATGTAAAACTAAGTGACCCCCGGTGAGGGGTCAATTTTTATCCAAGGGTCATAATTTGAACAAACTTCAAAGAGGTTCACTAGCCAATGCTATATGCCAAATATCTAAGCTCTAGGCCTTGCGGTTTCAGAGAAGAAGATTTTTAAAGTTTTTCCTACATAAGCCTATGTAAAACTAAGTGACCCCCTGTGCGGGGTCAATTTGGATCCGGGGCTCATAATTTGAACAGTCTTGGTAGAGGTCCACTAGACAATGCTACATCCCAAATATCTTAGCTCTAGGCCTTGTGGTTTCAGAGAAGAAGATTTTTAAAGTTTTTCCTATATATGCCTATGCAAAAACTAAGTGCCCACCTGCACGGGGTCAATTTTGACCCGGGGGTCATAATTTGAACAATCTTGGTAGAGGTCCACTAGACAATGCTAGATGGAATGCGATCCTAATAGCTCACTCTGGCACTTTGTGCCAGGTGAGCTAAAAATGCGCATAATGTCACTTTAAGTACATTGGCAGTTTTGACTTACAGTGAACACATTTCACAATGCTCGTTGAAAAAAAAAACTTCACCGTTGCATTTTTTGCCGGGGGTCATAATTTGAACAATATTGGTAGAGGTCCACTAGCCAATGCTACATGCCAAATATCTAAGTTGTGGTTTTACTATATAAGCCTATGTAAAACTAAGTGACCCCCGGTGCGGGGTCAATTTTGACCCGGGGTCATAATTTGAACAATCTTGGTAGAGGTCTACTAGACAATGCTACATGCCAAATATCTTAGCTCTAGGCCTTGTGGTTTCAGAGAAGAAGATTTTTAAAGTTTTCCCTATATATGCCTATGCAAAAACTAAGGGCCCACCCGCGCAGGGTCAATTTTGACCCGGGGGTCATAATTTGAACAATCTTGGTAGAGGTCCACTAGACAATGCTACATGCCAAATATCTAAGCTCTAGGCCTTGTGGTTTCAGAGAAGAAGATTTTTAAAGTTTTTCCTATTTGTTGCCATAGCAACCAGAGTTCTGCATGGAATGGAATTCTTTGAACAATTTTGGTAGAGCTTCATGCAAGGAACATTCCTGCATAGTTTTATCAACATTGGCCTAGAGGTTTCAGAGGAGATGTCATTTGAATCAAAATGTTGACGGACGACGGACAATCATCGATCAGAAAAGCTCACCCTGGCATAGCCAGGTGAGCTAAAAAGACAGAATACACTCACCTGTACTTAATAAAAAGTTCAATAATAAGTTGACATCTAATCTTTTATTTAATCACAAAAACCATCATAACAGTCATAAAATACAAAGTCTGATAACTGTCAATGTAAACAGTCGACAGATGGTGCTGTGATGAAAATAGAGCAACATTTATATTTGCACGGGTACTTTGGGGCCACCGGTACCATGTGGCTTCAGTATATACAGTACTGTCAATATACCAATTACCACGATATACCAATTACGGCGAATTATCATTAAATACTTAAGTGTAGTTTTCTTTCTTAATGCGAGGACAGTTGGTCTGGAAATGACCTCCATAGCAAACATTTGACAAAAGTGTCACTACAATTTTTATATCAGAATGTTCAGAAAAAGACAAGCTGTCAGATATAAAGAGTAACTATTTGGGGCAGAAACAAACTGGTACAAGTTTCAAACGTCCTTTTTCCACATTCACGGTAATAGGTATATCCGAAAGTATGAAGATGAGTGTCAACATGTATTTAGTAAAGCTTCATTTTTATACTTCATTCATTGTTCTGATTTATGATTTGGATTTTTTTTACAAGAACCAGGGCTAGCTCTGGCTCATTTCTTCTTTGAGCCAATTTTTTTGGGGCGCGTTATTCGGACAGCCTGCTTGAACCCTTCAGCTTTTCGTACGTTATATTTGCATTATAATTTATTCAGTCAGGAAAACACATTCTACTTTGTGATCAAACAAAATAGAGAAATAAAAATTAAATTCAGTTGAAATACAAGTAAAAACAGGTCAGTGTTTTTTTTCAGTCCGAGGGGAAAGGTGGCGGGGCCCGTCAGGAGGGGAATTTTTACGTCATTTTGCCGGAAAAGGGGAATTTTTTTTAGAAAATGTATAAAATATACTGTTTAAAAATGTAATATTATAAAGAACCAAAACTATCAAGTATGTAAATGACATTATTCTTTTGAGAAATATAAAGAGAGGACATAAGAATTTAACATAACAAAATTTTATATAAAAATACTGGTGTCAAGAACAAAACTTAGCAGCATTGGTGTTAAAAAACACGTGAATAATAAGTAGATCTTCTATTTTCATTCGAAAACATTGTATTAGTATCTTTTTTCTTCTTTGGAACACAGTTTTCGTCGAAAAAAATAACAAAAATCGGGGTCGCGAAAATAGGTGACAAACGAAAAATCGGCGATTTTCGGCTGACTATTTCTCATGAAAGTAGTCAAATAGTTGCAAGAAATTATTCTGAAGCTTTAATTTATGAAAACTTATGTTTTTAAAACAAGTTTGGCCAACTCTTGATTAAATAAATTTAAGATTTTTTCAACATTTTGAGGGGAATTTTTTGTCAAAAATGGGGAAAAATATATATTAATTTTGGAGGGGAATGGGGCCGAAATTCGGCCCAAAAACAACACTGCAGGTTAATATCAGTTTTGATGAATTTATTAACATATTCTTACTCCAAATAATTCAATTTCATTTCAACATGACAGCCTCATTCTTGCTCAGTGCTTGCTGTTGTGCATTCTGCAAGCCAATGTTTCTGCTGTTACACAGCCTGTGTGATCTGAAATGATAAAATACAAAACATTCTGTTTACTATGTATAAACACAAAAAAAAACTTATAAAAACTGACATTTCAGCACTAATATTCAGATTAATTCCATGATTTTAAAAGAAAAAGATTAATTTTATACATTTAGTTACCATTGGTTACCTAAAATGGTTTTTGCATATTTTGTGACAGAATCCTTCCTCATTATTTGGCAACCAGATGTAACAAATAAGATTTATTGTGCTTCAGACAAAGGAAGATTTCAATACATCAACTTTGTTTCATTGTCAAAGATTTCCAGTTTTACAACTTACCTGGAATATCTCAAAGTTCCAGATTTTGACTTTTTATTAAATATTAGTTGAAGATTTTCAGAATCAATTGTTCGTTTAGGAGCCATGGTTTCAGACTAGAATAATCATGCATTTAAGTCTTGATGCATACCATAACTGAGTTGCTCAACATTCCCTTTGATTAAAGAGAAAACAATTATCTAATCAAATATATAAAAGCAAACTTACCTGCATAGCTGCACAGGCTTTAGATTTTAACATTCACATATCTCAGTTATTTAGATCAAATAACTCGCTAATCCCATTATTAATCCACAATAGCTGATGGTCAAAAGGTGCGGCCACTGTTTGTGTCACAATTACAAGGTAAATGTCCAATTAACAATATGTCAACAATCATAAGTTTTCAGACACTTTAGGTATGAGACGCCTAAATCGGTGAAAACCGGAAGCAGGTTATTTTGTCTAGGGGTATGAGACGCCTAAATACATTTCCATAGACTTACATTATAAGGTTTTCTTCCGGTGCGACTACCCAAAATCTCACCGACTGCTGAAATGAACTTTACTTTGTAGAATCATCCTAGTCCCACATAAAAATAACAAAATTTATACATGTGATCCAATACTTTATGCCAGTAATTTGGAGCTGAATGACACCACCCCCATTTTTGTGGCAGTTTTAGTGGTCACCGACCAAATATGTCAGTATTTTCAAATACCAAATATTTTGAATATAATTCATATCCAGATTTTTCTCTTCATATTTCATTTGTGATCTATCATCCAGCGATTAATTCAAAATATTTTTTTTGTATGCATCCACTTAGTTTCAGCCAATCAGCAATCAAACACATAGTGTAGGTCCGCAAGTTCCCTACACAAAATAACCTGCTTCCGGTTTTCACCGATTTAGGCATCTCATACCTAAAGACTGAAACGATTGCTTTTGTACGCATTTACAACTCTTTCGAATAATAAAATAACCATTCCTGGACCAAACTATAGCTTTGATTTAATCTGCATAGCATCGCGCTGCAAAATATACCTCCATATTGATGACCAGGTCGAGACGTTTTCGTATGCTGCTGCTGAGCTTTGAAATATTTTGTCAATTTGCTTCAATATCAGTTGTCACATCTGTATACTTTTCTTTGCAGAGTCGAAAATGTGAGTGGACAAGGAGCAGAGTGTCTATTAAAAATATATGTTTTTATTTGGTTGATGCATCATATACTCTTCCTGTAATGTCTTGTTATGTTACCCCACTCCCTTCCAAAAATATGAAATTTTGAAGAAATTTTGCCTTTTTTATCACAAAATAGTGTTCTAAAAAGCAGGATATAATAAAAACATACATAAAAAAGTACAATGGAATTAAGGCTGTACATACGCATACCGTATAAACAGGCTTGCTAAGTAAAAACCAAAAAATAATCATCTAGATGGACGTTGCGGGTGCCCAAAATTAAGAGTAATATGCGTAGTATTTGAATTTCTAACAGATGTAACATGAAATGTAAAGAGCCGAATGCTTCTTAGGTGCAACTTTTTCATTAAAATATGAATTGCTACGTCTATGCATGAAATTTCAATTCAAATAGAGGATAACTGACGCGATGCAACCCTCCGAGGCCAAAAAAGCATAATTTTTTACACAATTTTAGAGTAATATTCGTATTTCTGACACCGAAATTGCAAAAGCGACAAGAAATGATGCATATTTAACAAAATTCGTATTTAATTAAATGAAAAACAACAGATGAGCTACAAAAACTGAGCAGATTTTCTCAAAAAATGGGGTTTAAGGCATTTTTGTAATTAAAGGGGGTAATTCAAAATCTATATTGCCCTTCCCTATGCGTTCCGGGATATTTTGTCACATTTAGTGATAAGAATTACGTCGAATTTTGTTAAATTCCAATGTTAACACTGTTTTTACCCAATTTCATGGCGACTAGATCTATGAAACACATTTTAATTACAACAGTATACTTCTTTGGTATGTTTACAGTTCTAAAATCATATGGTGACGAAAATCATTTACTAAAACAATAGCCATTTAGGTGATATTCATCCGTCTAGTTATTTTGAGATTCAGTTACAGGTCTAAATAACACAATTTCACCAATAAAATGACAGTACGTACTAAAATCCGAGCATAAATAGCTCGGGAATATACTTTATAAATTATAATTTATGAATTATATACCACATTTCACGCTTCTATTTACAACATGTTATCTGCCCTTGCACATTTCTTTTCAGCATTTTCTCCACTGCTGGTCCCGTATATTGAAACTTTGTAACCATACCTGCACTCTAGACTAAAAACATCATCTAGTAATAAATTCAGATTTGCGCCGACATCTCTACACTCCGTACCCATATGTGCACAACGAAATCAAACAGTTATAATCCCCTAAATCTGACTGAGGGGTACATTTTGAACCTTTATTTTGATAAAAAATATCAAAAAAGCTGTTTTGTTTCCTTCCAGACCTCCAAACAATGTAACTGTTACCAAATAAGCTATTTTGAATACAAAACAAGGTCTAAAATGATCTCGGGGACACGCATAAGCATCGTTCTCTGTGCTATATTTAGGTATGAGACGCCTAAATACATTTCCATAGACTTACATTATAAGGTTTTCTTCCGGTGCGACTACCCAAAATCTCACCGACTGCTGAAATGAACTTTACTTTGTAGAATCATCCTAGTCCCACATAAAAATAACAAAATTTATACATGTGATCCAATACTTTATGCCAGTAATTTGGAGCTGAATGACACCACCCCCATTTTTGTGGCAGTTTTAGTGGTCACCGACCAAATATGTCAGTATTTTCAAATACCAAATATTTTGAATATAATTCATATCCAGATTTTTCTCTTCATATTTCATTTGTGATCTATCATCAAGCGATTAATTCAAAATATTTTTTTTGTATGCATCCACTTAGTTTCAGCCAATCAGCAATCAAACACATAGTGTAGGTCCGCAAGTTCCCTACACAAAATAACCTGCTTCCGGTTTTCACCGATTTAGGCATCTCATACCTAGGGAACATGCAGACCTACACTATGTGTTTGATTGCTGATTGGCTGAAACTAAGTGGATGCATACAAGAAAAATTAGTTTGAAATAATCGCTGCATGATAGATCACAAATGAAATATGAAGAGAAAAATCTGGATATAAATTATAATCAAAATATTTGGTATTTGAAAATACTGACATATTTGGTCGGTGACCACTAAAACTGCCACAAAAATGGGGGTGGTGTCATTGAGCTCCAAATTACTGGCATAAAGTATTGGATCACATGTATAAATTTTGTTATTTTTATGTGGGACTAGGATGATTCTACAAAATAAAGTTCATTTCAGCAGTCGGTGAGATTTTGGGAAGTCGCACCGGAAGAAATCCTTATAATGTAAGTCTATGGAAATGTATTTAGGCGTCTCATACCTAAAACAACACATGTTAGACAATATTTGACTGTGTCTATTGATTTTTAGGTGTCCGAAGGACAACCTATAGTACCTACTGGCATTTTGAGGCTTGATTCTTAAACCGAAGACTGATTATTCTCATCTGAAAATCGTCCGACACAAAATAGTTCAACGATCAGAATCAAACATTAGAAATTGTACGTATATTGCCGAAAACACTTCATGCTTGTTGAAGAATTCATGCTAAACTCTATACAATCGTTTATCATACAGAACCATTTTCGTCATATGTTGATATATTTTTTCTACACATAGTATGCTCGGAGTCAGATTGTTTTATTTATACTGTAAACAGGCACTCTTCACATATTATCCGCCATTGAAGAAAATAGTCAGGGCAAACAATATTCCCGATCGGAGGATCTCGGCAGATTCCGTTAACCCATGCCGAGGTGTTCCGATTGATAGTGTGTTACGAGTTATTTTTCCGCCATATTGGATACAAATTGACTGACCATGACTATTATCGTCTTCCAGCGATAATTACAAATCAGGGTGAATGTGAGAATATCAGTTCAGAAAGGAGAAGGGCAAAAATTGGTCAAGATTTCCCAAACATGTATGCAAATTGCGTTAGCGGTAAGTCAACCTTGGGTGATTCGTAAATAAATTAGACTGTATTTAAACTCTTTTCAAAGGAGAATTTCTCTTTGACCGGAAGCAATTATTTGTAAATTCACTACTGTACATATAAAATTGAGTATGGTCTCAGACATTGACAGACATACAATGTGCGTATTACTATCTGTTACGTGTAACTGTTAGTCCAAATAATTGTACTCAACGGGTGAATATCGTTATATTTTTTGCTAGGCGCTATCCAGCCTCTGATAACTATAAAATGTCCGTACTGTATGTAAAATGGGTCTGCGTTTGGAGTCTTATTATTGAGACTAGTGTAACTGTTATCTGTGGTATATCCTTCTATCATAATCATCTTTGATAAGCTTCCGGGTCAACTCGTACCTTAGTCCTCTCGTACCTGAATTGGTAAAAAAGTCAACTCGTACCCTACATGTATGTAGTCAACTCGTTGCTTTTGTTTAAAAACTGATTTTTTCATGTGAAAGTCAGTTATTGTCAATAGTTTGTAGGTGCTTTTATCATAAAACATGTATATGTTAAGTTAAAATTTATTATTGAAATGTTAAAAATTTGTTTTTTTTCTTTAACTTTCTCTGTTGCATGCAAGAAAAATCAATTACTTTGTAGGGTATTTTCATGCGGCCTGAGTGTTTGGAATTAACAAATTGATGAACATGTACATTAAGTAATAGAGGCATGAATGAAAATTCATGAAAATATGACTCGTAGGTTTTTTTATTGCGGGTCAAATACAGGTATTTCAAAATTTTCATGGGTTAGAACCCAGGAGCTTGGGTCTACTAAACACCCTTGCCATGCTTGTATACATTATAAAGTTAACTGTTTCTTTGGTTATCATTTTTCTTAATTCTGTTAAACATAACTTGTAAAGACTAACATTCTTTCTTTCAGGGAAAAAGGCATACTTGAATGATAGACTGAATCCAGACTGGGTCCCGTCAGTAAGCTTTTAAGCTGTACTTGTTGGCCGATGCTAACAGAAGAGGAAACGCCATTGGTACTCATCTTGGACTCTGATGAAACTGGCGCGACTTTGCAGATGGACATTGATGGTGATTTAATGGATGATATGAGTGCAATTTTACAGAAACTATTTAGGACCGAAACGTCTGAGCTGAAAACTGAAGTGCTGAAACTGAAGACGAGATTCGATATTGACTATTGCAGGGACAATAATGACAAATTGAAGAACCTTGACTCAAATAAAAGTTTTTGAAACTAAGACTTGACCTGTCCAATATGTTCTTTAGCAGATGAATTTGATACAACACAGCCAACTTTATCAAAACTGTTCACTGCAACTATTGCAGATGTATAAGAGAATGCGGAAGCTCATTAGATGACCAGAACATGAAACATTCTGAAAAACTATGCTAATGGAATTTCACAAATACTTTGGCAACTAATTTGCAATGATTTTCGACTGTTTCGAGATGTTGAAAAGCCATCTGGACTTGATGTCTAAAGCCACGCTTGGACAAAATAATTAATGTTTACATGTTGAGTTTACCCTTTGAGGTAGTATTATAAACAGCCAATTTACTAAATAACTGTGTCATTGTCGTCACAGTAAAAAAAACTTAACTCATTCTTATTCAGCGAATAAACATGATAAATGACAGGCAAATTGCAGTTTTATATTTACATTATACCAAGATAAAGATAAAGAAGCCTAATTTAACGTCGCATATGATCAACAGACAACATTAGCTACAACATTATTGTGCGACAAACTGGGTATCCAGTAACAAGTACTTACCTTTTCCCAGAAGCTGGAAGCTTCTCTTTATCTTCCTGACACTACCCTTTTATAATGCTGAGCGCCAAGCAAGGGAGCTGTCAGTACCATTTTTTTCTCATCTTTGTTATGACGCGGCCGAGGATCGAAACCACGACCTCCCGCACACTAAGTGGGCGCTCTAACCACTAGGCTATCGCGGCGGTACAGGTCACTCAAGGTACAGAGTGAAACAATATCCATATAATCCGTCACTACCTTAATAACCCTATTAAATTGTTGTAAAAGTTTTCAATTAGTAGTCCAGTAGATATGAATAGGGTTTTCACATGCTTAAGAAATAGCTTATGCCCTTGGTTTTGTTGAGGAGAGTTTATTTATTTGACTTAATTATTTAATCATAATTATTTATTCATTCTACAGGTATAGGGATTTAATGCCTTGTTTAATGGCCGTTAAGTGTATGCATGTGCATCTGTACATCTGAGTTCAGCTTGTCCGAGCTGTTACTATCCATGTATTGAGGAATTCTGAAATAACTTGGCACAATTGTTCACCATCACGAGATGGAGTGTCATGCCCAAGAACCAGGTCCATAGTTCTAAGGTCAATGTCACTCTCTTAAAGGTTAAAGGTCAAATTCAAGAATGACTTTGTTTGGAGCATATCTTCTTCATGCTTAAGGGATTTTGATGTTACTTGTCACAAATGTTCACCACCATGAAACGAAGGATCATGTGCATGAACAAGGTCTAGGGTCAAGGTCACACATAGAGGTTCATTGTTAAATCCAATAATATCTTTGTCCGGAGAATTTCTGCATGGAGGGATTTTGATTAAACATGGCATAAATGTTCACCACCATGAGCTACCCTTGTTTTTAGAATTACTTCCCTTTGTAGTTACTGTAAAAAGCTTACTTTTTAACTTTTATTAATTACTGGCTGTTGAGAAAAATCGAGACCACTTTCCTGTGGTACAACATGCATGTTACATCTAATATTTATACCCCCGAAACCAATTTAAGGGGGTATATAGGAGTCACCCGGTGGTTGGTCGGGCGATCAGTCTATTGCATTTTCCTTGTCCGGAGCATAACTTGAAAACTACAAGTTGGAACTCAATACAACTCATACAATGGTCAAGCGTATTGAGAGGAAGTGCAGTGTTCAAGAACCATAACTCTATCTTGACTAATTACAGAATTATTGCCCTTTGTTTTTTTTTTCTTGTCTGGAGCATAACTTGAAAACTACTGGTTGGAATTCAATACAACTTTATACAATGTTCAAGCACATTGAGAGGAAGTGCAGTGCACAAGAACCATTACTCCATCTTGACTAATTAGAGTTATTGCCCTTTCTTACTTTTCCTTGTCTGGAGCAGAACTTGAAAAGTACCAGTTGGAATTCAATACAATTTCATACAATAGTCGCGCAATGAGAGGAAGGGCAGTGTACAAGAACCAAAACTCTATCTTTAGTAATTACAGAGTTATTGCCCTTTGTGACTTTTCCTTGTCCAGAGCAGAACTTGAAAACTACTTGTTGGAATTCAATACAACTTCATACAATGGTCAAGTACATCGAGAGCAAGTGCAATGCACAGGAACGTTAACTCTATCTTGAGTAATTACAGAGTTATTGCCCTTTTTTACTTGTCCGGGGCATAATTCGAAAACTATTGGTTAGAATTCAATAAAACTTGATATAATGCTCGAGCACAATGAGAGGAAATGCAGTGAAAAAGAACAATAACTCCATCTTGACTAATTACTATTAATCACATTTAGTGATAGGTCTAATTAGGTATTATTTTACCTATCTCTACTTGGTAAAGAGATGGCCCTTTTTACAGCTGGCGGCTCAACACAGTTTTTGGGTTTATACAAGTGTACGTCAGTCCTATGCAGACTCTAATATATCATAAGAAACTTAAGTATGATTCATATTTGGAGGAAATATTCAAGATAGATACATAAAAGATGTACAATATTATGTAAGCACCACTCAGCTAGGGCAGGATTTATAAATTTAGGGTGAAATGATGTTGCAGTAAAGACAGTTTGATTTACAGACCACTAGGGCCGTCGTGATTTGATACTTCATGCAATGATTGAAGACATTTAGGATATGGAGAACTGTAATTTAGATAACATAACTATTTAAATAATCTCCCTTTCTATTAAAACCTTGTCAGTAAAAGTTGGATACTATTGAACACTGGGATTGAATTAATACTTGAATCCCACCATCAGGGAGTGCTGTGACCAAGAACCATAACTCTAGCTAATCCCATAATTGATGTATTTATTACCCTTCCATGAAATTGCCAGCTGTTTGATTGGTCAATGACACGGAAGTTCATATTGATATGAATGGGTAAGCTGGTAATATACACTTGTCATATCCTGTCATTGTACCCCACACTAAACGTGGGTGTTCACATTTAGTACATCAATGGAGCAATCATATTCAAACTAGAATGCAGCTCTGCAGTATATTGAATCATCACTGTCCTCTTGTTACAATGTTACAATACCATTTAAGATCTGTATGCTTTGGGAAGTGGTCACCATTATCGTATAAAGGACACCTTCAGTGCCTTCAGCGCTTTGATTGCTACAGTGCAGCCATACTGTAGTCAATTATTGGAAAGCAGTCCAAGTGGTTAAAATCTAGAACATCTAAAAATAGCCCTAGAGGATTAAATTTAGTTTCTGGGATCCCAGTCATACTTTTCAATGGTTGTCACCAATTTGATTTTCTTGAGCCAATTTATTTTTTTTTGTCGCCAATTTCGTCATTGGCGAATGCCAGCGCGAGCCCTGAGAACAATGATGAAACTTTATTTTAAGGGCATAGATGTAAGATGTATTTTGTGTACTCAAATGCGCACCTATATTAACCAGTAAGACTCGTGGTAATTGGTATGACCAGAATACAAGTTTATTTCCTAAAAAACACCACAGGTGGCCGGCGCGGGGTTTGGACCCCCATCCCCCAGAGGCCCCTCTACAACCCTGGTTCCCCATATACTGATATATCAAAACAAAATAATAAAACAAAAAAAAAATTTTTTTTTCACTATATACATATAGTAGTAAAGGTATAGCACTATCGGGTCCGGAAATCACGAAAATATACACTACCATATTCAACAAGGCCGTGTGTTCATAATTTCTGACCGATTTTCAAAAACTTGGTCTTGTTCAACGAAGAAATAAATACTCTGTAACATTTTGCATATATTTGGTCCATAAATAGCTCTCGCAAAATGCAGCGAGCCAACAAACTTGTAAATTTCAGTTTACACTACAATGTGACCGCTGTTACATTACGTTCGATTCAGTACACAATTTCATAACACTTCGTGATTCCCAACCCAGACCGACGTAAATCAAAAGAAAATCAACTTTGAAAAGACTTACCATCGACGAATTTAATGAAAGCGATGTTTACAACACACTACGTATCCATTTATAAATAGTGTACGGATGTAGGACTCCAACCAGTATAGCTATTAACCGACAGTTATACAATATAAGGCAGGAAAAATACCTTTTGCAGGGCTCCTTCCACTCTGATTTTGCTATCCCTACTTTCTCTTTCCCAGCTCTCGGGCGAAAACCCAAAAGACAACAATAGATATCGGCTTCCTCATATTATTAACAAGGAGAGACAGGGAACCAATCTTTATTTTGACCAATCGCAAATCGCATCGAATTTTACCTGCAATATCAATCGGGACACCACCACCTCGGCTTGCAATCGGAACAACACTCGGCTTTTTCCGGAAAAAGCCGAGTGATGTTCCGATTACAACACTCGGCTTTTTCCGGAAAAAGCCGAGTGATGTTCCGATTGCTCGGCTTGGTGTACCGGTCATTCATGACTCATTACCATTTCCGGGCCTGTATAAAATGCGGACGGAAACCCCGACAATATAATTAACAAAGAGTGAAAACGCAGACGGGCATTCAGAAAACGCAGACATTAAATATTGATAGATACTGTGTGAAAGAGATAATAAGGTGATTGGTTTAATGTTCATGAACTAAATCGAATGATGATGATGATGATGGGATTAAGGTAGCGGTTTAGGGTCGGCTCAGTAGAGTTAAATTACCTATTTAGGCAATGACTGTATCATATATATTGTATCTTTTATATAGATTATGACTAAAACAAGTCGTTTCATGATTTTTAATTTTTTTTTGTTTTTTGCCGTTGATATTGTATGATATTTGATAAATTTCGTAAAATTTTGAACGGCGATAGCAAAGCCATTTTTGCGATTTTTACCACCAAATTCATAAAAAAATGTATATAATTATAATATCTAGGGATACGTGTCACGGATTTCCCATATCATTCTTCAAACAAACAATATTAACATCAAAGAAATTTCGGATTTTTTTCTGACCGCTTGTTACGTATTTAAAGATAATTAATCTTCTGATCAATTTATCAAAAATTCCTTACACGGATCCCTCCGTAATAAAATTCTCTTTAAACTGGTCCAAACCCCATGTTCGATCCCCAATTAACAAAATTATGCTTGTTCAAAGTTGACACATCTTCCTTCAAAGCAAGTGTCAAAAAAAACTCCGATTTCTAAAGACACTCATACTTTGATTGGATTATATGAAACAAAACCCGTTTAAATACACAAATACAAATACAAAATTTATTTCTTGTCGCATCCAATTATACGTTTATACAATTACATGATAATCCATACAATACTTAACCCTGTCATATCAGAAAAAATGCAAAATCCGCCAATAAAATCATTATAATGCGATATTTACAACTTTTTCTTGTGTTTTATTGCTGCTACGGTATTTCGACAAGACGGTCACGTGATTATCTTAAGTATTTGAGGTACACAGCGGGGAAAATGGAGAAAGTTGAACGAGAACTTATATCTGCAGTAGAGTCGGCGGGGTAATTGATAACAATTACACTCGAAGCTGTTGTAAACGACTTTAAAACATATTAATGGTGTTTAAGCATTTGATATAACTTTTAAAAGATATAATTAGTTAAAACTTCGATTTTATCCAAAAAAAAAGTAATTCATTTAGTAATCTGAGCTTATAAGGCGATGGATAAATTTTGGCAACATATGTAATAATAATCACAACTACCATGCAGTGCCCTTTGTGCAACTGTTTTATGCAAATTATAAGATAAAATATAATAAAAGGTTATGAAAATTGCTAAAAATGACTTTGTCAAGAACGCAAATTCATTTGAATACTATGATAGTTAACTGTACCGTTGTGAAAAAACTTTTGTCATTTTTTGAAATCGGATTTTACAGTGATGCTTTCAATTTGATAAGTTTTATATGTATTCTTTAATCAATTAGAATTTTAATTTCGCAGAAGTATGTATGACGTGTTGAATCAATCACACTCTAAACTTCCGCATACAAATAATCCAGTTATACCGAGTTATACAAGTGTCTGGTTAGAAGAGGCTCCAAGTGTATAAATAATTTAGTATAAATAGTTCATTTAAATAGGTATATTTCACTCCTTTGTTGTAGGCTATGCTTTACTGTTCAATTAGTGTGTTTGTTGTTGTTGTTATGAGCCAGAATCATCGCTTACCTATTGAAACAGGAAACTGGTCAAGAATACCAATAAATGAAAGGAATTGTAACTCTTGCAGAAATAAAATTGGAGATGAATTTCATTATTTATTTGAATGCGAACAATTCTCCAATGACAGAAGACAGTTTATCAAACCATATTTCTACCGACGTTCAAACATGTTTAAGTTAGAAAAATTAATGTGTACGGGCAACAAATCAGAATTTCTGAAACTGTGTAAGTTTATAAAGGTTATACTACGAACTGTTAGAATGTAATATCTATATTTGCCGATTATTGTCATTAATATAATATTTGACTATCATGTATTAATTGAAATATGAGAACAATATTGATGGTTTATATGGTATATACTGCACCTACAATGTGTTAATATATAGTAGCCTCTTAATATATCTTATTGTCTATTGTAAATGCCTCATATTTGCATGTGTGTACATGTATTGAGAGAATAAAAGAGATGTTCTGTTCTGTTCAGAATGATTCGGCATCTTGTTTTCTAATCAAGCATAGGCTGTCCACTATGATCGATATGTGTGATGTCCCTACCTACTTAGTCAACCATACCTCGCGCGCGTGCTTTACTGATCGCGTGTCATACTGATAATGCCCGAGGCTGTAAATTAGTTAATCTCATACAGTACAATGGATTGAAGATGATTTATGTATCCTGATATATTAACGCTTTGAAACTTGTTTAAATTTACAATAATAACCAGTTGTATTATGATAAAAAATATCCTATTTATTTGTCTCCATGTAGTCCAAATATTCTGAAAAATTTCTTTTCGTTTCATATTTCCCAATTTTCGATTTATGAATGACAGTTAAACACTCGACAAAAAATTTAAACAATATACATGTATATTATTATTATTATAATTATTAGATGAGCAGGTATCTTATCAAGTCCGCATTTACAATATAATAAACATAAAATATCTTAGTCATATATTGATGCAAGACCGGAAAGAATTATAAGAGACTGTTAGTATTAACATAATTACTTCCTTTAAAACTTCACTAATATTTATACACCAAAATGATGTTGTATTAAAAACACAAAACCCTTAAAAAAAAAAAAAAGATGAGCAGGTATGCCTTTACGACAGTGAAATGTATTTTTTATGAAAAGTGACCGAGATAATACCACCGCGAGAAAGTAATGATAACACTTTTTTCTAACTTTAGAATCATTATACATGTACCTTCTTTGCATCACTACCCCGTTTGTTTAGTGAACAATTGATTATATGATAAACTTCTGGTCTTCGCATATGCAGCTTTACCAAGACGCCTTCTTATTTACATTTCTTCAGATCAAATGCATATTCATTTTTTAAAAAAAGTAATTCACAAACTTTTATGAATTCTAATATTCAAATGCTTTTAGGTCACACATTTCTTCACATGCCGACTTGTGTGGAAGGATTTTAGTTTATTTATTTTCGTAACATATTCGTTTATCTTTTTGCATTCATTGTAATAGATTCTATCAAAAATAAAAAAAACGAATTTGATTTACGTATTGATAGTATGCAGTTAGTATTTCAATGGGATGACAATTTATACAAACAAATAATCCAAATTTTTACAATTACCTGTTAATTGTTCATTTATAATTGCTGAATTGCTAAGCGTGCACATCTAATCATCGAAACAATTAACTGATCAATACCGGTTGACTCTACCAGTTTATTGATTATCCCTTATCGGCGCCTCAAAAGGGGCGGAGCTAGGAACGGTTACTGACACACATAGAGCGCGACGATGTTGAAATACATACCGATCAACTTTAACGATTCATAAAGCACGTTTTAATTATTTCTTCAGCATCTTTGATTTCGCTTATATATAGAAGTTAAATTGAACATAACATAATGCATAAAAACAGAAATTTGCGATTTTAACGCAAATAAGTATCGATAGCTACCTTAATTAATCAATTAAATGAATGAAGATGGTGTTTACCAGTCATGAATACATTGATAAAATAGTATAATGAATCTGAAAAAATAGGCCAACAAGTAGTCTCAATAATTCGACTCCAAACGCATACCCATTTTACATACGGACATTCTATAGATATTTATCGGAGGCTGGGTAGCGCCTACCAAAAAAGATACCCATATTCACCCGTTGAGTACAAACATATTTTCCATAAGTGAAAAAAACTGTGGAAATGCATCCTGAATACATCATTTACATTACTATAGTTTATGAAATGTTTTTTTGAATTATATACTAAAAATAGTTTCTGTTTCGAGATCCATTCGGCATTTTGTGCACTCATTTACCCCGTCTTGAAGGGTAAGTTTAGAATGTATGCACATATGCGTGATAAAAAGAACAAGATACATATCAAGATACAACAAAAAATTTTCCATGCCGACTTGAAATAAAAATTTTTGTTGTAACTTGTATCTTGGTATGTATCTTGTTCTTTAAAAAAAAAAAAGAAACATAAAATTTCGAAAACAAAACAAAAAATCCGTTTTAATTGTGTTTCCATCCCAGTCAAAATTGGCAAGTTCAGCATGGTGTGGTGTATTAGGGTTTTATCGTTGGTACCGGTTTCCCATATGACCAACGCCCCCAGAAGAGTTTAGTTATTTTAGGTTTTCGGGAGATAGTGCAAGATACAGAGAGCGTCCCAATTCCAGAGACACCCCTGGTTCTTTATCATGCCAGGTTTTCACCCATACATGGGACCTCGGTTTTTAAGTCTCATCCGAAAGACTGTTAGTAATTTTAGTTGGTCAGCCCTGGGAATCGAACCCACAACCCCGAGATTACAAGTCTCGTGCTCTACCTATTGAGCTATCCGGGCTGGCAGTTCAGCATGTGGATACTGCCTGAACACTAAAGCGTGTCGGATTTGATTTGATTTGATGAGAATTTATCAAGGTCCGTCCAAAAGAGCACTTATGTTAGCTTGATATCTGGATGAGACCCTGGCATGTCTCCCGTCATGCCTAAAAAACTAAATTTTGAAGCCAGAAATAGGAGAAATTTACCTGACTGCAATTTCCAGCTAGTATAGCCAAAGGTTGAATTTGATTGCTTACCAAAGAGAAGGCCAATCACGGCGACCAATGAGATCTAAGTGTGATTGACCTAGTTTGTATGTCTGGATCGTGGTAGCCTAACAGTTTTTAGAAAATTTTGATACTAGATGTTATATGTGTTGTTTTGTAAAGTAAAAATCCCCTTTAATAAAGCGTGTCCTATTTTTATTTTGCTTAGCTTTTTGTGATGATAAAAATTTAAATTGTCCTGAATGAGAGAATAAAATGTTGTCCGAACGATGGTTTTACTTATTTTAACAAGTTAAAAATATGCATGAAAGTTTGACTTATGTTCCTACTCTGAAATTTTGAAAATATAAAAACCCCTTAAATGCCAAATAAGCCAGCAACCGCAGAGGTTAACTTTACTTCTTTAATTATAATGATGTACAATAGAAAATTATAAAGAGACTTGTACTAGTTGGTTGTTTACTACTGGAGCTTGAAGCTAAAAAATCGGAAAGTAAATTAACCAATGGAGCCAGGAGAGACAAAAATGATTAGCCATTCAGCAGGGTGCTAATGGCCGCCAGTTCGGTCTACTACTGTTGAAAAAGCACAGTCATTAATGCAATTATTTGAATCATGTAGATCATGATCTGCATGATAGGCGATTCGGTCCTCGGACAGATGCTGGTGAACTACTAAAAGTGTGTCGGAGGTTTTCAACGGTTATCTATCGACCGCGTGGTCGGTAGGCGGAGCGATCGATACTTTCGCGTCATGTCAATTATTTGGACTGGGCCAACAAGGAAACAACACCTCAGCAATATATATTTTAATGTTGTAAATTATTTCTTTCTTTCTTTTTTTTATAGATCTAGATCTGGAGCAATGATATTAACGGAGTGTGAAACGACGCAAAGTCTCGCAAAATTGGTGGCCGTTCGAACGGGAAGCGGCCATCTTGAATCTAGAAGTACGTAGAAGCGGCAGAAAGCGTAAAACAAAGCTGTAAAACTCGACAAATGTTAACAATGAAATTCTAGATATGGTGATGGCATTTTATTATCATTTCATTCTATATACTGTAAAATATTTTTACCACCGTTTGTTAGTGATTAAATCTGTATTTCAAGAACGTTCGCTCAAAAATGGCGACGGATTCAAAAAAGGATTTGAAATGACCAGTCGCATTTCGCAGCATGTTTTGACTTTGTATCAAGCCGTGTACTGAAAAAATATAATTTCAAACTAAAGACAAGTAATGTTTCTAGCGTTTGAAACACTTCAAAGTGCTTGAAATTGGCGTATTTTGTTGTTATGTATACGGGGGAAAATGCAAATTATCTTTCAAAATAGCGGCCACGGACAGTAATAAAAATCGATAATGGATTAGCGTATCAGTAGCCGTTTCCAATCCCGATAGTATATATTCGTCCCAGATCTAGATAGTAGTACTGGCAATATGTAGATGACATACGCAAACAATTTATACACAGAAAGAAGTCCTGTCGTAATATACGTACATTTTGTATGTTCAGAAGACATACACATGTACCACTTATTGCTGATATTTATTCCTATCTTATCTACTGGGAACGCAGACAACAAAATCATAGAGTACTAGTGGGGAAACGCAGACGACATACACATGTATCACTTATATTGCTGATATTAATTCCTATCTTATCTACTGGCAGACAACATACACATAGAATACTACATTTGTATATCTCTTTTTATAACAAAAATGTATTAAATCTAATATATGTTCTCTATATTCAATGCGTATAAAAGAAGAATTGCATTGTAGATAGCTTGGGGATATTGCAAATTACCTAGCCTTTAAATATTTTGAACAAAGAGGGGGAAAAATAACAAGTGTGACAAGAGGTGATCTCCATACAAGATTGAGCAAGTTAAGCTAAGTAAATAAGAACTTGTACGCTTTTACTTCACATGTACTTGTTTTTAATTCAAGCTTATACAATGATTGTCTGTTGCTATTTTTTAGTGCAACGGTTCTCCTGTCTGAGATCCTGCTACGGGGACAAAACTTGTTTGATGGTTGTCAGCTTAGCCAACAATTTCATTGGAGGTGGAATTGCGAGGCTGGTGTAGTTAACTCTCTGTTACATGAAGCATCATCTCGTACAACATGGTTGAAGGTCCTCGAACAGCCTGATTTCCATATTGTGTTTGGTAAGTGTTGATGTAAATAATCGTGCCTTTCCATGGTGTGTCATCAATGTCAAGGACCACAATGGAAATAAGGGAGAATCACTTTTCCCTTTTTTGTGTTATCCTTGGTATTGATGTGCATATCATGGTTTATAAACTTGTGTATAGGCCTACATCTAAATATCTGTATAAGTATGCATCATGTTTGTTTTAACCACGTTTGTACATCTGTGATATACTAAAATAAATATTATATGTTATTTGGTTTTTGAAGTGGTATATGGGGATATATTACCCGCCTAGACTTATATTACCCGAGCCGTCAGGCGAGGGTAATATATGTCAAGGCGGGTAATATATCCCCATATATCACATCAAAAAACAAATAACAATTTTATTACCCTTCCCTGTCTCAAATATTAAAAGATTCCGTTTATGTTTTATTTATTTAACGACTGAACGTAACCAGACGTTCAAATCCCCTTATGATACCTCAATGTCACTGCGTGACGTCACAAATCAGCACGGACTTATACATTGACGTAGTGTACGCAGCGAACAAGCTGACGTTCAACATGGGGTACAGTAACGGGGTTATGTCAAGTGTATATTACCGGCTTGCCCGTAAATATCAAAATCTATAAACGGATCGTTGACCAATCAGAAGACCGCAAATTTCATGGAAGGGTAATAAATCTATCTATCTACCTACCTACCTACCTACCTACCTACCTAATAATATGCTTTAGTATATAACTACATTTATTGTAAACATGTAAACATTTGTTGAGCTTATGGTCACGCACAAATCGTGTATAGGTTTTTTTATGATCGTCTATTACTCTGATTTTGTTAAAATAAAATTATGATAAAATATTACCATGCATGGCAGCTTTTAACTACAAAATGTAATATATTTATGAAATAACATCCGTTCCAGCGGTGTTAGTCGTCTAATAGACAATGATTTGAAGTACTGATACGCAGTAATTAGCCACGAAGGCCGAAGGCCTGAGTGGTTTATTACTGCAGATCAGTACGACAAATCATTGTCTATTAGACGATAACAACGCTGAAAAGGATGTTATTTCGATTCTAACATGACCAGATATTACAAAAGGTGAATAAATGCAAAGCGTTATTTTCTACGCGAACGCTCATTTAACGTCATGCGGCGCTATATGACGTCATGTTTACAGCATATCGGTTCCCGCGTTGTTTATGGTTTAATATAACATAATTTTTCTACTCTTTGTATATAGAGACAAAATCGTGAGTCATGTTAGAATATTAAATAACGAATAACAGATTTGCAACGGTGTAGGCCTATAGACGAGATGTCCAACAATTTGTAAATGTTAGTGATATATTCTCTTCTCTATTCAGGAGCGAACAGAATGCTTATAAGTAGAGTCGGGCTTTATCTGAATAGAGATGGAAATGAAACGCGGGTCAGCAACATCGGGAACTCAGTCTACGATGCCGCTTACCATGAAACAGAGGTCACATACTGGCTGTCTACGATGCCGCTTACCATGAAACAGAGGTCACATACTGGTATAGTCGGATCGCCGTCGAAGAAGTAACCGGTAATTCGTTCACCGGCGAAGAGATCGCCGGCATTGGTCCCTCGTCGAAGAAGTCACCGGTAGTTAGTTTATACTAATTTATTTCAGCTCGATTGTGAAGAAAGCTTGTAGCTTATCGAATCTCTCTCGAGTCCGCTTCCTGGAAAAACCAGTACTGGTGTCATATGAGGAAGTACGGTCGTGACCTTGGTGGGGCTCGAACCCGCAACCTCCTGGATGAGCGGCAGACACCTATACCTCTACACCACCGCTCCCCTTTCACCGGTAGTTCGATCACCAACGCAGAAGTCTCATACTGTTGTAGTCCGATCTCCGTCGAAGAAGTCACCGGTAGTTCGTTCACCGGCGAAGAGGTCGCCAGAAATTGTACAGACATCGGCGAAGGGATCCTTGATGGAAACGACAGAGAAGTTTTATTTAAGCAATGATGTTTAGCAATAGCTAGTGATTCATCTCCGACTTCGACAAATGAATTTTAGCAGCGTGGTGGTGGTCCGTCTGCGAATGTGTTTTTAAGAGAATGAATGCATTGTCCACAAATGAAGTTGTAGCAAGATAAAGCTGGCTGTGTAAACGGCTGGTTAAACGATAGAGTCAAGAATTTTGCAAAGAAATAGATAAAATCTGAATGTTCCGTGAATGGTCTACAGGACACATTGTTCGCACCGACCTTCGATGACATAAAAAAAAAAAGAGTGGATCGTTAACGACCACTTCAAAAAACAGGAAGCTCCAAGTTGTTAGCTACATTATAACGGAAACAGCCATTGGGTAGCCTTATTTCAGAAGGAAAGAAATAAACCAGTCTTTATACTTGACAGTTTGAAATCTAGCCGGACTTTAAATGCAAGTCTTTCTATTCAAGGTTCCCAAATTTATAATTGTGACACTAACAGTATTACAGTGCTTGTCCCGGAAGTTCGAAGGCAAAGCAATATTTCCAACTGTGGCTTACTTGCAGTAGCATTTTTAACAGAACTTGTACATACGGATTTTGGTGTCAACATATCCAATGTTCGGTTTATTGGTAATTCTATGCGGGAACATCTTGTCAACTGTATAGAAAACAATAAAATTGAATCCTTCCCGAAATTGAGCAAGCTGCCCAAAACGCCTTGCAATGATCCAATGGTTAAAAAATAAGATTTTATTCCACATGCAAAATGCCAGACATAATAAATGACATGGTACAGTGTGGAAATAATGCGTGTAGTAGATTGTACCATAAAAACTGTGTATCAAGTGTATCAACATTGTTCTCATAGACAACGGAACACCTTTCAAGACACCCAAGCCGTAAATTCATTGTAGAAATGTTACACTAGTAACAGTTCAAATGTTTAAGTTGACATCAAAATGATACGTATCTCGCAAAGCTTACAATTAAGCAAGCCGCCGTATTTTCCAAGCTTCAAAAATCAATACTGGCTGTTGTGAAAAAATAACAATATTCAATTTGAAATAGAATATGTAAATGCCGACGGATTTTGTTTACATATTCGTAAACTTCAGAATGTCAGCCACCCAACGGTATATAAATTATAATTGTACATAAAGGTACGGTCGCGTTTTCCGTCAAACCTTACAATGATGGCCGGATAGGGTTATGTTTAAGTCTATATCAAGATGATACGAATCTCGAAAAGCTTACAATTAAGCAATCAGATCATGATCTTCACTGTTTCAGAACTGGAGGTTGGATTTTCTAAATAAAAAACAGTGTTCATATTAAGGTAGAAAATACAAATATCGTCGGATTTCAGCAATAGTTACATATTCGTAAACTGCTGAATGATAGTTTTCCAAAAATATGTAAGTTATATTACTTTTTACCAAATGAAAATGAATAATTGTTTAAAAGCCGTAATTACCCAAGTGCAGAAATCGATGTTGGCTGGTGTTAAAAAAAAGTACCATTTTCAAATTGATACAGAAAAGGTAAATGAGACCGGATTTTTGATATTTTTACATATTTATAAACTGCAGAATGTCAGCTTTCCAACGGTTTATGAATTGTATTTCTTAATTGAATAATGAAGAAAAAAATGGGTAGGACCGTAGTTTCTCACTTCCCGAAATCGATGTTGGCTGTTGTTAAAAAAATAGCAATGTTCAAATTAATGCAGAAGATGTAAATAAAGTCGGATTTTAAAGATGTTTGCATATTCGGAAACTGCAGAATGTCAGCTTTCCAACGATACATAAATTGTACTAGTTTATAGATAAATGAAGAAAAAAATAGGGACGGCCGTATTTTCCAAGCTTCAAAAATCAATACTGGCTATTGCGAAAATATAATAATATTCACATTGAAATAAAATATGTAAATACCGTCGGATTTTTATTTTTTTTACATATTCATAAACTTCAGAATGTCAGCTTTCCCACGGTATATAAATTATCATTGTACATAAAGAATTATGGAAATAAATAGGTACGGCCGCGTTTTCCGTCAAACCGTACAATGATGGCCGGATAGGGCCGGATAATACACATTCCCCCGGATAATACACATTCCCGTACCCATTGCGTTCATTTCAGTTTGGAAATTCATATAGAACAGTAGGTAGGTCTCAAACGTTTCCGATTTTTATTTAGACAAGACATTGGTTTGTCAAGGTCTCGACTGGTTAAGTATCGGTTTGACGGGGATTTGTTTTTCAGCACTATGGACAATATGAAATTTTGACTCTACTGGGGATTCCAACTTTCTGTTTGTTTTCGGGTAAAAATCAAACAAAATATCAGTAAAGATCTATTTGATTAGATCATGTAATCAAATTTTAAAATTAACAATGTTTGTACTGATGAATGACTTTATACACGGACTTATACACTACATTTTGTACACCATTCGATATACATTGTAAATAGATTGGAAATCCAACAACTATTTTTAGACACTTCAGTTTCTATTTTTAACTCAGTCCATACTGGCTCGAGTTCTTGATCTTGATTAAATACGGTTTTACATCTTTGCATTTATTTCTGTTTCTAATATTGCCTGGGGGTCCCTGATTTGATTTGAAGTAAATTTTATAAAGGTCCGTCCATAAGAGCAAATATGTTAGCTTGTATATGTGGATGAGACCTCGGCATGCCACCCATCATGCCCATATATATCAAAAGAATACCGGCTGATTCGGACCGTGGCTGATTCGGCCCGGCTGATTCGGCCCATATTGTTTGGCTTATTCGGCCCATACAGTTAAAGTATCATTTCTGATGTGATGAATGTGTATTGAGTGAGTATTTAGATGTACATGTATGCAAGTAATTAAATGAACGTAAAATAAAAAAAATACTGTTTGTTGTGACTAATTGTTATGAAATCCTGGTTTCCAAATGAATCCGAATTATATCCGATATTGTTACAATAATAAATATATATTTTTTATGGAAAAAAGAACATATATACAAATACATGATACATGTATTAAAAATTTCTGTAAAAACACTATTTTCACAGCACGACTGGCAAAGTATGACAAAGATTAATTAACCGAGATAAATTTACGGCAATTATTGGCAATTAACTTTGTTGTTTGTCACAACGGTTGCTCATTATTTTGTTTGAGTTATGGAATTAAAAATGTTTGAGCTATGGAATTTAAAGAATGTCATGCTGAGTGATTAAATTAAAGAATGACCTGTCGAGTGATAGATTCGACAGATTTTACTCTTTAATCCAAACCCCTTTATTAGCTCGACTTTTCGAAGAAAAGGGGAGCTATCCTACTCGCCTCGGCGTCGGCGTTGGCGTCACACCTTGGTTAAGTTTTTCGTACCACCTCACTTTATTTCAAAAGTATTAGAAGTATGGCTTTGAAACTTACCATACTTGTTTACCATCATAACCTCCATCTATAGACAAGAGTACATAACTCTGTCAAGGTTTTTGACAGAATTATGGCCCTTTTTTGACTTAGAAAGTGTATTGAGCTTGGTTAAGTTTTTCGTACCACCTCACTTTATTTCAAAACCATTGGAGGTATTGCTTTGAAACTAACCATACTACTACTACATCAACAGACAAGAGTTCATAACTCTGTCAAAGTTTTTGACAGAATTATGCCCCTTTTTTACTTAGAAAATACATTGAATATGGGTAAAATCCACTTATTGCCTTAACCCTTTGAGATATTGCTTTGAAACTTTGAATGCATGTTAACATCATTACCCCCATCTGTAGGCAAGAGAAGGTAACTCTGTCAGGGATTTGTTTTAAAAATAAAGGCCCTTTATTGACTTAGAATCTTGGTTAAGTTTTTCGTACCAGTCCACTTTTTGACTAAACTGTTTGAGATATTAATTTGATAGTTGGAATACTTGTTTACCATCATGATCCCAAAACATGGGCAGGAGAA
This sequence comes from Saxidomus purpurata, assembly GCA_022818135.1. Taxonomy (NCBI): domain Eukaryota; kingdom Metazoa; phylum Mollusca; class Bivalvia; order Venerida; family Veneridae; genus Saxidomus; species Saxidomus purpurata. The sequence continues at coordinate 12,505,273 of JAFMSR010000005.1, forward strand.
GGTAATTCTGTCAAGGATTTTATTTGAATTATGGCCCTTTTTGACTTAGAAACTCAGTTAAAATTTTAATTCTTGTCCACTTGTTGACTTAACCATTTGAGATATTACTTTGAAAGTTGGAGTACTTATGTACCATCATGACACCTATCTGTAAGCAAAAGAAGATAACTCTGTGAAAATGTTTCTTTATTTGTACTTAGAAATTCCTAGTTAAAGTCTTGTGTGCCCTTAACTGTCAAAGTTTTGTTTTATAGGCAAGCACTTAAAAGTCGAGCGCGCTGTCCTACTGACAGCTCTTGTATATCTCGGGTTTTCTTGTATTGTCACAAAGTCAATCATGGCTACAAAAAATCCTTGTCTCTACTGTTCTAAAGAAGTATATGGACACAATCACAAAACGCACATGAAACCCTCAACATCAGTTAATAAATGTGGTCCGAATCGGCCAAAGTATCTGATCATATATGGTCCGAATCAGCCAAAGGAATGGTCCGAATCGGCCAAAATTGTGGGCGAATCAGCCAAGGTCCAAGTCAGCCTGTTTCCATATCAAAAGTGTTTCTGTTTCCAAAATAGGAGAGATTTACCTGACTGCAATTTCCAGCCAGTATACCCAAAGGTTGATTTTGATTGGTTGCCATAGAGTAGGCCAATCACGGCGACCAATGAAATCGCCGTGATCGGCCTACTCTTTGGCAACCAATCAAAGGGGTCTCTTGAATTTACATAGGCTTATATGGAGGAAAATCATGAGCCCAAGGTCAAAATTGACCCTTTCTGCTATTGATGATCTATTATAGCCAACGGTAGCCAGGTGAGTGATAAAGGGCCATCTTGGCCCTCTTGTTTTAATACTCAGTGCAGGTTTTTAGCTAAGAATCTGGCTTTGCAAGGGTGAGCAGTCTTCTTCTCTGAAACCACAAGGCCTACAACTTAGATATTTAGTTTGTAGCATTGCCTTGTAGACCTTTACCAAGATTGTTCAAATCATGATCCCTGGGTTAAAATTGACCCTTACCGGTAGGAGGGGGAGTCACTTGATTTTTGCATAGGCTAATATAGGGAAAACTTAAAAAAACACAAGGCCCACAGGCAGAGCTTAGATATTTGGAATGTTACTAAGCATTGTGTAGTGGACCTCTACGAATTATGTTAAAATCATGACCCCTTGTATTATTAGCAATTGATATACAGGTGAGCGATATATGTGTATATAGGTCCATGGCGATATAGGGCCATCTTGGCCCTCTTTTTAAATTTTTAAGTACATGTACTGAGTTTAATTTTTTACTGTATATTTCTATGTTTACTAATTGATAGCAATAATATTTTCTAAGTTGATTTCATCAAATCCTTCAGATACTGAAGTTCCTTCCATGTTTTACAAATATTTCTAAATATTTTCCAACCTCAGCCTGTTCAGAAAAATACTAAGTTCTAACATTCCATGCTTTCCAGCCTATATTTTCATGGTTTCCAGCCTTATGTCGAAAAACTTTAAGCCTCATATGAATATTTCCGTGGTCAAAATTGACCCCGCCGGGGGGGTCACTTAGTTTTGCATAGGAATATATAGGAAAAACTTCAAAAATCTTTTCTCTGAAACCACAAGGCCTAGAGCTTAGATATTTGGCATGTAGCATTGGCTAGTGGACCTCTACCAAGATTGTTCAAATTATGAGCCCTGGATCAAAATTGACCCCGCACGGGGGGTCACTTAGTTTTACATAGGCTTATGTAGGAAAACTTTAAAAATCTTCTCTGAAACCACAAGGCCTAGAGCTTATATATTTGGCATGTAGCATTAGCTAGTGGACCTCTACCAAGATTGTTCAAATAATGACCCTCGGATCAAAATTGACCCCGCACGGGTGGGCACTTAGTTTTACATAGGCTTATATAGTAAAAACTTTAAAAATCTTCTTCTTTGAAACCACAAGGCCTAGAGCTTAGATATTTGGCATGTGACATTGGCTAGTGGACCTCTACCAAGATTGTTCAAATTATGCCCCTGGGGTCAAAATTGACCCCGCACCGGGGGTCACTTAGTTTTACATAGGCTTATATAGGGAAAACTTTTAAAATCTTTTTCTCTGAAACCACAAGGCCTAGAGCTTAGATATTTAGCATGTAGCATTGCCTAGTAGACCTCTTCAAAGTTTGTTCAAATTATGCCCCTGGGGTCAAAATTGACCGTGCCCGGGGGGGGATAATTTGTTTTACAAAGGTGTATATAGGAAAACTTATTTGGTATATAACATTATCTAGTGATCTTCCACCAGGCAAGTGGACTTGTACCAAGGTGAACGATATAGGGCCATCTTGGCCCTCTTGTTTACTAGCTCATCTGAGCACTTTGTTCTGAGGGTGAGCTATCGTAACTAGGTGCTGTCCATTGTACATGCCACAACAAAACTCTTATCTCAGAAATCTATTCTCATTTTTTTCAAGTTTTAGGCATCTACCTATGTGTACATGTGCTAATCTTTCATTTATCTATCTGAATGACAATTATCAAAATATCACATTACATAAACTGTACATGTACGATTTCACTGATAAAATAGTTCAGGTAAAATCTACGCAGTTTCATCAGGAAGGCCTTCAATGCAGACTATAGCTTAATACTAGTAAATAACTAATTTGAGAAGGGAAACAACTCCTGAACCCTTGAAACTTATTTTAAAACTCTTCATTATGGAGGTAATGTAAGGATAAAAACAGACATAAAATTAAACAGATAATTCAAACATAAATGAATTAATAAACATTGGAAGGTACATGTGCATGCCTACATATATTTAAAGACCATAGCTACCAATATTTTTTCAAGCATTCAGAATTAAATGAAACTTTGTTGTTAGGTATTACAAGTAAGAATATGAAATAAAAAAGTTAGGCCACCAGAGCCTTATATATAGGTAATGGACACCCTTGAAAGCAGTGAAAACAACCCCTATCTCATTTTAACTGATGCTTTTATAATGTATTACTATATTCTATTTGTTGTGATGGACTTAAAAAAAAAATATATAGGCTTGATATGCATATAAAGATTCAGCTTGGTAGTTTATTTAACCAGGAGATACGTAAGTCGGTATTATAACCCAGCGTACAAACCTCTGGGTTGTAGCCACCCTGTTAAGTGACCTTATCCTAGGAGTAAATATACCCTGTTATTCCCAGTACAGCCTCGGCTGCACTTGCATTATTCTGAGCCGAACTCGAGGGTTGTAGTCACTACACCCAGGGGGTCCACTTGGGACAGAGCTACGCATTCTCCTATATTAAGGGTTCACGAACCATATTTGCCCCAAAGCAGTGACTGTTTATCTCTTTGCTTTCGTGATGGTAAGCACAATCCTGTCTAAATGATTAAAGTTCAATAGTACAATTTGTCGTTTCCGGACAGAATAAGTTTTACAGGTTATATACGGTAGCCATATCTCTCACATATTCAAATTAAATATCGTGGAGAGATAAGCATTGTTGTACAGGATTTTTTTTATGAATATAAATTCTATATACGAAAGTAGATTTTTATGCCCCCGAAAGGGTGGCATTTTAAAATTGCAACGTGCCAAATATTTTTTTTGTGTCCAAACTGTTACTTTGTTATGCATTTAAGGATTTTAAAATTACTTGGCACAAATGTTCAGCACATCAAGACAACATGTCCTGTGCAAATTCTGTGACCTTAAGTCAAAGGTCACGGTCACACTTAGAGTTTGGAAGTAATAGAATCCTGTATACATTGTATATGAACACATTTGTGTCCGGGCTGTAACTTTGTGGTGCATTCAAGGATTTTAAAGTAATTTGCCAGAAATGTTCAGCACATCAAGACAATATGTCATGTGCAAATTCCACATCCCTACCTCAAAGGTCACAGTCACACTCAAGCAATTGAATCCTGTATATATTGTATATGCACACATTCGTGTCTGGACTGTAACTTTGTGGTGCATTCAAGGAATTTTAAGTAACTTGGCACCAAATGTTCAATTCCACGTCCCTACCTCAAAGGTCATGGTCACACTTTTAAAAAAAAATAGAATCCTGTATATAATACACACATTTGTGTCTTAACTGTAACTCTTGAAATGTATTGAAGGATTTAAAATAACTTGGCACATAATTATGTTTAGCACATCAAGACGACATGTCATGTGCAATACCCATGTCCCTACCTCAAAGGTCAAGGTCACACTTAAAGTTTGAAAAGAATAGAATCCTGTATATATGCACACATTTGTGTCCAAACTGTAACTCTTGAAATGTATTAAAGGATTTTAAAATAACTTGGCACAAATGTTCAGCACATCAAGACAACATATCATGTGCAATACCCATGTCCCTACCTCAAAGGTCAAGGTCACCCTAAAAGTTTGAAAATACAAAAATTCTGTAGAATCCTGTTTATATACACTCATTTGTGCCGGCACTGTAACTTAAAACAACTTGGCGCCAATGTACAGTACATCAAGATGATGTGTCGCTTGCAAGACCTATGTCCCTACCTCAAAGGTTAAGGTCACACTTAAAGTTTGAAGGTAATGGAATACTGTATGCATGGTAACTCTGCCATGCATGGAAGGATTTTAAAATTGCAATTGGTACTATTGTTTAGCACATGGAAAGATCACAGACTGTGAGACACCTCTTTCGAGGGCGTTCATCACAGATGAGGGACAGCCATTGTTTCACAGTGACTTTTACTTTAAAAATGGTTCATTGGAGAGATCTACTCTTTAGAGATTACTGATTACTGATTGCATCACGGGCATACGTGTTTTTCAGACAGCTCTTTTTTGTGGGTGGGGGAGAGAGGGCGGTCAAGGTGACTGTGTATTGTGCTTGGTGAAAAAGGTTTGCAACTTACGATATAGAATAAGTTCTAAGATAAGATATATTTACATATTTATACATATGCATCAATAGATATATGACCGCCTTTTTAATCAAAATGTTATATAAATATATACATAGTTATTAAATTTTCTGTGATCTCACATCTTCAAACCAATCAAGAGAGTTAATTGCATGTCTCATCCTTTTTCTAGCCGGACTGAATGCCTTAGTTTTATATGTATTTACGATGGCCTACATGTATATGGCTCACCTGAGTACAATAATTATGTCAGTAATATTTGTAAAAGTAAATGTTCAATGTTTTATCTTGTTAATTTCTCGCTTGGATACTTAAGCAGACTAGTGTCAGTCACCTGCAGGAGGTGCTCTTGTTATGCGATTCCAATTATATGTTGCAGATGTCCTCTCTGTAAGTGGGCAATGATGGGCAATGTTTAATTGACCCTCTTTTTAACTTACATTTCAGAAATGCAAGAAAGTTCGGGAGGATATTATGGGCGTGACAGTGGTGCCCAGGGAAGCAACATGCAGCGTCCTGGTTAGTATTATCAAATGCTGATGTTCAGTTCATCTATATTAGAATTAGTCACCATTTATAAAGGTAGTATGGTGTATGTCTGCAACTATCTATAATGCTGCAATGGTAATTTGCACATTAATTAAACTAGTTGTGTCGCCCTTTCAGAGAAAAGGCGAAACATGGGGATTGCTTTGCAGGGTTTTCATTTTTTAACCGATCACCAATTAAAATCAGGTTTCAGGCCATTTCAAACACGTATTAAGAACTTACTCTGAAAATTGGATGGTGATAAAAGATGAAAATCAATTTTTCTCAAATTTTGCTTTAAAATTGATGTAGATGGATAGAAAATGATCTAAGGAAATGAATGAAATAATGAACTAATAAAAACTCTACAGTACAGGCAGTTTTAGATTTTTATGATGCGGTGCTAATTGTTTAAAATCTTTCAATTAATTATACTCCTGAAACTAAGTGTACAGGGGTATCTAAGAGTCACCTGGTGGTTGTACGGTTAGGCGGTCGGTCTGTTGCATATTCCTTGTTAGGGCAATAACTTAAAAACTACTGGTTTGAATACAATGCAACTTCATACAATGGTCAAGCACATTGAGAGGAAGTGCAGTGCACAAGAACCATAACTCCATCTTGTCTAATTACAAAGTTATTGCCCTTTGTAACTTTTCCTTGTTCGGAGCATACCGTATTTCTCGACAATAAGCTGTTATGAAAAGGCAAGGGTCATTAAAGACGGTATTTTTTTCAAAAGAGATAATGTAATGTGAAAAATATGAGTACCGGTACCAAGGACATATAACTTTTAGAATTATAAAAATCCTACAGATATAAAAATTAAAAAATTCCTTTCCAATATGCAAGCGTTGTAAACACAACTGTTATTGTCCACCAACAATCTTATCAAAATTGCTGTGTGACATCACGGCAATCACTCCTATTGCTATGTTTCTATGCTGCTTATGATCTTAACAAAACCACGTAGACGTAGCATCTTGGGTTGTAGTTAATAAAGTGTTTGATAGCAATACTACTCTGTGTCGCCTTTACGTTTGTTCCAGAAACTGTTTATGCGGGACTTGTATTTTGAAGTCTTGGTAACTTAAGAAGGAAGATCTCCACCAAGATTGTTCAAATCATGAGCCCCGAGTCAAAATTGACCCTGCTGGGGGTCACTTGGTTTTACAAAGGCTTATATAAGAAAAACTTTAAAACTCTTCTCTGAAACGGCCTAGAACTGAGATACAGTGGAACCTGTCTAATCCGAACCTGTTCGGACCGGAGGAAAGGTTCGGATTACAAAGGTGTTTAGATTAGAAAGGTTGGTAGAGACCAAGGCGATTTAGGACTGTATATTTACATGTATGTCTGAGCCAAAGTTAATACCTCCGTATGTTACCAAGTTATCAGAATAATGGAAGAAAAAATGAGAAAATTACAGTACATACAGAAGACTCCCTAAATTCCGAACCCCTAAAAAACTGGATACTTCAAAAATCGAGCCTTTTTTCTCCGCCCTTTTTCTCTCCATTGACACTAATGTTAACATTCCCCCGAAAATCTAATTTGAACAGTCGGTCACAAAGAATAAGTGCGAATTAGTTTGTAAATTGACCATAGTGCCGAACAATACAATTTGTCTGTCAAACGTGCTGATAATTAGATTTCATTTCAAGATTGTTAGATTAATAAAATCGATCCATAGTTAAGACATTTCGCTCAGATTTGTTTGAAATTTAGCAAAACGATAGAGCCTCATTTTATATTTTGTGTCATAGTAAATCATGACAGTGGAATTTTAGTGGGGATTTACAATCATCATGTCGGAAAATATCCAGGAAACGAACAGAACGAACATAAGCATTATTGTTATGATTTTAAGTGTTTTCGTCTGTATTTTCAAAAATTCACGATGTGTTATTGTAACGTCGGACGGGATGATGCTGACATTTAATTACGATGTACATGTATTCTAGCTTTTAATTTTGTAAATGTTGTTATAATGTTTTATTGGCAATGACATGCATTTAAATGTTTTAAGATATATTTTAATAAAGTCGATGGTGAAGTTATTCATGTTTGCAATGAAGACAGTTGTGATCATGAAACAGAGGAATGACCCGAGGTACGTTACTTACAAAATCTCATCCCCTGAAAATCCGGCCACCTCGAAAAACTGGCTGATTTTTCCCTGCCTAAGGCTGTCCAGAATTTCAAGGTTGTACTGTACAGGATTCCATTACCTTTAAACTCTAAGTGTGACCTTGACCTTTGAGGTAGGGACGTCCGGAATTTCGAGGTTCTACTGTAGTATTAAGTACATTTTCAATGTCTTCAATTCCTCTTTAATTCTAACAACACGGTGTTAAAAACACGAATATCTTGAACTCATCTTGGGCAGTAACATTCCCTAATTGTATTGTTCAGTACTTTAAGTACGTTTTGTCCTGTTTCAATTACAGTTTAATTCGAACAACACAGTGTCAAAAAACACAAATTCCAGAATTTTAAACTCATTTTGGGCAATGTTGGGTAGTGTCATTCCCTAATTGCATTTTTCGTACTTGTTTAACCATATTTTGGGCCATGTATGTGCAATGTTTTTACAAAAATTATAATTGCTTTATGACATTTCACACCTCACAGAATAATGATATATTGCCGAAAAATTGGGTTCAATTCTGTGTTCGGATTAGACAGGTAAATTTTCACTTATTTATATGAAAGTGGCCACAAATACTTGTTCGGTTTTTGGAGTAGACAGGTTTCAGATTACAAAGGTATTTTTGCAAAACATAAAGAAGGAAAAAATTTGGGACCGTGAGAAATGTTCAGTATAGACAGTTTTCCGGATTAGAAGAGTACGGGTCAGGAAGGTCCCACTGTATTTGGCATGTAGCATTGCCTAGTGCACCTCAACCAAGTTTGTTCAAATTATGACCCCTAGGTCAAAACTGACTCAGCCCGGTGGGTCTCTTGATTTATTAAAACTGTAAACGTCTTCTTCTCTGAAACCACAAGGCCTAGAACTTAGATATTTAGCATGTAGCATTGCCTTGTGGACCTTTACCAAGATAGTTCAAATAATGACCATTGGTACAGGCGGCAATTTCCTGTCCTTGCCTATAGCATATAGCAAAGAGTCTTCTCACCAATTTTCTGCCTAGGGGGTCACTTGGTATAGGAAAACTTTTAAAAAATCTTCTTCTCCTTAACCATAGAGCTTAGACATTTTGTGTGTAACATTGTCTACTGGTCCTGTACTAACTTTGTACCAATCATGCCCCTGGGGTCAAAACTGACCACTTCCTTGGGTAAGTGCACCGGTACTCAGGTGAGCCAATGGCCCTTTCGTTAATTATGTGCAGGCTATTATTAAATGCTCAGAAATCCCAAATCTTCCTAAACGTTAGATAGCTAAGAAAAATCACTTTCCATCAGTATATCAAATGCGTGATTTTAAACAGGTCACTATGACATGAAATATCAGCTTAAAATTCAAGTTCTGGGTATTGGAGGATACAAATTTGTGCTGACTAACTGAAAAATTAAGCAGAAAGAAATAAACATTGAACTGTTTGTTTCCGGTACGACAGTGGAAGAAAATGGTTCCGATTAAAAGAAACTTTTTGTCTAATTTTACAGAGCAAAGAATTATTACTATTTTGGACCAGACACAACCACAACCTGCTCAAGTTATTCTTACCACACCCATTGAAGCAGGACGGAGTAGCAATTTGGGTCAAGCAAGGTTTAACCAGCCGCATCCTGTAGATTCTGATGGATCTGCTTCTCTATTACATCAGGTCAATAATATAAACAATGTTCGGAGCAATAGCAGGCCGGTTGAAGCATCGCCATCTTTAGGTGTTCATAACCCAGTAAATGTTGTAACAAGCTCAAGGCCTATACAAAGATTAAACCCACAACAGTTGACACAGGATAGAGGTCAGAGGTCTCTACATCTGCGAAATGATTATGGTGCTCATGTAAGATCAGAGAGCTACACAAATAGTTATGATGAGAGAGCACGTTATAACAGAGATCTGTCTAATCTACACACCCAGTCGGCCTCAGGATTCTCCGAGGCTGGTATCAATGAACCTTCTGGAGGACAGCTTAGATCCATTCCAACGGCCTCTGCCCTTAATTTTCCACACCAACAACAAGGTGAGACTTTCAATAACACTATTGGTATATAGAGTATGGAAGGCTATTGCGGTCACCCTTGTGATGTTGCGTCGGCATCAGCATTGCTCTTCAGACAAAATTTTGCATGCAAAGCTCTTAAAGCCTAATTCATTCGGCTGAACAATTTGACACGTTTTAAAGATCTGATTTTTTTTTTACTGTCAAACAGTTAAGTTTGAAGGTGAACAATTACAAAATATCAGCCTGTTAAATTTCGGAGTCGAAATAGCTAGACTAGCAAGCTAACTATGATGAGATTGATTTGAAACTTAATTGTGTTCAGGGGCATCAGACAGTCAACTGAGATCATTCTAGGCTGAACTTATTTTAAATTATTGCATCTGTTGGACACAGAAATTTTGGTTTAAGTGGAAAATCATTTTACAAGATCTAGCATTTTGTTTATAAAGTTGCTTGCCGTTCACTTACTAAGCAGTTTGAATAGTTGAGTGGCTGTTATAATTGAGACAGTTCTTGTTTTATAAGCTATAAGAGAGTCAACATTTAGTTAATATTGTTTGCTAATTATAGTCTGGTCTCTATTTATGTTAATTATTAGTACCGGTAGCTTACTGCTTTCACTGATACTGTCAGTGCATCCAAGCTAGGTTAATGAAACAGTATGCGGACGCAAGGCATTTACGAAGTTATGCATATTTGTATCATTTTGATCGAAGAATAACTGAATTTGCCGTGCCTGTGCTGTGGTTGTTGCTGAAGGCATGGACATCAAATATATCAATTTTTTGTAAAGGTGTATGCAATCTCTTACAACAATTTAGGCCTCAAAAAATGATGTTTGTGATTACAAAAAAAAAATGTCAGTAAATGTAATAAGATTGTCTTGCTCATCAGTTTTCGAACAAAGCTTATTGGCAGGGGAAGAGTTTTAATGCATTTTAATGTCCATAAGTCTTTCCATCTTGTCTGGAGAATAACACAAAAAAATACAGAAGAGATCTGTAGTTGTTCTCTCAAAACTGCTTAATTTGTATAAAGCTTACTATAAGATTCAGCTGTTTGGCTTACTTTGTTAATATTAAACTTTGATGTTAGACTTAGATATTTACTGGGTTTAAAATACACCACTTGTAACTGGCTACCTTTACATTTGAAATAATGTTGAAAATCTAGAAGAAATGAAATTATACTAAATAAACTGTCAGTTGTTTTCAAAATCATAAATACATACCAGAATACTAAAGTGAAATTTTTGGTTTTACAGCTCCAATACGCAGCAGGGATTGTGAGATTTGGGATGAACCTGTACCACCAGTTCTGCCAGATGTAAAGGAATTTCTTGAGAACCACCTTGGCATAAATGACTACAAAAAGAAATGGAATAAATGCTACCAGTCATTCCTGTCAGCCAATAAAGACCAAGAAACTGCATCTGCCTATGCTAACCAACTTCTAAGTTTCCAGCATGGTAATAAAGAGTACTTTCATAATGACTTACAGGTGCTTGTGCAGCAGCATCCCACCTCCATGGCCAAGAACTGGTTGTTCGAAAACTTAGCCAATTTTTTTTTGTTGTAAGACCAAAGATTGTTGTTCTTTTTAAGGCCAAAAATAAAAGTTTTCTTTAGGCCACATGTATTTCTTTTTCAACATTACTGATTGCTTCAAAGGGGGCATACATGTTTTACAAACAGCTCATTTTTAATTTCAGTCAAAACAGAAAAAAAAGACTCAGCCATTCATGAATGCAAATACATTATGGCACTCATTTACTATACGAATATTCAAATACTGATCTATCATTCTTACAATATTACATTAAGTATCATGTTGTCATTTCCTAGTTCTAGCAGGACCAATATGTTGTTCCTAGGGCAGATCAGTGAAAATTTACTAACTGAAAAGTAGTGTAGACCATTATCAGCTGTACTGTTTCTTACCAAATTATTTTAAATAGGGCAAAAAAAAAGAAATAACTTGTTTCTGCTAACGGCCCAGAAAAAAATGGGGTAGGTAGGTAGGTAGGTAGGTAAACTTTTTTTCTTTTTCTTTTGAAGCTGGTTGCAGATATTTAGGAAATCTACTTTAAAGATATTTTAATAAGCCATCTACATAATGAATTGTAAATAACATTGACCCCGTTGTTATAAATTGTCTGTTCAGTGTTTTTTTTTATACCCCCGCACAACAAAGTTGTAAGGGGGGTATACTGGAATCAGCTTGTCCGTCCGGCTGTCCGGCCGTCCGGCTGTCCGGCCGTCCGGCGTCCGGCGGTTTTTTCTTGTCCGCCCAATAACTTAAGATTCCTTTGACCCACAGTCTTCATATTTGGCATGGAGGTTAGTCCTGATTAGTAGATGACCCCTATCCATTTTGAGGTCACCAGGTCAAAGGTCAAGGTCACAGGGGCCTTGACTTCAAAAAGCTAGTCTGCTAATATTCTTAAGAATGCCTGTCCACAATGCAGTTTGTTCAGTTTGTTCATGACCAATTCCCCCTCTTTGTTGTTGTGCATGGTTCAGGTTTGGGGTCTCTAAATCAAAGGCCAAGGTCATAGGGGCTCGAGATGGTAAATTCTTTTTGACGCTAAATCTCCAAAACCACTGGTCAGAATTTAATGATACTTTATAGAAGTGATAAGCACCATGCCTAGTTGTGCATGGTCCATGTTTCGGGTCACTAGATCAAAGGTCACAGGGGCTCGAGATAGTAAAATCTTGAATGCTTTTAATCTCCAAACCCGCTGGTTAAAATTTAATTATACTTCACAGAAGCCTTAAGTTTTGCAGGTCTAATAATCAAAGCATCAAATATTACATAAATTTTAAACACTGTGTCAGTGGGGTGTTCGGGGGTATTCATCACCTTCAGTGATAGTTCTAGTTCATCCTGAGGAGAAAGGCCTTTCGGGAGGGGAATTTTTAGTCATTTTGCCAGAAAAGGGGAATTTTTTAGAAAGTGTATAAAATATAATGTTTAACAATGTAATAAAGAACCAAAACTATCAAGTATGTTAATGACTTTATTTTTTTGCCAAATATAAAGAGAAAACATAAAAATTTCGATATACAAAATTTTATATAAAGATACTGGTGTCAGGAATATAAATTGGCAGCACAAGTGTTAAACACACGTAAATAATAAGTATTACTGCTATTTTCAATTGAAACATTGTATAAGTATCTTTTTTAATCTTTGGAACACCGTTTGCTTGAGAAAAATAGCAAAAATCGGGGACGTGAAAATAGGTGACAAACGTATAATCGGCTATTTTCAGGAGACTATTTCACATGTAAGGTATCAAATAGTTTCAAGAAATGATTCTGAAGCGTTTAATTTCTGAAACTTTTGTTTTTAAAACAAGTTTGACCAACTCTTGATTAAATAAATCAAAGATTTTTTTCAACATGTTTAGAGGAATTTTTTCCTAAAAAATGGGGGGGAAAATACATATTAATTTTGGAAGGGAATGGGGCCGATTTAACTGCTGTTAATCCTTAAATAAACTGTTATGATCTGGATTTGCATTACACTAGAAGGTATGACTTCACTAAATCGGTGGGTTATTTGTTTGTTAGATGTGATTATGGTCCACCATCCTTTTTCATGGTATCTTGTTTATATACCCGGTGTAAAGCACGATCACAGGTGAGACTACCTCTTGGTTTCTACCAAGTTCATCTCTAGATGGGTGGGAAACACTGAAAAGTGTTGCTGAAATTTCCAGTACCCTGGATTCTAACCGGAGACCTCCGGATTGGTAGTCCAGAGCGTTAACCACTCAACCACCGCACCACTCTCTAGATTGGTGGGACTTGGAACCAGCCAATTTGTTTAGCATACTTGCGGACCATTTAGTTATCTGTGGTCTCTAATTGGTCCAAAATGATTGGTATTACTAACATTTTCTTTAATTAAAATTGAAAGTACAATGGTTGAGCATAACAAAAAAATAGTTTAAGAATTTTCAGATTGATATTATGGTGTCCTATTGCTATCTGAAAATATTGAATTTTTTAACAGAATGTAAACAAAAATCCTACAGACGAGGAGGTGATGTCCTAATGGCTTAATTTTTGGCTATAAAGTAATACATTATGCATATAAAAAAGGGCATTTTTGGATGTAACTAAAGTGGTTCTACAGGTTTACAGGGGTGTAAGTACTCAACGAATATTTTAGTATACGGACCTTGCTTAAATGTTATACAGTAAGACTATGGAAAAAGATTTAGTGTAGTCATACCTCAAAGCCATCGTTCTTAATACTCCCGAGTTAAAGAGCGAAATGGGGCATAGAAACGAAATGGACGAATTAGAACTAAAATAAGTCAATTTTCAAAAAAAAAAAAAAAAAATTTTAAAATTTTTTTTTTGCCAATAAAAAGTCTTAGGGTCGGCGGCAAAAAATAGGGTTAGCAGAAACAAGCTATATTTTTCTTTTGGCCTAATTAAAAAAAAACATGTCGGGAGGATTTTGATTTATTGATCCTTGGCCTTGATCCTTTGTGATGACAAGTAGGGTTAGCAGATGGTGCTTCCTACTGTTAACTTTTTGTGTCCGTCCTCCATCGTTGTCTGTTGTTTGTTGTCCTTCATCAACAATAGCTTCAAACGAAACTTCCTTCTGAACCACTTGGCCAGCAGTATCGCAGGATTGTTCCTTAGATGGTCCTCTACCAAAATTTCTTAAATGGTTCCGCTCCCCAGTACATAATAGCTATGAGGACTAAAATAGAAAACCTTTAAACAACACTTTCTGTTAACCACTGGGCCAATTTCAACCAAACTTCATAGGATAGATCCTTGGAATGTCATCTACCAAAATTGCACAAACGATTTTGCTCCACTGCGAAAATCCTCCACTGCAAAATTGGCTACCAGAGCTAAAATAGAAAACCTTAACCAGACAAATTCTCCACAAACACTGTGCCAATTTCAGTTAAACTTCACAGGATTGTTTTTTTGGATGGTCCTCTGCCCAAATTACTCAAATGCTGAACATTATGGCCCGCCAGAGCTAATAACAGAATAAACTTTAAACAACATCTTCTTTTTAACCACCACGCTAATTTCAACCAAGCTTCACGGGATTGTTCCTTAGACCTTCAGTGATAGTTCTAGTTATCTTTGTTATCAGGAATTGTGCAGATCTGATCATGTACTGCAGATGTTCTCCGTTTACTCAGGCAAATACTATAGGGCCATTATGGCCCTCTTGTTGTTATATTATTATTTTTGTGTACACTGTAATACATACCCCTCAATTTTCATTATTTATAGTGGGTGATATGGTCAAATGTTTGCAGTGCCATTGCAGCCATGACATCAACACAAATTTTGTTCATAGACAGGACTGTCCAGTGCAACGTGCCTACAACCATTTACAGAATAGACCAGTAAGTATGCTGAAAAGGGCTGAAGCAAGTCTGATTAGGGGTTTTTGGCCTTGGGGCTGTAAGCCCCATGGCCATAGTTTAAGCATGTGACATTTCAAAAACCGTAGACAATTTAACTGTAAAATTTGTGAATCATAACTGTTAGACTGCACTATCAAAAGTAGTGCAAGATAGCCCAGATCAAGCTGCTGTTTGAATGTAGCAGTACAAAAATCAGTACAGACAGCTTCAATGATTGCAAAATAGTTCATACCTTATGGGCTCATTTACACAGTTTTTTCACAGACTGCTGTTTAAGACATTACTGCATTCTTGAGGTAGAGTACTTCCTGATTCATGACCATTTGGAATACATTGGATTTTATACTTATGGACATTTTGCACCATGACACAGTGGTAGAGCGTCCGTTTTGAGATCAAGAGGTCCTGAGTTCAATACCCATGAGAGCAAGTTTCTTTCCTTTTTAGCTTGACTCTCAGCGTTGGTGTTGGTGTCACACCTTGGTTAAGTTTTTCTACCACCCCACTCCATTTTAAAACCATTAGAGGTATTGCTTTGAAACATACTTGATTACCATCATAACCTCCATCGACAGACATAAGTAGATAACTCTGTCATTATTTTTGTCAGAATTATGGCCCAGAGCTTAGATATTTGGCATGTAGCATTGTCTAGTGGACCTTTACCAAGAGTGTTAAAATCTTGACCTCTGTGTCAAAATTGATCATTCCCAGGGGGTCACTTCATTTTACATAGGCTGATATAGGAAAACCTTCAAAAATCTTCTTCTCTGAAACCAAAAAGGCCTAGAGCTAAATTATTCAGCATGATTGTAGCATTGCCTAGTGGACCTCCTGCAAGATTGACAAAATCATGACTGCCGCGCTTATATAGAAAATACTTGATTTAATTAAAAAAGTTTCTTCTCTAAAACCACAAGGTCTAGGGCTAAGATATTTATCATGTAGCATTGCCTTGTGTACCTCTACCAAGTTTGTTCAAATCACGGACCCCTGAGTCAGATTTCACCCTGTCCCAGGGTCACTTGATTTTACATAGGTTTTCTTCTCAGGAGCCACATGGCCTAGAGCTTAGATATTTAGCATGAAGCATTGCCTAGTGGACCTCTACCAAGATTTGTAAAATCATTACCCCCGAGTCAAACTTGACCCTGTCCCATGGGTCACTTGATTTTACATAGGCTTAGATAGTGAAAACTTAAAAAATCTCATCCTCAGAAACTGCAATGCCTACAGCTTAGATATTAAGTATGTAGCATTGCCTAGTGGACATCTACAAAGACAGTTGAAATAATTACCCAATGGTCAAAATTGACCTTGCGTTGGGGACACTTGATGAATATGGGTCATATTGTGCCAAAAGCTAGGTCACCAGGTCAGAACGACTGCCTTGAGTTGAGTTTGAATATGGATCATCATGGGTCAAAATCTAGGTCACCAGGTCAAATCTTAGGAAAACTTTGTTCTGACCTTTTTGTCCTTCGGAGCAGTAGTAACTCAGGTGAGCAATATAGTGCCATCATCGCCCTCTTGTTTTAAAAAAAAAAAGTTCTTGTTTGTTACAGATATTAAAACCTTGATTTACTTCATTCTATTCCTTTCAGTGTCAGGATAGGAGAAGTGAGCGTGCACCACAAAGTATGTACATAATTATCATATTTTGGGACACACACGAAATATAAATGTGTGTGATGTGTTATTTTCTCTGTTCAGTCTCTTCTAATAACTTCTACATTTTCAAGTACCGTAATTTCTGGACAATAGGCTGCTTCACTGTATTGGCTGTTTTTTCGATTTTAGAAACAAAGATGAACGTATAGGCCTAGCCACCTATAAACACATGGATTGTTAACTTCTAAAAATTGATAAAACGATACCTGGAAAGAAGTTATCCATAATGCCTTTCGCATGCTATGCAGGGGCCCTGATAACACACACTTGTTAAAAATTGCTTAAATAAAAAAGGGGTATTGTGATATTTGATTGACACAATCGCAGTGTATCTTTTTAGTGCTGGCCATTGCCAGCGTGAGCTTTTAGAATGGATGATTGTCCGTCATCTGTCGTTCCTTGTCCGTCAACATTTTGCTTCAAACAACATTTCCTCTGAAACCACTGAGCCGATGTTGATGAAACTTGGCAGGGATGTTTCTTGCATACAGCTCTACCAAAATTGTTCAAAGATTTTCACTCCATGCAGAACTCTGGTTGCTATGGCAACAAATAGGAAAAAAAAATAAAAATCTTCATCTCTGAAACCACAAGGCCTAGAGCTAAGATATTTAGCATGAAGCATTGCCTAGTGAACATCTACCAAGATTTTTCAAATCATAACTCCAAGGTTGAAATTGCCTTGGGGCCAATCTTCTTTTAATAATATGAGTGCAGTTTCTACTATCTTATCAGTCTTTCATAGTAGTAAAAACAATTTAAATCTTTGAATAGGAGTAAAGTCGGCTTTTTCTTAGAAGCAACATTTAATAGGCGAATCTGGCCCTACTATTTTTACGGCGAAATTTAGTATAAAGTAAAATCTGGGTTTTGACGCCTGTAAATGGATTTTTACGGGCGTAATTTTTATCTATAAATTCCTGCTCATTTACAATTCGTGCCATTTTACGCCCGTAATCCGTGCCATTTACGGTGGTTTCGTGTGTAAAACAGATTCCAGGCATATCGCACTATCAGGTTAGAATTCAGTCTAGGGCGTATTTTATTTTGTACCGGCGTAAATTAAAAAAAATCTGTCTACTTTACGGCTGTAAAATTTCATACAGGACTTCACTTTGCATTAATTTCTATAGGAAATCTTTAAAAAATCTTCTCTGAAACCACAAGGCCTAGAGCTTAGATATTCAGTAGCATTGCCTTGAGGACCATTACCAAGTTTGTTCAAATCATGTAAGTCACTTGATTTCTCGAGGGCTAAAAAAATATTCTTGTTTATCTTCATGATTTCTAGATCAAGTTTGAAACTGAGTTACCTGGGCTGAAAAACTAGGTCACATGGTCAAGTAAATGAAAAACCTTGTTTACACTCTAGTGGCCTCATTTGTTGATCAATAATCATGAAAAATGGTCAGAATGTTTTCTCTGTGATTTCTAGGTCAAATTAGAATCTGTGTCAACAAGGTCCAAAAAATTGTGTCACATGGTCCAATCAAAGAAAAACCTTGTTAACACTCTCTAGAAGCCACATTTATTAACCAACTATTGTGGAAATTGGTCAGAATGTTTATCACAATGATTTCTAGGTCAGGTTCTATTCTGGATTTTCTGGGATTAAAACTGGTCCACTGTAAGACCAAACCTTGTTAACATACCAGGGGTAACATTTACTATCCAATCATCATGACAATTGGTCAGAATGTTTATCTCCATGATTTCTAGATCAAGTTTGAAACTTTGTCACCTGGGCTCGAAAATAAGGTCACATGGTCAAATAAAAGAAAAACCTTGTTAACACTAGGTCACATATATTGTTCAATCATCATGAAAACTGGACAAAATGTTAGTCTGAATGATTTCAAGATAAAGCTTGAATATGAGTCACCTGGGGTCTAAAATGAGCTCATATGCTCAAAATAAAGATAAACCTTGGTAACACTTTCAAGTGGCCAGATTTATTGCCAGTCATCATGAAATTTGGCCAGAATGTTTGTGATTACTAGGTGCAAGAACACTGTCCTGCTTTCATTTCATTATATAAATAGATAAATATCTTCAAATTAAAGACCTAAATCAAATTTAACCTTCCCTAGCGGTTACTTGGTATAGGAAAAAGCCTTAAAAAGCTTCTTTTCTGAAACCACAAGGCCTAGAGCTTAGTAATTTGGTATGTAACATTGTCTAGTGGTCTTCCACTTACTTTGTTCAAATCATGAGTCAATCTAGTGTCAAAATTGACCACACTCACCAGGCAAGTGCACTTGTACTAGGGTGAGCGATATAGGGCCGTCATGGCATTTCAATGTTTTATGAATCTGGTGATACAACTTCATGCTGATATTTGTAGCCAAATTTCATCATTGGTTCACACACTCTCAAGAGTTTGAATCTTTGTCACAGCTGTAAGTCTGCTTAGGCTTTATGTTTGTGACTATAGTATTTGCTTTTGTGAAAAAGTGTTATTTTGCAAAAGGCTTGATAAAGTAGTTGCTGACTGTTTTAAGAATATCTTTCTGATTTTGATTGTTTTAGTTGGTGGAGAACAAAGGCGACAAACACAAAATCACGAGTCTTATCTTCCATTAAGTCCTGATGAGATTGCTGAACCTTCAAGAACAGGTGGAAGACATCAAAGTTCACGAGAAGGAAGAATGCCACCGATTGCTTGTACATCACCAGTACCATCTCAACCTGGGAGTACATCAGAAGCGTCTGGAGCAACTTCCCAAGGAGCTTACAGTACTACGCAGGGTGCTACAGGAGCTTGTGACATGACTCATGTTAAAGCTGTGGAAAGCTCAGGTTTATAAGTTGATCTTACTAGTTCTTGAATTTTTATGTCTCCCCTTGCCGTCAATCAATCCACTTTACTTTTTCCGCTTTTCATCTCCTAAATCTCTTATTGGATTCAATTAAACATGGTGGGAAGCATCAGTATGAAGTGTAGTTGTGAATAGTGTAATTTGGGGTCATCTGATGACATCTAAGGTCAAAGTCATGGGGGCTTGTAGATAGAAAATCTTGTTTGCTCTTCATCTCCAAAATTGTCTTACCCCAGTAAGTGAGAATGCAATGCAAAATTGTCTTTTTCACTTTTGCTTAGTTGAATTCCAAATTAAAATCACAATGTAAACAAAATCTTTTGAAGAATCTTCTGGAGAAAAGTACTATTTATAAATTGGAATACAGTGGGAAACCTGCAAATTGGAGGAGAGTGGTGCAGAATGTTGGACTAGTAACCACATAGATACAAGGTATCAGGATCAATTCAGAAGTTTAGGACTACTACCTTGTAGTTTACAATGAAACTTATTCTTAATTTACTCTCAAGTGTTTGTCACAAGTTCTGAAGTAACAGAGCGTTCATCAACCATGGTTCACGTCACATTATTAATGATGGGCAATGTTGCATATACTATATTCTTCACTTTAGAAGTAGGAAATCAAAATGGGAGAGACATATATTCTCAAGTTCAACAGTAAATATTGTTCGTCACTTTCATATTTCTCCTCAGTACATTTATTTTGTACTTTTATATTGGTTTGACTGATAAGTCTTCAAATGTAGTCGGAAGATTTGCCCTCAGTAGGTTTTAAGATCAGTTATTGACTGTTAAATGGCATTGATTCTATTTGTTTGAGGAATAGTATCTTTGTTTTGAAAATTTTATTCATGCATATTTAATGTACAAAATACAAATTACTACAAAAGTACTGTCATATCATTGAACACTTAACCGAATTAGAAACGCAAAAATTTCGACTGTTGAACATTATTATTTGAATGACGCTATTGATTTTTTTTCTAGTTAAGTCAATTTTTGCGAAAAATTATTGAAACTTTTACAAAAATTCAATTTTATATTAAAGTGCCAGAGTGAGCTATTAGGATCGCATTCCGTCCAGCGTCCGGCGTACGTCCGTCCGTCCGTCCACCATTTCCTTCAAACGACATCTCCTCTGAAACCAGTGCCAATGTTGATGAGACTTTGCAGGGA
Organism: Saxidomus purpurata; assembly: GCA_022818135.1. Taxonomy (NCBI): domain Eukaryota; kingdom Metazoa; phylum Mollusca; class Bivalvia; order Venerida; family Veneridae; genus Saxidomus; species Saxidomus purpurata. The sequence goes on from JAFMSR010000005.1 coordinate 12,525,917, forward strand.
TGTTCCTTGCATGAAGCTCTATCAAAGTTGTTCAAAGAATTCCATTCCATGCAGACCTGGTGCTTGGCAACAAATAGGAAAAACATTAAAAATCTTCTTCTCTGAAACTGAGTTTAGATATTTGGCAGTAGCATAGTCTAGTGGACCTCTACCAAGATTGTTCAAATTAGACCCCGGGTCAAAATGACCCGCACCGGGGTCACTAGTTTTGCATAGGAATATATAGGAAAAACTTTAAAAATCTTCTTCTCGAAACCAAAAGGCCTAGAGCTTAGATATTTGGCTGTAGCTTGGCTAGTGAACCTCGTCGAAGATTGTTCAAATTATGACCCTCGGATCAAAGACCCCACGGGGGTCACTTAGTTTCATATAGGCTAGTAAAACTTTAAAAACTTCTTCTTTGAAATCACAAGGCCTAGAGCTTAGATATTTGGCAGTAGCTTGGCTAGTGGACCTCTACCAAGATGTTCAAATTGACCCTGGGTCAAAATTGACCCCCCGGGGTCACTTAGTTTTCATAGGCTTTTGGGAAATCTTTAAAAATCTTTTTCTCGGAAACCACAAGGCCTGGCTTAGTTTTGGCGTAGCATTGCCTGTAGACCTCTTCAAAGTTTGTACAAATTTGCCCTGGGGTCAAAATTGACCTTGCCCGGGGGGGAGGGGGGGGTCATTTGTTATACAAAGGCATATATAGGAAAACTTAATTGGTATATAACATTATCTAGTGATCTTTCACCAGGCAAGTGGACTTGTACCAAGGTGAGCGATATAGGGCCATCTTGGCCCTCTTGTTTTTGTTATGTATGAAATGTGAATAAGTTTGAAACACGATAACACTGTTAAAATAAATATTTTGCCACTTTTGCGTTTTCTAAACCGGTTGAGTGTAATAAATTATCAGAATTAATCTTTCTAGCATTATTAAGGTATATGAAGTACATTGTATAATACTGGGAGTAAATTTACATTATCCTAATATCTTTCCTAATTGTATATTATATTTCTTTTTCTTTTCTTTTTTGAAGGTGTAAAATGTGCTGGTCTCATAGAACTTGGTTTTTCTCAAGACAGGATAAGAATGGTTCAAGAAAGATTTGGTAATGCTGAAGTAATATATCACCCCCCTCCCTACCCCACCCCTCCATAACTGCCTGTCATTTGTGAGCCTGCTGAATGGTTTTGATCACAACAACTTGCGAGCAAAACATGTACATCTTTTGGAACTTACAATTTCTGTTAAGGAATACTGTCTTTATCAAAGCAAAAATCTTTGGCCCAGTATTTGAATTTAGAATTTGCTTAAACTTTCAGTAAAATTTATGGTTGTACGGGACGATAACCTTTTGATGTTTTGAGACAGTGTGTTTTTCATGCAAATTTTTAGCTCAAGCTGATTTATTGTGATCAGCTAGTGTCCGTCGTCTGTCTGTCCACACTTAACAATGTGTATGCAATAGAGACTGCATTTTTCGATAGAAACTTGGTCAAAATGACTGCCTTGTGAAATCTAGGTTGAATGAATATGGGTCATCTGGGTAAAAAAATAGGTCACAGGATCAAATCATAGAAAAACCTTGTGTATATGCGATAGAGGTTGCATTTTTCATTGGATCTTCATGAAACTTGGTCAGTGTAATCTCCTTGATGAAATTTAGGTCGACCTTGAATATTGGTCTTTTCGGATCATAGAAAACCCTTGTGTATGTAATAGAGGCTGCATTTTTCATTGGATCTTCATGAAATTTGGTCAAAATGACTGCCTTAATAAATTCTAGATGAGTCATCTTGGGTCAAAAACTAGGTCACCTGGTCAAATCATAGAAAACCTGGATATGTAATAGAGGTTGCATTTTTCATTGGATCTTTATGAAACTTGGTCAGAATGAAATCCTTGATAAAATATAGATCATGTACGAATATAGGTCATCTTGGGTCAAAACCTAGGTCACACTGTCAAATCAAAGAAAAACGCTGTGGAGGCAATGTAAGTTGCATTTACTTTGGTTTTTCATGAAACTTGGTCAGTATGATTGTCTTAATGAAATTCAGGTCGTTTATGAATATGGATCATCTCTGGTCAAAAACTAGGTCACCTGATCAAAAACCTTGTATATACTATACAGTTTACATTTGCAACCCAATCATCATGACACTTTGTCAGAATGTTTGTGCGGATCACCTTGGATTAAAAACTAAGTCACAAGGTCAATTCCGAGGAAAACCTAATTGGAACTCTAGAAGTTACATTTAATAGCAAATCATCATGTAAATTGGTCAGAATGTTTGTCTTTTCTTGCATACCCACCGGGGAAAGTATTGGCGAATCCCAGCACGTGGAGGGAAGAGATCAGCCTTATAATACTTTCCCTAGGGAAAGTACATCGCGGGCTTACTTGACAGCATCCCCAGGGGAAAGTATTGGCGGATCCCAGCACATGGAGGGAAGAGATCTGCCTTATAATACTTTCCCTAGGGAAAGTATATCTCGGGCTTACTTGACAGCATCCGAACTACTTTCGTGTATTGAACACTTTATTTCTGAGATACGTTTCACGGTGGTTTATATGTGAAATATAGTAATGTTTTTCGTAAATGTAAACAAAGGTCTCTTAAGAAAGCACACATTTTAATATTTTTCAAGTAAATGTAACAGGAATTTCATTTTAGGAATGGTTCCAATTTTCAGGGTACGTAATAATGGTTCAAATTACGAAAATTGTTGGTAACAAATATCCATGTAGTTTTGAAGCGATAGTTGATTTCGAAAAGAAATGGTGCTTTTTATTAGCTCACCTGAGCTGGCTCAGGGTGAGCTATTAGGATCGATGAATGTCCGTCGTCCGTCCACATTTAGTTCGTTAACGCTCTAGTGGTCACATTTTTTCCTCAATTGTCACGAAACTTTGTGGGGATGTTTGTCCCAGTAATTACTCGGACGAGTTCGAATATGGGTCATCTGGGGTCAAAAACTAGGTCACAGAGCCCAAAAATAGAAAAATCTTGTTAAGGCTCTAGAGGCTACTGTTTCAGTCCAAATATCCTGGCAATTTGTCAGAAAGGTTGTTTCTATGATTTCTAGCTCAAGTTTTAATATGGGTCACCTGGGGTCAAAAACTAGGTCACACAGCCCAAATATGGAAAAACCTTGTTAACACTCTAGAGGTAACATTTTCAGCCCAAATATCCTGGAAATTTGTCAGAAAGGTTGTTAAGTTGATTTCTAGCCCAAGTTCGAATATGGGTCATCTGGGGTCAAAAACTAGGTCACAGCCCAAATATGGAAAAACCTTGTTAACACTCTAGATGTTACATTTTCAGCCCAGATATCCTTGAAATTTGTCAGAAAGTGCAGATCATGATCAGACAGCAAAATAATGAAAGTGCAGATCATGATCAGACAGCTAAATTATGAAAGTGCAGATCATGATCAGACAGCTAAATAATGCATAGCAAACAGTGCAGATCATGATCAGACAGCAAAAAATAAAAAGCTGACAGTGCAGATCATGACCAGCCAACATACAATGAATAGCTTACAGTGCAGATCATGATCAGACAGCAAAAAAATGAATAGCCAACAGTGCAGATCATGATCAGACAGCAAAATAATGAGGCCTAGAGCTTAGATATTCAGCAATCAGCATGTGGCAGTAATTGACTCTCTACCAAGATTGTTCAAATCCTGACCTCAGGGTCAAAATTAACCCTGCCTGGGGGGGGGGTCTTTTGATTTTACATAGGCTTATTAAGAGGATATCATGAGCCAAAGGTAAAAATTGATCCTTTCTGCTATTAATAACCTTTTTATTTTTGCCAATGGTAGACAGGTGAGCGATACAGGGCCATCATGGCCCTCTTGTAGTGTCACAAGCAAGAGCATCAAATTTAAGAAATGCATAGCAACATAATCTATTCTCATTTCAAAGAACATACCTGCATTCATATGTTTTTCAAAACAAAAAATGGCGTCACAGTTTCTCTTGATAAATGACATCACTGTATAAACAAAACCAGGCCATTAAGTCAATGTCGATGGTATAGTATCATTAATCAAGTAAACTGGACGTGTGTCAGGAGAATTTCTGTTCAGGATTTAATTAATAATTTTTTGTTTCACAACATAAATAAAGTACTGATTTGGATGCGATCAAGCACTATGTTTTTAGCACTAGATACATAAACTGTGGTTGATTCACGTGTGAACCTACCAAATTTGCTATGCAAAGGGTCCCAGGCGGGGAATTATATTTAATCAACATGAAGTTTTGATTTTCCGCTCAACATAGTGAGGCCTATGAAGCGGTATTCTCATAGAAACTACAATGAAATCAAATAAAGTATGCAAGAAAAAGGATCTTGCATGGCCTACTGTGGAGGACTGGGTTGTCCGGACCCTAGGGAAAGTGAGGGGAAGTCGGAACCTCACTTCGCTTGGTTCCTCCTATCTCCCCGCTTTCCCTCTGGTCGAAACAACCCAGTCCTCCACAGCAGGCCATGTAAGATCCTCATAGTCAAGGTCAAATAAAATGTTTGTGTTTATGATATACAGTTGAGACTGTTTTAAGAGACCTTCCTTGGGAAACAGCAAAAAAGGTCAAATATGACAGAGAGTCTCTTAAAACAGTCTGTTTATCACTGTTTATAAAATGCTCAACCAGCTACCTTTGTTTGGGTTTAACATACATCTGTTTGATTTTCTTCTGTGAACTACATGTATTGTGCGACAATATTTACCTGGCACTCATTAATCTTCGCCAATATCTTCGGGTACGTTCGGGTGTGTTTTCGTTGTTTCAATTGATTATCATATCGAACAAATACATTTCACCGACTGAAGTTCACACTGCAGAGGCAGTGGCGTAGTGGTAAGATGGCAAACTTATATGCAAGGTTCTATGGGTTCCAATCCTGCACATATAATTTTAATTTTTATAAGAGTATGGCTATTTTTATTTAATTTGTGACACATTCTTATGCAACATATTCGCTTTTATATATTCTATGATTGTCGGTTAACTTTGCTTTGTTATCTGTGTTTTTTTTGGGTTTTTTTACGTATTAATACTTACTGTTAATATTCATGGCATTTCAAGAATTACCTTAAATTACATTGTCCGTTGAATTAATGTTTTTCCGTCTGTCCCTGGGTTATCTTTGAAATCCTCTGATATATTAGCCAAGGCAATCTTATCTTTAGAGTGTATCTATTTTTCAAGATGATTTGCTCATCGACATTTCAGTTCTATATACACATTAATACAGGATGACGGAGAAAGAATGCTCAAATAGTCATTATAAAATCTTGAAACCCCGTGCTGAACAAAGACAATAGTGAATACATTTAATGAAACGAAACAATTTATAAAAAGTAAAACAAAATATCAAGCAAGACTCGAACCTGCATACGCTGGATTGGTAATCAAAGGCCTGATCCACTACACCATTGCAGAATGCGATATCTCGTACAGTACGAAATTGATATTTTATATCAATTGCTTGTTATATTTTTATCCGAAGCATGCGAAATATTCATGAGTGCTAGTTCAATTTTGTCGCATAATATATAATCCTCTTTTTAGTAAAGAGTTCAATCTGATTAAAATGCTTTTTCTTTGATTAATTAGTGACAAATTGCCTCGTTTGAATGTAAAATAGAGGGCCTGTTCCTGTATTAAGGCCCTGTGATGTTCACTCTTAAAGCCTTTTATAAGTCAGTGTGTTTATTTCTTCATTTCCTGCTAAATATCGCAGGACTTTTTTATTTATGGGGGACTTTTTTCAAAGTAAGATACTGCCTTTTTTTTTCGAAAGATTTTTAATCTGTGACTAGCCGTACCATATCTGTGAACTATTTTTAGCTCTACTGGATGAAGTCCAGCAGACCTTATGCCATGGTGGTTAGTCTGTCGTCCGTCTGTTATTCATTTGACTTTGATGAAACTTGTTGATAAGGATCCCTGCAACTTGTAGATGTTCCCTATTGTTTTTGGGGTCAGTGTGTCAAAGGTCAAGTTCACAGTGACCCCCATATGATTTTGCTTGATATCGCTCTAGTGGTCACAGTTTTCCTTCAACTTTCATCAAACTTGCTCTGAAGGTTCTCTGTAACATGTTCCCTACTGATTTTAAGGGTTAGTGGGTCAAAGGTTAAGGTCACAGTGACCTCCGTATGATTTTCCTTGATAATGCTCTATAGGTCACACTTTTCATTCAACTTTCATCAACCTTTCTCAGAAAATTCCCTGCAACATGTAGATGATACCTAATGATTTTGGGGTCAGGGTGTCAAAGGTCAAGGTGACAGTGACTTCCATTAGATTTTCCTTGTTAACACTCTACAGGTCACAGTTTTCATTCAACTTCCATCAAACTTTGTCCGAAAATTCCCTGCAACATGTAGATGATCCCTATTGTTTTAGGGTCAGTGGGTCAAAGGTCAAGGTCATGGTGACCTCTGTTTGATTTTCCTTGATAACGTTCCACGGGTCACAGTTTTCCTTCAACTTTCATCAAACTTGCTGAGGTTCTCTGTAATATGTAGATGATCCCAATCAATGTTTGGGCTAGGGGGTCAAAGGTCAAGGTCACAGTGACCCAAACATTGAATTTGTTTTTAGCTCAATATTTTGAAAAAAATTTGCCCGCAGTCTTCAGACTTCCATCTAAGTTTAAAATCCACCATCAAATCGAACCAATAATAATTCAGCTGTTTTAGCCTCGGCAGATGAACTTTTTCCATCTTGGCACCAACAATGTATTCTCTTTTTGGCATTATCTGGCAATGATCTTGAAAATACAACTAGATTAGATAAATTCAGTCTGGAACATTGGACTTTGGTGTGTACTTCTAAGCTACAAACCTTTTTTCTGAATTCATTTAAACTTGGAAAATTGAAGTAACATTCTTCACAATGTATTTATTAGCTGCCAGTGAAGTTTAATGTAAACCTACTTTTTCTTTACTTTCAGGACCTATTTCAGTCAGCTCAGTGGAAGTGTTTGTGCATTATGATGAAATGTATGAGCAAAGCATAGCAGCTCCTCCAAGTATTAACCATTCCCAACAATACCACACAGCTTGTTCTAGAAATGCGAATACATATCAGTCGAGAGGTCAAAGCTTGGGACCAGGCAATATGCAGCCTTTAGCAGTTTCTTCAGCATCTCTACATGGTATGTAAAATATGAAATACAGCTTTTAACCTGTGTTACTGGTCACCTCTGTTAAGCAGCCTCCTGGCAATGTTTCTGTATCCCATTTTGCCATTTTTATTAGCTCTAATAAGCATTGCTGGGTTGTCTGTTGTCAACATTTCAGTTCAAGCTCGTCTCCTTTGAAACAACATGTCAGATTTAACCAAACTTGCTCTTGAGCATTCTTACATTGATTAATTATACCCCCCCCCGCAAATACAAAGTGTAAGAGGATGTATACTTGATACTGGATTCAGCTTGTCTGTCTGTCCGTCTAGTTGTGCAGATTTGATAAGTACTATGCCTATGGCTTGTTGTGCATGGTTTTTGGTCTATGTTTCATGTCACTAGGTAAAAGGTCAAGGTCACAGAGGCACGAGATAGTAAATCGTGTGTGCTCTTAATCTTCCAAATCACCGGTAACAATTTAGTGATACATGTTGTATTTGACAGAAGTGATAAGTACCATGCCTAGTTGTGCATGGTCCATGTTTCGGGTCACTAGGTCAAGGTCATATCTTGTGTGCTCTTATTCTTAAAAACCTCTGGTCAGAAATTAATTATATTAAACATATAGATTGAACCGTCACACGTAATGAACATTTTGTCACATGATAATACAGAATTATTACATAGAATGTTATATTTTCTAAACGTTTTGTGACATATTTAACCAAGATACATTTCTGTCACATGTAATGATGAAGCTGTCACATGTATATAGGTGTCATCACATGTATGAATAAATGTGTCACATATCAAGGTAAAACTACCATGCGTAGTGTTGACTCCACCACATAAAATTACCTTTTTTTCACATATAATGATAAAACCGTCTCCGGCATTAGAAGTGTCATCACATGTATGAATGAATGTGTCACGTATCAAGTAGAAACTGTCACATGTCATGTTGACTCCACCACACAGAATGAGGCTTCTGTCACATATAATGATAGAACCGTCACATGTATTAGAAGTGTTGTCACATATATGAAAAAATGTGTCACATAACAGGGTTATGTAAACACGTTATGTGTTATGTTAACATCACTACACGGAATGACTATTCTGTATGTCACATGTAATGATAATACCATCACATGTCATAGAAGTGTTGTGACATGTATGAATTGAAGTGTCGCACATCAGGGTTAAACTTTCACAGGTAATGTTGACCCCACTACATGGAATGACAATTCTGTCACATGGTATGATAAAACCGCCACATGTAATGATAAAACCGTCACATGTAATAATAAAACAGCCACGTGTAATGATAAAACCGCCACATGTAATGATAAAACCGCCACATGTAATGATAAAACCGCCACATGTAATGATAAAACCGCCACATGTAATGATAAAACCGCCACATGTAATGATAAAACCGCCACATGTAATGATAAAACCGCCACATGTAATGATAAAACCGCCACATGTAATGATAAAACCGCCACATGTAATGATAAAACCGCCACATGTAATGATAAAACCGTCACATGTAATGATAAAACCGTCACATGTAATGATAAAACCGCCACATGTAATGATAAAACACGCAATGTAATGATAAAACCGTCACATGTAATGATAAAACCGTCACATGTAATGATAAAACCGCCACATGTAATGATAAAACCGCCACATGTAATGATAAAACCGCCACATGTAATGATAAAACCGCCACGTGTAATAATAAAACCGCCACGTGTAATGATAAAACCGCCACATGTAATGACCACATACAATGCTGCTGTAACTGCACATCAAGTTGCAACATGATATTATACATATTATTTATTGATTTTCTTTGCAGGTGCTCAGTCAACCAGCAGGGCTAACCTGATAGATGCTTCCATATGTATAGCCTGTAATGTGGGGAAAGTGAGAATTTCCCTGTATGATTGCGGCCATGTGGTTTGTCATGCATGTGCGCCAGACTTTAAATACGGTAATTCGAGATGCAAGATTTGTGGCGAAGAGGTTATAAGTTGTGGCGCAGTTGAATCCTCAAGATACAGAAAGTAAAAAGTGACATACAGAACATTTTTGTTCTATCAGAAACTGAAACATTGAAAATGATAATGCGATAAAAACCTTTGTCATCAGCGGATTTTCCAGAAGATATTATATTTAATATACATACATATCAAATTTTGCAAGAAAGTAAGAACCGCCTCTAGTTAATCTGAGGATATATCATGTTTTAAGGGGAACAATGTATCAACTCCATTCTTTTTCAGACATAATAATGTATATTTAGGTGTTGTTTTGTCATGACCATTGGTAAAAAAAAAATATTATTGTTTATAGTCCTGGCCCCGATTTCACGAAAATACTTAAGTAATTGCTTAGCTAAGTAAGTTATTTCGAAGTTTAAATGTCACTAAAAATAATAATGTTTCTTGTTGTCATTTGAAACAGTAGTATATTTTTTAATGAAATTAACATGTTGAAAGAACAAAAATATTATATAATACTAAATGCAAGTCAGATTGAGCAAAAATTCATTCGAGTACAAGTTAAGAATTTTAAGAATCTTAAGAATTTACTTAGTGTAAATTACTTGCTAAAAACAACATTTTCTGCACAAATACTAAAAAATGTATATATAATTATGATAAATGGGTAAATACGATTCTGAAAAAGCTTAATTCTTTAAATGAATATACATGCAAGGGGCTGATAAGTGTTGAAATAAGTTAAGCATGTTACTAAGTATTTACTTAAGTATTTTCGTGAAATTGGGGCCTGGTCTTAATATTGATGGTGGTCTTAATAGCAGAACTTTATTGTACTAACGAATCTAGGTATAAGACCATAGCTCTATGAATAGACCCTTTGGTTCTTTTGCATGCCTGGTGTATATAGCACTGATACACTTTAGACTACCCCTATTTTTTCTAACCAGTTCATCCCTGCATGAGTTGGGAAGACTGAAAAGCTTTTCTGAAATGTCCAATGCTGTGGCTTGGGTTACTTGTCTTGATTTTCTGTCAGTATAGGATTTTCTTTCTTAATTTACATTTCATATCTTTTATTTTACTGTTTGTATGTACGCCTGGCATATTACATCATTCTGTTGTCTGTCTGTCAAATGGGAAAAATATGGCTGTTTTAACATGTAATGACATAAAATGTAAATGAGTTTGTCAAGCCACAATATGACTATTTTACTCTTGAAACTTCAAACTTGTAGGTCAAATAAACTGGACCACGATTTTACATTAGTAAGACATTTCATTTAGAGAGATAACTTGTAATAAACTTTGTATACTAAAGGTATTGGATAATTAACTTTTTTTAGACCATTCTTGCAGCATACGAAAATAAAAAAATAGGGCAGACTGCAATAATGCTCATATAGGCAAATGATATGTGTGTACATGTATTTTGTGTTGATCAATATATTTCACTAACTCTACAAAAAGTAAATCACAACTGAACTTTTTTTCAGGAAAGACCTTTTTTTATATAATTCACAAAAAAAACCACCAGTTTTTTTTGTAAATACACCCATACGTACATATGCCTGAAACAACCATTCATGTGACTGTCTATGACAGGTTTGACTGTTTGAACAATATCTGAACTAAACTACGTAAAAAATAAACTTAAGAATTTAGAGGCATAGATAAGCAAGAATAAAGAGTTAGTACAATTTTCTATATACATCATTATCTTCATCAGAGTGAGTGTTGTTGGTTAATATAAATTCTTTTCTAGTGTGAATTTTTGCCAGATGCTTGGATGTTCTACCTGGGATTGCAATGAGGGTACAAAGAATAAAAAAAGCTACAAGCTGTTTTGTAGATGAACAAAGCTATTTAGTCATGTAAATGTGCCATGAAAAAAATATTTTTTTGGTGTAAAACAAATTGTGTTTTTGAGTACATTCTTTTCCCAATCCAGTGCATGTCTTGTAATACAGATTTCATATTAGACATTCATTTAGCCTACTGGAAACAAGACATGCTTTTGTGGCCAGTGTAGACAAATCACAATCAGCAAGCAAAATGGTGGTATATCTTGATCTGCATGGTTATTCAGTCAGTAAAACTTTGGTTCTCCACCTCTTTGAACCATTTATGGTGCTGCCAAAATTGAAGTAATAGAAATTTAGAGTTTAAGGGAGTTAAATGCTAGAAATATAAAAATCATGTCTGTGATTATGTGAGCTGTTCATTGTACATTGTGTCCAAGTCTGTTAATTTCATCTTGCAGGAATCTGATTTGAAGCTTATACTTACCTGTTTAATAAATAATCAACAACTGACAATTTGTGCTGGTGCAGCAGTACTTACAGATTTTTATATACATATATACTTAAGGACAAAAGTTGTGAACAGTATAATTAAACTAACACAAAGGTTGAAATCCACAATTGTAAAAATGTATGAACTTCATCATTTTTAAATCTTTTTACAAATTTTCAATGTTCGTGACACTGACATAGATGCTGAGTATAGAATGTTGGTGGATATTGAACACATATGCAACATGTGCTGTTAAGGCTCTGATAGAACTATCTTTTGAGTATTTATTAAAAGTTTTACAGCTTTCGATAGAACTATCCTTTCGTTACAATCCACTTAAGATGTTTGTTAGTATAAGCGTCGTGCACATGAAATTGAAATAAGCAAGGATTTCATGGGCCTCCTGTTTCCATACATTTTAACATCCAGCAGACTCTTTTTGCCAGACATATCACATACATGTTTTAACATTGAGAAAGACTTTGTTATATAGTATTATAGTAAGCAGTTAGAAATCTGGAAGAAAGTAACTCGGAGACTGTTAGAGATTTACACTTGTGACTGGTTCACTACTTGTAGGAGAAATTTATTTTTGTTAACAACACACTAGTGTGATCACTGAGAACAGCATTTAAAGGGGCACTCCCTACATCTAGCAGATTATATTCTTAAAACATAGATTATTGAATGGTTTATGGTACTGCACTATATTTTAAAACGCTGATTTTATCGAATATGACTGGGAATGCAGATACAGTACTTCCAAAGATTCTATTATTTGTATTTTTGAGATTATTTAATTTGTTATCAGATATTGGGTATGTCCCTTTAAAGGTCCATTACTAAAACCAAATCCAATTTTCTTTTAAATCTGGAATTTTAACGGGTGGCTTCTCAGAAGGAAAAATATGACATACTGCATCGAATGTGACCATATTGTGTTGAAAATTTGAGTTTAACAAAAGAATTAATAAATTATATTTTGCTTTTTCAAAAACGAAAGTAGGTTTTTCAGTTTTCAAATATCATTGTTATTTTCCAGAATTCACCTAGAAAGAGGCTGTAAGTAGATGGTACATGAAAAAGAATGCCTATTTTGAATTATAGTTGAAAGAACTTCACTTCCAGTGATGTGCAACATATACATCTGACTGTTTACAACATGCAATAGAGCAAAAGTAGGACAAAAAGACCACCCAGGTGAATCAAAACATTCACTCGTTTTTCTGCAGCAGTATTTCAAACAGGGAAATACTCCATGGCTATGGTAATGTTTTAGAAGCCAGTTTCAAGCTGTATTTCCCCGTTACAACTCAAGATTTAAAAGAAAATTGGATTTGGTCTTAGGACTGGACCTTTAAAAGTTGCACAGCTAACAACATTTGTTCAAAGTTTCACAGCAATGAAAGTTTGAATAGTTGAAATAGATAAAACCACTTTATTTCAAGAATGGTGCAATTATGTGTGTTGATTTTAGATAAAAAATACTATGTATTACTATCTTTGTTGAGCCAAAGGCTGTGATTTGTTCAAGTGTTGTGAATGATGAAATGTTTCATTAAAATTCATCTTTTACAAGTGTTTCAATATTCCTTCTAAAATTCCTATAATATGACTGGGGCTTGCTCCTCAGGTACTTGTTTTAAATGAAGTCCAGAGAGTCTTAAACTGGTGCAGCCTTTCATGTTAGCAGGTATTTCACATTAGGCTCATTAGATTGTTTTTCCCCCTGCTGTCTGTCCATCCTGTCTGTCCACTTTACTTTGTTCCCTCTTCATCTTCAAAACCCCTTGTTAGATTTTCATAATACAATCAGGGAAGCATCAGTATGAAGTGTAGTTGTGCATATTACAATTTCGTCAAGGTAAAGGTCACAAGGGCCTCGAACTTGAAAATCATGTCTGCTCTTTATCTCCAAAACCCCTTGTTGGAATTTCAGAAAGTCTTACTGGGGCCATCAGGTTTGTTCATTTTTAGCTCAACTGGCACAAAGTGCCAGAGTGAACTACATGTTACGATCACCTTCCATCTGGCGTACATTGTATGTGAGTTAACATTTTTCTTCAAACAACTTCCCTATGAAACAACTGGTCCAATGTTGATTAAACTTGGCAGGGATGTCCCTTGCATGAGGCCCTCTCATAAGTGCTCAAACTATTTCATTCCATGCAGAACTGTGGTTGCTATTGCAACAAATAGGGACAAAAAATCTTCTCAAGCACAGGAAGGCCTAGAGCTTAGATATTTGGCATGTGGCATTGCATAGTGGAAGTCTGCCAAGGTTGTTCAAATCATGACCCCTGGGTCAAAATTGACCCCATCCAGGTGGGTCTCTTGTTTTTACATAGGCTTTTATAGGAACACTTCTTTTCATAAAATACAAGGCCTATAGAGCTTAAATTTATAACATTTAGCATTACCAGTGGAACTCTACCAAGATTGTTAAAATTGTTGAAATACAATGCCTAAATTTTAATCAAGGCCATAACTGGTGTTACTGGTCTCATATATAGAGGATATTTGTTTGTTTGAGTGAATATGGAATATATCTCGTCGAGAAGTGATACAATTGTAATATTTTCACGTGTGCGAGGCAGCAGCCTAGTTAAAATGTGAAAATTGTATCACTTTGAGTTGAGATATACTCCATATCCACCCAAAACAAACAAATTTTATTTTTTATTTTATGCTATTAACTATAAAAACAAAAGCTAAAATAATGTATATAGATCTACACCACTGAAAAAAGTAGTTCCGGCAGACCTATATCACCCACACTGTGATTGATATGATATCTATATCATCACTATATTTCACTGATATAACACAGTATTTCAGAAGATAGCATGAAATAAAAAAAACTAAATCCCAGGTGCACAACTTCTCATCCCAATGAGCATATTTGTAAAGTTTGGTGACTAGATCAAAG
>JAFMSR010000005.1:12545295-12786607 GCA_022818135.1 Saxidomus purpurata
TAGATGAAACTGCCATGACCCCTGACATGCCCGGTTGAAGAGACAGATGGTGATACAAAGTTACGAATAAACCCCTTGGTTCTTTTACATGCCCGGTGTATAGCACAGATACATGTGAGACTTTACCTCTGGATTTCTAACCAGTTCATCTCTAGATGGGTGAAACACTGAAAAGAGTTACTGAAATTTCTAGTGTCCCAGCTGGAACGGATTGGTAGTCCAGAGCGTTAACCACTCGACCACCGCAGTGTACTTTAGTCATGTTGGGTAAATAATATGCTTAAACCAGTATGAGTGTTATGAAAATAGTTTAAAAGTGTTGTGGGTTTTTTCGTGTAGGCATATGAAATGAAAGTAAACCTTACAAAGTTGGCGGGTTATCATTTTTGACTAGGTTAGTCAAAACAGACTTTCATTATACCCCAGTAAAACTATTTAATTGTTATACACATTCATGTGTATCAGTTATAACTTTATTAATAAACATTTTTCTAAGAGTATAAATCATGGTAAATGAATTTCTTAAACTTTTAAAGGTGCAATAGTATTATAGCACTCGTATATTTCAGCTATCTATATAATATCGGAAGAAATCGTGTGAACGTGGCATTGACTTATTTTATTGGGCTGCATAACACCGAGATCGACAGTTTTGTTCACGGTTAGCGGGTGGAACATCATTTGGAATTGAAAAAAAAACATGAGTTAACCGAGTCTTTATAAAGCACGTCTTAGCAACAGTGTTTTGGTCTGAAGTCGTGGATATATTAGAACGAACACCAAGGTAAACTTTTTGAGAAATATATATATAGCGGATTATTTGGTGTATCGTCAGGTAGTTTTTTAAAAAAAGATCGCTAGTAGGCATATAATGTTAATATCTAATTAGAAAATAAAAGATTAAAAACATTGATATTAAATAAAAAAATAAAAGAAAAAAAGAGGATATAAAACTAAAAGAGTTTTAAATGAAAAAAGCAGATCATTATAAAAAATACTTCCCACGTGTATGTTACTGTTGTATGTGAAAATTTATTTATTTCTTAAATCCTTCGCTTGTGTGATTTGTTTCTCTGTGTTTTCTTTATTTTTGTTTGTTTGTCTGTCTTTCTGCGTCCGACTGTGCTTCTGTCAGGCTGTTATGGCCAGGGGTCTTTCTGAGCCGTTTACAATATTCCGGCATATATATAAAGATATTTAAACATATTTGATTACGGTTTATATATTTGTAGTGCAAGTGTATGTGTTCACTTCCTATATCATAATTTACGATTGATCAAACAGATAATCTAGACAAATTCAAATCCAATACAAATTTCCGTGATAAACTAATAAAATAAATAAATATTACCTCACAGTATTACGTGATATACAAAATGTCAGATTAACCGTGGAAGGGAAAACTATGGAATATATTTACATACGGACAACATTATTGCAGTATACATTGTATTTATTAATTCTGGCGATTTCATATAAAAACAAAACTGGATTAAATTGTCAATATGTTCAACAAACATTTGCACTAAATGTCACTTTATTAAATTTTCCTATGGTACCAATAGTTCGTGGCCGGTTAAAGTGTCTATAATCTGAGGTTGACCTTTTGATCAGATTATTTAAACAAAGAGATTGCATTACGGCTTCACACTTTTGAAAGGAATGGTGCATTTGGCAGGTCCCGATAGCAATTAAAAACTAGGCTTACACCAGTCAACATTTGGGAGCTAGACCTTGAAACTTCTTTTCTTGTACAGCACAGCTTCCAGAGGAAAAGCGATGATGTAAAACTGAATAAGTTCATTATTTCTTTCTCTTTAAATACTTTTCATAAACTTGTTTTTAATGAGCACACACCCGAAAACAACGATACTGATGCAGCAGTGTGTGCCATTTCGTGCAAGACAACGAAGCGAGCAACGAAATGACGTTTGTGTGTATAATGTAGCATTTTGCAAGTTGTCTTGCAGAGGCTGTGAAAGATTGGGAATTATTTCATCTTATTTTGCTGAAAATAGTCTTGACTTTAATAATATTGATGTAGATATTTTTATTTGATTTTATTTTTGTAGGACTCCTTTTAAACGACGGTCAGAGAAAATGGCAAAGGTGCATACCCTGACAGCGGAGAATCTGGACCACCACTCGGATCATGGATCAAAACGTCATTCTGTGTACGCGAGAGAAAGTAGTGATGTTCCTTCTGCCTTGACGACAAATCCAAACATGCGCCGGATGTCAAGACTTGATCGTCGACCGAGTGTAGCACAGGCTGGTCGGCGAATGTCGCAGATCTCCCGGACTAGCATAACTGGAAGTTCTATAGGTCATAAACATATTGGACTATTTCCGGTTAAAATACAAAATACGTATAAACTCCAGCCTGACGCAGACGAGATATTTAAACCGGAACTAGCACAAGCTATAATTAAAGATGTGCTTGAGGAATGCCTCGATGGGGAGAAATACAACCCAACGCAGTGCCGCAATTTGTCTCAAATGTTAACAGATCTGATAAAATGTAGGGTTAGGGGAGAACTGGGGTTAAACCGTTACAAATACATTGTTATGGTCACCATAGGTCAGAACTGTAACCAAGGAATACATGTTGTCAGCCGGTGCCTGTGGAACAAAGATACAGACAATTATGCGGAAGCCCACTACAATAAGAACGGCCTATACGCAGTTGCCACAGTCTATGCTTGTTATTTTGAGTAATAAGCCTGGACTGTATTTGATTTTTCTATCGGAAAAAGTAATGCGCTTATAATTGCCGCAATTGGTTTGTTTATTGATCATGGACTTATAAGTGAGTGGCTGCAATTATAAATAACAACAGAGAAAATCATGAAAACGTCCGAAGCACATTCCCATAGTGCCATGTTATTAAGTTCCAATGCTCGGACGCCCGTCAAACCTCGGACATGTGTAACAGTGTTTATCGGTATTGTCCATGGTAAAACAAGTTCCTATTAAAAAACTTAGTATTTCAGATTTAGTTGAATAATGAATTCCGAATGAAACTTCTATTTATTCGTAATAAGACCTAATATTAATCTAGTAACACATTTTGATTTATAAAGCTGTGAAAGTTTAAGCCATTTTGTCTGGAACAAAAGGTTGTCTTGATTCGCAACTTATTTTGACATATTGAAACACATCTACGATATTAAGGACATAACGAACGGTTTTACTGTTGTTTTAACCGCATTGCATTTGTGTTCCTAACATACATTGCTAAGTAAAATATATACAATAATATATGTGATAATAATAATGGGCGTTACAGAGAAGTGATTTTTGTTACTTCAGTAAACTCAGTATATAATGACTCCGGATATAGCGAAATTCCGGATATAAGGAACCCGGTATATAATGACTCCGGATATAGCGAAATTCCGGATATAAGGAACCCGGTATATAATGACTCCGGATATAGCGAAATTCCGGATATAAGGAACACGGTATATAATGACTCCGGATATAGCGAAATTCCGGATATAAGGAACAAATTTTCTCTGCCCGAATTTTTTTCTTGATCTTTTATCAAAATGATATATGGATATAACAAACTCTTGATATAAAGAGCAAATTTAAATGGTCCAAAGGAGTTCGCTATAAACAGAGTTTACTGTATTTCAACCCAGTTATCTTAGCTGCAAGTAACTGTTTCTTTCATTCTCTCCACAGTATGAAATTTAATTAGTTTTGAACTTTTGGAAATGATTGACCTGGTTTTCTTATATCGAATATTTCTTTAAAAAAGAGAGAATTAATTGGCGCATTGTTACTTCTAACTTATCGATCATGCCAATTTATTCACGTTTTCCCACAGACACTTTTGAGAACAGAATATCATTTCGTTTATTGACAACACTTGTTATAAACAGGCATTAGAATATTATATTGATTTGTTATACAGCCTGTTGAATTTTTCTCATACTCTATACCAATCATTTTTTTCTTTTCATCTCATTAGATATTTTGAAAGCATATTATTGCGGCAATTAAATTGTAAGTGTACAGACGTAGTTCAGAAATATCTTTGTTCATTCTTATTTTGACATTAAAACATTTTAAAGGTGATATGTTTGAAATTTGTTTTTAATCGATAGAAAATGTAGAGATACTGTTCCAGGAGTGAAACAAATGACCAAAAACAGTTCCGCTAAGTTCACTTTTCTGTCTCAGTAGGGAATGTATGAATATATATATATTTGGAAACTGATCCTGAAATATATCACAATAAAACTCGTAACTTTAAATATCTATGTACATGTAAATAATATACATGTAGCTATTTAGACTGGTCTTGGGAGTAAAATTGTGACTGCCGTGGTATCTCTCAGTTAAATGGTCTCCCTAGAACACAAACTTTAAGGTCGCTAGCTGACATTAAAATCATTTTAAACGCTCATCCCTTGAAGGTCATGGGTACAAGTCGTTTTAGCCTTGCCCCTATTATTCACTAAAACGGACGTGTACTTCTTTATGTTTTGATAGAGCTATTAAATGTCGAAAGGGTGTTCACTGAAAAGTTAGTCACAGAAAACAAGCAGAGTCGACCATGACCAGACTGCGCGGATGTGCTCACTGATCATGATCTGCACATGTCGCGATGGCATTTTAATGGTATCCCGTCAGTTTTCTAGACGATTAATAGAGCCGGGTTTAAGCAGAGACGCGTCTATACAAACAACAGGCCTTCTTAAATTTTGTTTTTGTAATTTTCGAACACAGGTTTCCAATCGCCTTAAGTATTATTTTCATCCGTGGCTTATTTAAAGTTTATCTGATGTGCAGACGCGGCTTCATGCTATGCGATTTCGTTGAATAAATTGGTTCTTTTAGTTCAACTCATCAAATTATCGAGTGATTATTGGTAAGATTTGAAACAAAACAATCATTGCTATTTGTATACATATAGTACTACAATAGTATAATTATAACGTATGAGGCCCGTGTACATAGTATATGGTAGCTATATAGGTAGCGTATGCCCTGTTGTTTGAGTTTTGTTTAAGTTGTTTTTTATATTACCGGTATATAATGTGTATTGAATGGAAGTGAGATTTTTTATGCGAAATCGTAGTTAATTTTACATGGTTTTGTCGTAAGTTCGTAAAACATTATGAATGCCATGAGATGGACACGACCCGAAAAAAAAACTACAAGTCAGTATTCATTTACATTATTTTTTCTCCTTCATAATAATAAGCTGTATGTGGATTCAAATATTTGGCACAAACAATCAGATACAATAGGATATATAGGGTATCAAATTTAGCACAACTCTCATTTGTGTTAGAAAGAACATGCTTTCGCCTCGGCTTGTAGATGGAGATGGACATGTTTCGCTAAAACAACCCGGATGACTTAGTCCCGGCCGACCCTAGGATTTCTACTCAGTCTAAACTGCCAAGACCCCTGACAGGGCCAGGTTGAAGAGTCAGGTGCAGACCCAAGCTTTTTACGAATGAACCCTTTGCTTCATTTATGTGCCCGATGTATGTAGCACCGAACACGCAAGACTACCTCTGGGTTTCTAACCAGTTCATCTATAGATGGGTGGGAAACGTTGAAAGCATTTCTGAACTTTCCAGATTAGAACCGGGGACCTCCGGGTTGGAAGTCCAGAGCGTTAACCACTCGACCACCGCGCGAGCTAACAGAAGGCTTATACCCGTATTGAGCAGTCTTCCCTCACACAGTAAAACTGAAACCACAACCTCCATAGAACAAACAACACTGGGAAGAAATAGTTTGTTACTGACAGGTTGTTTTATAGAAACTTTATTTATAAACGAAAACCAAATATTTCAGAAAGAAAAGGTTTGTGATTGTAGAAAGGTATTTTATTGACAATGAGAAATATTTTACGATGTGATATACACTTACTTTGTTGGTGGCTTTTGAGTCTTCCTTCGTAACCAGTGTAGATCATGATCAGCCAGAATGTCATTGAAGTCTGATCATGATCTACACTGTTCGCTAGAGATTTAGTTTAAACAAATTGGACTGAGTTTTAACAATAAATAACCCTTTTCCAAAACTGAAAGAAAAATTATCTTGAAAAACAAACGAACAAAGGTGAAAACGTGATCATTTACAGTCGCTGAACTGACGGGTAGCACGGTGGTCGGACTACCAGATCCAGAGGTCCCCGGTGCGAGTCCAAGCCGGGGCACTTGAAACTTCAAACTGTTTTTCAGTATTTTAACCCATCTAGAAGAACCTAGGGATCGATTCGCAAAGAGCTAGGGTCTGGTACCCGGACTCCCTTGTATCTGCAATGCGCATGTCAGGAGCCTTAGGCCAGTCGGGATAATAGAACTGACGGATTCCACATATATAGCAAGTGGCAGCCCGTGTATGGGTGTTTTTGGAGGAGATGTTCGGGAACGTTAGGGCGCGCTATTGGACAACAAGGTTACCTTCATTTACCTTATTCTCTTTTGTCTATATTATGGCACATAAAATTACACCAGATGTTAATTAGTGAGTCGATTTACAAGGATTCGCTTGCACTTTGACAATGAACGGATTACCAAACTAATAAAATATTGATATCTCGAAGAAAGTGCACGGAAAGTCTGCTTCGCATCAATTATTTAATGAAATTCCACATACAGATAAATAAGGTGAAAGAGATAACAAGATTGTGGCGTGTTTTTAGGGGAAATGTCGGACTTGGCGGTGATCTTTTAAACATTTTGGAGTAGCTTCTTAAATTGCCTTGTTTTTTTTTTATATTTTCTGTTACAAAATATCTTACTTTAATGTAGATCGCTGCCGTTTTAAACATTTGATAAATTAAAACCATGCCGCGCCTCGATTCATCTTTTGTATAAGACAAATCATTGATAGGGTAATCTTACAAATTTATCAAGTATTGTTTTTAATAAACCGGATGTTTACTCTGCACGGTGGTTGCTATAGAACTTGCTCACGAGGTTGACTTTTAGATAAAACTGACAGGACCCCATCAAATTTTGTGCATTTATGGAAATTTGTGAATTATAGAGGCTTCAGTGACAGTATTTTAGCACACAGGTAGGTGGCGTTTGTTTAAAAAGTTTACTGATAATAAAATAAGTTGCTTTAATCGCTAGAAGCAGTTGCGTGAAAACTCCGAAAACACGTAAAGTTCTATATTCAGAGTCAAAGACATAATTTAACCGGCTAATCAGCCACCGCCTCTTAAATCTATGTCAGCTTTCATTTGATCGTTCTTCCCTTTCTGTATCCAGACTCCATATGACTGACAAACTTTCTATAACCCTCTCCGGGCTTAACGCTAGTTCCAATAGCATTTCAGTAGCTCGGAGGCAGGCAAACTTACTTAACTATTGTTCCTAGGAACAACTAGACGTCTATCCCCTAAGAAACTGCAATTCTTCTCACATAAAATGTCTGGTCAGAAATGGTGCTCGAACCCGTGAACTCCATTAGAATAGAAGGTTTTTTTCGTACTTTGTTTTTGGAACGTTGGCAATGCGAGTCCTGCAATGATACGCAAATTTAAATGGTTTGAAGGGGAGCATATGAACTTACATACAGGACTCTACTATGCCTACAACTCACCTTCTGGGCAACATGGGACATAGGCCTGATTTTATGCACGACGTGTAGTTTTTCAAATTTGTATTATCGGCATTCTCTTGCCACCTTTTTGTTTGTGTTTCGTTTAGTCTGCTTTGCCAAATATACGGATAAAACTTTAAAGTTTTGAAGTACATGTATGACACCGAAAACTTCATTATCACGTGTATTTTAATATTCTGTGAAATTGTGAGATTTTATTTATGAACTTGTACACTATTGTCAAGTTCAAACGGTATGTAGAAAATATAGCGAAAGTTGTTTGTATTCGTTAGTGGTTTATTAGACGTGCAGTAATCCAGATCTGTTTAGAAACGGCTTTAAATGACAACAAAATCTTGTCTTTTGGTGATTAACTGATTTCATTATTTACTACGTTGATAAAAGTGCTTTGTTATCAAGTGGTATTTATTTATGAGCTTCGTGTTTCATCGTAGATTATTTATTTGTTATTTTACAGTGTTGCATCCCGACGATATAAACAGGGACTGTTCGCCAAAATGCCCCCCAAAGCTCAGCAGTCGCGACGGCTTACAAAAGAAAACATTGACAATCACAGTGAGACCATGTCTCGAAAATCATTCAGCGAAGAAGGTCACGGGCCTGGGCACCTCCCGCAAACAACCCAGCCTCAGATGCGGCGTCTGTCAAAATGGGACCCGCGTTTGATGCACGCGACCCAAGACCGGCGATTTTCTACAGTTTCTCGGACAAGCATTTCTGGGGCATCGCATACGACAAAAACTGGACCTCCGATTAGATATGAGAACACATTCAAAACAGAACCGGACGTTAAAATTGAATCTTATAAGGTTAAAAAGATAATGACTGAGACACTAAAAGAATGGCTAACTGGTGTAGAATATTCTCCAAATGTAAGGAAGCTTACTACAGGACTTACAGACGAGATAAAAAAGCGCGTGAAAGCGCTTGGTTACCAACGCTACAAATATGTTGTCACGGTAACCATCTGCCAGGACGCAAAACAAAGCATGCAGATGGTTAGCAGATGTATGTGGAACAAAGATACGGACAATTTTGCTGAAGCCGTATTCAAAACGGCAGACATTAATGCTGTAGCAACGCTGTATGCCTGCTACTTTGAATAGTGATAAAGTACTTGTAGACGCTTTATAGTGAAGAATTAGTGCACAGATACCTGTGGAAAATATATACTGAAATATTTATGCATTTTAGGGCACTAACAAGACGGTTATGGTGTCTTTCTTGAAACCATACAGAGACTTTTTTTATTCATCAAAGTAATTGCATTGTACACATCAAATGTACCTGTAGATATAAAAATTCTTTAACAAGTCTTTTATTTTTAATTTTGTGTATGCATCTTACACATTTAGTGAAGTACGCCTTATTTCAATGGGCTACTGAACAGCCCTCTGCGCCAAATTTCATTGAATTTCAAATCCTTGGTATGTGCTAGTCACTACTGCTTGCCCTTTCCAGATAACACACACCACCTCTTAGTATATAATATTGTTACCCTTAATCTCCAAAATGGGTCCAATCCCTGTGCCTCCAACTCTTAATAAGGGACACAACTTTATTTAAAGTTTGGTTAAATTGCTTAGAACCAAACAAATTATTATTCGATCCACCAAGTTTTCTTTATTTCTCTAGTTCTGGTTAGTTTCCTATCAAATACTGTAAATAGTGTAATAGTCACGGTGATATAATTCGCTATTTTCCCACATCGCTAATTAAAAGTTTCACTAAATCCATTTCATATTGATTTACTATTAGAGAATTCTCAATTTACAATTTGAAAATAAGTCTGTGTACTCAAAATTCACGAATTTTTTGTCTCGCAACAACTACACAATTAACAGTACTGAATCATATATTTTTATATTTTTAGTTTTATGTTCCAGTCACAGGTGAGTGTAGCGTACCAGGGACCCAAACAGTGATTTTTTGTTAAAAATAGCCTAGTTACTATATTTTTTGTTAAAAATAGCCTAGTTACTATATAGCTTATTGATATATAGTAACTAGGCTATTTTTAACAAAAAATCACTGTTTTGGTCCCTGGTACGCTACACTCACCTGTGGTTCCAGTCACATCTCAAAGTGTTACTAGCGGTAACATACATTTCCAACCTGTTAGAAGTAAAACACAAACACATTGAATCATTCGTTGTCACCTTTATTACTTTTCATTTCCCCAAGTCTAATAAGTAAAATTGACAAATCACAAATAAATTCAGTGACAGAAACATTCAAATACACTAACACCGAGAAAGAAAAAACAACTTATGTAAGTATAAATTAATTTAGCAACAATGTTTATTAACACCCTGTCTGTGAGGAATTAATGTGCATCAACCAAATTCTTATACAACATCAACGTAAAAAAATAAATCCAAAATTTTTGTCTGGAAGTCTGACATATTATGACTATCCTGTAATGTTAAAGATTCAGTCTGATTTAATAAGTTAACGAGATTAAATCCTGTTTAATTCAAGAATTTGAATGTTTTTTTTCTCTATTTTTCTTTACTAAGCTGCGCTAGTAGTAATGTTAATGCTTGAGACAGATTTATAATAGCAAATGTTTGACACAAGTTGAATTTAAAAGCATGCAGTAATAAGCATTACAAGAGTAAACTGTATATGTGTTGGCATTCTTCAGACAGAAACACTAACCCTGCCTTCAATAGCCAATATCAACTTGACCAATCAGCACTTCACTTACAACAAACATCTGCTTTAACCTTTACCCAGCTAGTGATAAATGGTTCTACGTGTGCCACATGTGCAGATTGTGATCTACCTGCACATCTGTGTAGTCTGATCATGATCTGCACTGTTTGCTGTGTAGTCAGTTACTTTTCAGTGATCAGCCCGTTGAAAATTTAGTTTTATTTAATCTTGATTACGAAACAAGTTCTCACAATTTAAATTAATTGCTCTCCAAGAGAGAGAGGGGTGATGTTGAATTATCTGTGTCTATCTGCCTAAGGACACTACCACAACTTCGGCACTGTTTGGGGGCCGAACCCGAAACCCTCTGATCCTGTATCAAACATACTACCACTGTACCAAGTAGGCTCCAACATTTAGTACAATTGTCTAATTTTAAACAACGATTGAATCATTCCTTGTCCCCTTTATTACTTTTCATTTCCCCAAGTCTAATAAATAAAATTGACAAATCACAAACGATGAGTCTGTTTTAGAAATCTAGCCTGGTGAAGGTTAAGAGGACATCTTAGCCATATATTTGGAAATAACGTAAATCACTATGCAATACAAGAATGGTAAATAAGATACTGTTAATACTCGCATGTCACAAAATTTTAAACAGTCTATTGAAGTTTTTTTTTGTTAATGTACTTGAAATTTAATTTATGCTAATCTGTTGCGGAAATATTAGCATATAGGCATTAACGTCTATAGCCTGGCTGTTCAAATTAATGATCATGGAGACATTCTATAAAATAACACTTATCATATATCAATGAATCTACATTTTGTATTTTGCAAATATCATTTAAAATAATTAGTTATCTATTGCAACACCTTAAGCAGATCAATTTTAATTCTAAAAAGAAATTATGGAAAATTTATTGAAACAACTGTTATGACATTACCGATTCAATTCATGCTGTGAATGTCACTTATTGAGAGTAGTTAATATAAGGTGCGAGAACTTAGTTCTACAAAAAATAAGTTTAAATTAGTAAATTAGTACATAAAATAAGAGCTCCTATTTTACTGGCAAAAACTAGTTCAGATAACAAGTTGGCCACAATAATGCTGGGTCCTGTTTTACAAACATTGTGTCAGTTTTCCTTCAATTCAAGATTGTCTTATTTACTTAATAAACAAAACCTTAAGTACCTTCTAATCAAACATTCTAAAGTATTTTCTTAAAACATTTGTGATCCATCAAAAGGAGAAAAAAGCCACGATATAAACACAGTCCAACCTCCTCGAATGACACCTCCCTAGAGCAACAAACTTCCTAAAAAAAGAACACATTTTGTTTCCTTTTGTATCATTATAAGAAATTGACCACTACAGAAAAACATCTTTCTACAACAAACATATTTCTATGTTCCAAAAGATGTGCACTTCCCAGAAGTTGCACTGTACACACTAGAATGTAAGTCAAACAGTACCCTGGTCTTAAAGCTATGACAGTCTTATTTTCTGGTTATCTCAAAAGGAGAACTTCATTGCATATTAAAACTCCTCTGACTTCATGTTCCTCCTACCCTTACCAAATATTCTGCCTTGCTTAAACTCATAATACATGTACACATATGTGAAAATTCTAAATCTATAAATAGAAAATGTAAGATTCATGTATATTACCACCACCTTATATAATCACATATCAGACATGATAATAGAACACTTCCCATTAACAGTAATAAATACATACATACATTCAGTCAAAATTTATATAAATGCATTCTGGTTGTGACAGTAAGTGTATAACTATGAAAGCCCTGTTGGGACTTGTAACTTCATGACGTTTAACCTTCTTCCTTTTGACTTCTAACTTCCTTGCTTCTGACTTGCAACTTCTTTACTTATAAATTCAAACTTCCATATTTTTAACATTAAACTTCCTTACTTCTGAATTCCAACTTCCTTGCTTTTTACTTCCTTACTTCTTACTATTAAAGTTTGATGCTAAAAATAAGTTTAAAGTTAAAAGTCCCTTCAAGTCTTCCATGTACAACACATGAGATAAGGTAGAACATATATTAACTTGTTCAAAAACATCTACTACCTATGTATACAGTGTTGACCTGCAACTGACAAAAATACACAATTAACAACCCTCTATACCAGTAGCACTTTTTGTTACACCTTGGAAACAGAGCAGAAAAGGTTGTTCCATCAAGGAATTTTAGCTCAAAACATGAATATTTCTGGTGCCATTCCTGGTGGAAATACCCTCATATTTCACTAGGGTGTTAAATTCACATCCCGGGCAGTTCAAATAAAGCCAGCCGTTCTAAAACTTAACAAACATGAACAGTTCATAAGTGTTTAGTACTAAAATTTACATCTTGTACAATTTTTGAGCATTTTATTTTGCAACTTCAAGATTTTTCAAATGTACCCTTCTCTCACACACATTCAAATCGAGGGTTGACAGCAAAACTATTGTAACTTGTATAAAATAAAGAAGGACTTATGACAGTTTTGCAGTCGACCCTCGAAATATTAGGAATGAAATCTGTAACTTTTCTATAGCAATAATTCTAATTTTGTGGGACACAGAGTGACATGTAAATATTCAAATATAGAAATAATCACTACAGAAAAAATGATTAGGTTTCTAAAACACTTAATACTCTTGAATATTAATAAATATAGACTAGGATCTTACACCACAACATTGTCTACACAGACTACAAAGGCGGAAATATGGCACCTGCACCTTAAATGTCAATATACACTAATTCATTTACTCTTGATTGCAGAAAAAGTTCTTACAACTCTTAATGGCTCACGAGACTCACTCCAGATGGAATCAACCTCTACGAGAGAGAGAGGCCCTGTGGAAATATCTGTGTCTTGCACGACTTGGGCACTGGCGGGGATCGAACCCAAACCGAAACACCTTAAATTTTGACAGCATTCTTGATGTGAGAAATAAAAGGTTCATAAAGCTTTTATATGATTATGGCTAACTATTACACTAATCTGAAACATGCTTTTGTCTGTTACATACCCACACAACATATGAATTCAACATTCGTTTAACGTCTCATTTTTCTGTTTTCCCTTATCATGTAATGCATACCACAATAAATAATGCATGATGACAATTTTTTTTCTTTTTTGTGGCAAAAATAAATTATTAAGCTAAACACCATCCCCTCTATTAAAAAGAATTAATAAATAGTATGCCACACTCTCATTTCATATTCCAATTGTCTAGCATGCCTCCATGGTTGAGAGGAACGTTGCAAAATAGTTGAAAAAAAAACCTATTGATTTTTACTGAAATTATATATGAAACAGAACATGATTGCTTTAATAACAAAGTTAATGCTGAATTGAATAAACTATGTTAATAAAAGTATCTTCTGTGTGTCACATCATCTCTGTTCTTCTACTGTATGAACAGTGTTCAGGTACAGCTAATATCCTATCCTGTGTAATATGTACTTGAGTCTTTTTGTACAATGTATAAAATGTATGAACCACTTTAATACTTACACTTATTCATTACTGCCTACATTGAAAAAAGAGAGTTGCAAAATACGGTTGAAACGTGAGTTAGCTCATACAACAAACAAATAACACAAATACAATACAATATACATGTATGGTACATATAATATAACTTTTATCTACATTTTAAAAAATATTCTTTACTTCTATATCATGAATATGACATACATGTATACAATTTCTGGCAAAAAAGTAAACATATCAAAAATCTAAATGTTTTTGGAAGTGAAGTAGAGTTATTTTACCATTATTGTAAAATGTAAGCTGTTATCTTGAAAACGTCAACTTTAAGCAGTTTGACTTCTGTAAATGATATAAATATGACTGTTATAAACTCGATGATAAATCACTTTTCAAGTGTAAAATACAAACAATGGTTTATGTTTAAGTAGTTAAAAAGGTAACTTACAGTGATAAGACAGTTTGTTTTTCTTTTAATAAATGTCACAGACCCAGAGGTAATCATGGTTGAATGGTATGACAGATATTTCTTGGGACCCTGCAGAGGCAGTGAAAATTGTACAGTCAAACCTGTGCATAAAGACCACTGACCGGAGGACGCTATGGTGGTCTTTGTTGCCAGGTGGTCTTTATTCACAGATGTTTCCATTGTAGCTGAACAACACAAGGTTTTCTGCCTTCTAGTCTGTATTTGCAGGGTAGTCTTTATTCAAAGGAGGTCTTTAATATAGGTTTGACTTTATATATCCTATGACCGAATTACCTCTAAAAAGTGAAAATTCAAGAGTAAATATTGCAAAAATATGGTTCTATATTCCTGACAGTTTGTAAAATCAATACACTTATCTCATTAAATCTGCCTCATCAATAAGAACATGTATAAAGTTTATTAATATCATATACAAACGATTATTTTGCACACAATACAGCACCTGCACACAGTTGATTTTAGAACTCAGTATTTTAGTCATCGTAATTTTATGTAATTAAATTTTTAGGGGGGGGGCAACACATTTTTTTTTTTTCGGGGGGTTTTTTTACAGGCTTTGTACACAGTTGATTTTAGAACTCAGTATTTTAGTCACTTGAAAATATCAATGGTTTAGATGAACCATTATCTCTTAAACAGTTTTGATTGAGGGTCTTTTAAAGACTATTCCTGTGAAATGATTTCAATGTATGGCCCATGGCTTCCAGGGAGAAGATATCAAATTCTTTTTGACAATGCAAGTTTATGGAAAACAGCTGATACCCAGACAGGGCTCAGGGGCATGATTTAAACAAATTTGGTAAAGGACCACCAGGCAATGCTTCATACTAAATATCTAAGCACTGGGACATGTATATTGACAAAAGGATTTTTAAAGTGGTGTGCACAAATAACTCAATATGAGCAAGTTGTGCTGGGGTGAGCTAATGACGAACTCTATAAAAATTATTCAAGGAACACAAATCTATATGTAAATTAAATTAAGAGATTTAAACAATACTTAATTATACTAAGGTACTATTTGCATGTCATGGTACATATATCATTGAAACTTTTGAGCAACTTGGTTCAATCTTATTTTTTTACTGACTGATACATCAAAGAAACAACCACTGACCTATCTGATGTTGTGCTTAAAACTTCAAAAGTAAAAATAATGGCTCCTTATTGGTTGAAAGTTACTTTAATTTGAAAAATTGACCAATCAGAAATTAGAAATCTTAGATTAGCTTAATCTAGTTGAAATATTTACAACTTAAGGCCAATAATGTGACAAGTTTAATACAAATCTTTTCCTGATATGTAAGTAAGGCAAATCTGTGAAGTAGACTATGGTGTGGTGAAATTGTTAATATAGACTATAGTAAAATTCTGTTATAGTTCATCTGCACTACGGGAAGATTTCAAGTCAAAAGTCTGTATGGCTCTTTCCATTGTCTTTATTACTGAAACAGAAAACAGAAAGACTATATATGTATCTTTATTCAAATTTTTCTAGAAATCAAAGAGAAGTGCACAAACATAATCTCTGCAATAAAAACATATGATGTAAAGATCCATTACTAAGACCAAATTGAATTATCTTTTTAATCTGACAGTGTAACTGGTGTCTTCTCTGAAGAAAAAATATGACTTACCGCATCGAATTTAACAAAAGAATTCATAAATTATATTTTGCCTTTTCAAAAATGAAAGTAGGTTTTCAAGTTTTCAAATATCTTTGTTATTTTCCAGAAGTCTCCCAGAAAGAGGCTGTAAATAGGCTGTACATGAATAAGCATGCCAATTTTGAATCATAACTGAAAGAACTTTACTTCTAGTGATGTTCAATCATGTATACTCGAACTCCATATTATCGGCGCATTCCTATTATCGGCGTAATCATACTTTCGGGTATTTCCGAGTAATCGCGCCCTCTATTGGTGAATATCATATGCAAATTTGTGACCGGAAGTTCACGCTTGATCAAGCACCTCTCTTTTTCTAGAAATGTCACGTTTACTTTAAAGTTTGTGTTCATTTGCAAAAGCTACTTACTTTTACGCCTTTCCAGGTGTTATTCAATGATATATCCCCCAAAATACTGTTTATTTATTGAAAAAAAACTACAGGATAAGTTTATGAGCATTTTGTCATCTGCTATGACATCACTCTGGCTGACTTTTTTAAGGTATGGAAAGGCGGTTCTGTCTGTTTTTGCTTGTGAAATACTAATTAAAGTCAGTTAGAAATAATGATTTTTCCAAAGAATATCAATTATTTCAATATTTCTCAATACATATCTTTAATTCCTAGTATGGGATTAAGCCATTAACTATGAAACAGAATCACATAATGACTGTCAATGTGTTTATTTCTGTTCTTGGTAGTTGATTTATGGTTGGATTTAATGTTTTAATTTGGATATTTTATAAACTTATAAAGACTTTGACTAGAATTTTGTGAACAGTTTGAACTTGTTGCACACTTGCACACTTAAAGTTGGAATATATTCTGTAGATTGAATTTTATATTTCTTAATTCTTTGGATATTGGGAGCGTTTGAACCATAGCAGATAATTTTACAAGGCAAATCACTGCCTTCCGTATTTTTGGCGGATAAGCTGATCCATAGTTCGATTACGCCGATTATACAGTGCTTTCCCTTGGATGAAGTCTAAATCACTCAGGTGTTTAGGTAGTTTGTTTTGTTTGACCTACTTTGTAAAACTTATGTTTTTTGGTCGTATGCCTTTGATGTTGCTGCATGTTGAGTAAATTGTTTATTTTATAAATTAATGACGTAAGAAAACTGGTGTTGAGTAAAACACAAATGCGCCGATAATACAGCGTTACGAGCTATATCTCTGACTGAATGCAAAAAAGCAAAAGTAGGACAAAAAGACCACCCAGGTCAATCTAAGGAAATACAAAATCATTCACTCATTTTTCTGCAGCAATATTTCAAACAGGGAAAAGTTTCAGAAGCCAGTTTCAAAGTTACAATTCCAGATTTAAAAGAAAATTCGATTTGGTCTTAGTAATGGACCTTTAAGCGATGTAAGAAATGCAGGTAAATGAAATCAGTTTACTATGATTCCCTTGTAAGTTCAGGAAAAGGGAAGTCCCAAATACAGAAGGGATTAACATTAAGATCAAATGCTCCATGATGCTGAACTGACTGGAAGCTTATTTTCCTATAAAATGTGTTGATACCAAACATATATCAAAAGTACGGACAGTTACTTTGGCATCATACTTTCACTGAACTTTCAGGGGAATCACAACAAACTTGATTTGTTTTACCTACATTCAGTTTAATTCCTTCATTGCATCACTTAAAAAACTACTGGTATTTAAAATTGAAATTACAGTCGGACCTTCCCTAGCAACAACCTGAGTCAAGTGACATAAGGCCTATGCGACCACTTTAAATTCCTCCCTTGTGATTTCAAGCAATACAAGTATATCCTGAGTACAGAGATACCACCTGTCTTAAGAGACCACAATTTCAACTTCCACGTGTGGAAGCTTAAGACAGCTTTGACTGTAATATGACACAGATTGTTTTACGTCTTACTGGTCTTCATGAAGTTGTATATAATTTCCATCTTCTAAATCTTTAATAAGTGACAAAACCTCTCAGGAAACTAAATAGAAATACATGTATATTTCTTCTGTTAAGAACGAAACTCATTTCAGATATTCAGCACAAGACAGTCTTATAAGGTCCTACCTGTTTTGTGCTAAACATTTGAAATATCTTAGTCCTTCCAGGAAATTTATAAGATGGGTGGATACACATACTGTTGAAAGGGTGTGATAAAATAAACATATAGCATAGTTAAGTGAAACTGTTCTTTACTGTTTACACTGTGAACATTTATTTAAGCCAAAAGCCTTTAATACAGTACAGTAAGATGGAGTTCAGGAAAAATACCATTAAACTGCTGCAAATGTAAAAATACATATAAAATATTCCCAAAACAAAAGTCTAGGAGGTTGTATATATGTAATATGTAAAAGATATAACCAAACAAAAGTTGATCTTCAATCCTGCCTTTAAAACTGAATGAATACAAAAATGTAAGAAATTTTCAAAGAATAAAAAGAGACAGAGTAATGTTTTATGTTTTTTAAGTACAGATGGGTTGATTTATATGAATTTACATGAAATTCCCTCTTGGGTACTTTTTGATGGCACGCTTCATGGTCTGAAGGACTGAAAATCGAAACTGCTTTATAATATTGAAAAGAAACATACCAGATACAAGGCATATTGCAACATAATTTTAAACAAAAGATGAGTGCTGGATGAAAAAAAAAAGAAGTCGAAGGGGGCACCCGGGTTCGAACCGGGGACCTCTCGATCTGCAGTCGAATGCTCTACCACTGAGCTATACCCCCAACTGTACACTGCATGAAACATTTTCTGCATTTATAATATAAAACACTCAAGGACATTTATCCTTTAGGCCAAACCAGTATCAAATCTTGATTTAAAATGCTGATTTCTGTACTGATGGAAAAGATTAATTTGCTGTGTAATATAACTAACCCATCAGGCTCAGATAAACTGCCACGTCAATATAAACTGTTTACAAATGTCATTATAAACAATCTGACTATATTTAGAACATCATCAAAGGGAGGTAAAATAATTAAAGTAATTCAATGTGTTTAAGACCAGTAGAGTTGTCTCTCTTCCTCCCTGCTGTAAACATTCTTATCTTCGTCTCATTATTTAACCCTTAGAACAATTGTATCAAAAGATTGATTAAATAACATACTTCCTTCTGGGGCATGATAGTAATACTTGTATTTAGCATTTCCACCTTCGTGATACAGGTCATCCCTCACTTTTCCTTCATCTGAAACATATTGCAAAAACTCATTTTCACAAGGTGCACAAACTTGTTCTACAATCAATGTTAAAAAAAGCTTAAACTAACTTACTGTCATTAGACAAATCAATCTCAACTTCATAAAGTTACATCTCTCTTAAGTATTTAATGATCATAAACTTCATAAAATTGCGAGTATTTGAATTAATTATTTTGACAACAATGTACATTTGTTACAGAAAAGGTGATTAAATTTTATCAATAAATAACTGAAATAATCTAAAATGAACTAGATTTATGCAGTATTGGCCCTGTTGATCGGTTTCAATCTCATCTTGTCTGTGATGGATGAGTGAGCAGTATGATTTAAGATCGGACTGCATGGATGGGCCGCCAGTTCTGTATCCATATCAGTAACAAAGACCTTGCGTTGGGATAAGCACAGTGGGGATCACACATGGAAAGTCAGGGTCTTAGATAGAGATGTGTAAATGAGCTTAATGATGCTGACTGCTTAAATTATGTATAATAAACGATTCCTGTGATTTCTCCACCCACGAAAAACAGACAGGACACAATTATAGAGCTCAGAATATCCCTCTCATTATGTACAATATGGTAAGATTTTATTTGATATAGGTACATATAAATTAAAATGCAAACAACTTACGTATAAACAGTATCCGTGGTATATATCCCCCATCAGGAGAGTACATTTTGTCTTTTGGTTCATCATCGTCCTTAAATAACAAGTTTCCGCTTAATACTGTAAATTCATTAATTTTTGTGTGATGAAAATTTCGCAATTTGTGAGCAGACAGACATATTTGGGAACATTAAATTTGCAAAAGGAGAATTCTTCTATAATAAATCTATGTGAAATGAATCGTTTGCATGATTTCTAAATTTGCGAAAATAGCTAAAGTTAAATCAACACAAATGTCACCCAGTTAACAGTGTATACATGTTCATTACATATGTGCACACCCAGTTTGCATGAAGTAAAAAGTAAATTGTGAATAATAAATTGTACAAAGTACAGTTTAAAGATATTTCAATATAAAATATATACTGTAAATGTAAACAATGGACCTGTCTCCCGTAGTGAAGTACTGAAACATATGTCAATTACGGTGTCAACGGTTCAAGGGAAAATACTAAAATCTTCAACAGTTTGATGTCTGGAAGTACATTTTATACAAAGCACAACAAATGCTGGAAACTTTACACAGTCACTTAATGACATTATAATGTGTTATTAAATCGAAACCAACAATTATCCCATATATTTCAGTATAATACAAAATGTACATTCATATTTGTATACATGACTTCTTCTATACATTTTACATTTTTGCCCATTTTGTTTGTTTTACAGGAAAAAAAAAAAGGGGAAAGGGGGGGGTTAAGGGGCCGTTATAACCCTGTTTCATTTATGCAAGAAAGGGCTATTTAAACAAGCGTTCAAGTCTAACATCGGATAAAGTGAAAAGTGCAGGTTAATACGCTGTCGCTAATATTTGTAAACACCACGGATGTCCCGCGCATTATTGAACGTTATACAAGTAAGAGTGTTTCATTTTTATTTTTATGGTTTTTATGCTAGTTATGCTAGAATAGCATAACGAACGTTTTTTCATGTTATAACACCTGAAGAAACCCTCAGGATATGTTGGTGCCCTCACCCTAACGTGCTCAGGCACCAACCATCCCTCGGGATTCTGCAAAAAATGTGCATTAACCCTACAAAATATCATAAAATGTAATGCAATGGAGTAACAATATATGATATATATAACTTGGTGATCTTAGTAAAAAGATACAAGACTTTTACTTACAATTGTATTCACCATGTGGAAATTTGAGCTGAGTTCTTCAATCTCTTGTGAATCTGCAAACCTAGGTTTTAGTGCTGAAGTTAAAATAATATACATGTACCCAACACATAACAGCTATTTTAAGATAATTTTAGAGTGACCTCAGAGTCCACTTTTATTGTGTAAACACTGTTACCATAACTGGCCATTTTTTAAGATTATAATATTTCTTGTACATACAAATGTACATGTTTGATCTGCCCTTTCACATGCAATGGTTGTAAACCAATGTGTACACAAACATGTGTATCTGTGGAGCCGCTGTGGCACAAAGGTAGTGCATTTGCCTCAGGATCGGAGTGTCCCAGGTTTGATCCCCACTAGTGCAACGGTGGTAGCGTCCTTAACCAAGTCACAGATATTTGCACATTGCCTTTCTCTCTCTTTCCAGGTTTGATTGAGTCCCGAGAGCAATAAATCTAAGTTGTCAGAACTTGTTTCACAATCAAAGATGTAAATCTGTCACATCACTTTCACATAAAAAGGCAGTTATTGACAGTAAAACTAGAACATGGCTTAGATGCCAAATTCAACAGTTAAAATTATTCATTGTTACATTCATAGGCTTTCATTTTTCCATTTCATTTTTTTTATCCAGATTTTGCTTCCCATTTAGTGTTCTTGAATTTGTAAATGAGCCATAGGCGTTATAATCCTAGTACAATATGTAATATTTCATCTGGAGAAACAAATTGTTTACAAGGTTAATGAGTTTAGAGAAATTAGCATTTCATAAATAATTAATTGCTATTGTCAGTCACCTAAGCTTTGAAGTACATGGTAGTTGTAACATACCTGTAATCTAATAAATATACATTGCCAGCAAACAAGGAGACAACAAGTCAAAATAAGAGGAAATTACTTTCAAATTGCCATTTATGTAACTAGTAAAAAGAAAAATATACAACCAATTATTAAATTAATGAATTTCTTCAGGTTTGGCAGACACTCAATGACCCAAACTACAAATAAGGACTCTTACCTAGCTGGAAGAAAATTATTCTGCCTCTGAAACCAGTGCAGATCTGATCATAATCTGCACTGGTCACTTATCAGTGACTATGTCAGTGAATTTTCAAGGATCACCCCTTTGAACAATTATTAATGTACTGTTTAAACTGAATGATGGATATAGTCCACTTTAGAAATTTTGCAAAGTCAAGGTTATATGTGTAAAATGATACCTTTACAAGCGCCACACCAGGACTTGTGGATCACAAGCATCACTGGTTTCTTTCTGAAAAACATATCACACGATCTGCATTTTTAAACTGATAAAATAGCTCCTGGGCCATTAAAACAATGCATTCATAATCATACATGTATGCATTCTGCACATGTGACATAAAGTATATTTTACACTATCATGAATACATGTATTAAGGGTGGTGTGGTGGTCAAGTGGTTAATGCTCTGGCCTACCAATCCAGAAGTCCCTGTTTCTGATTTCCGCCAGGACACTGGACATTTCAGAAACACTTTTCAGAGTTTCCAACCCATCTAGAGATGAACTGGTTAGGAATTCAGAGGTGCTATACACCGGGCATGTAAATGAGGGGTCTTTTTGTAAAGAGCTAGGGTCTCGGACCCGCATTCCCTTATATTTGCATCTGTCTCTTGAACCTGTGTCTGTCTGAATTCTTGGCAGTTTCACCTGCAGAGAAATTCTAGGGTCGGCTGAGACTTGGCCTGATCTACTTATAAGCAAGTCACTAGCTACAAGACACAGAATTTACATATCCATGTATTGAAATGACAGGGAAATAATAAGAACAACTTTAACATGTTTAAGAAGAATCTCATGAAAAGTTAGGGCAGAAAGGTTACAACAAAATAAATGTCTTTTTAGAATTTTCGATGCAACAAATCGCTACTGATTTAGTAACTAGTTAATAGGTTACAATAAAGTGAAAGAGCTTAGTGACTGCCAGCTCCAAAAAATAATATTTAGCTGTATGAAAAATAATGTTGGGCAGTCAAAACCATCCCCGGTTTTCAATATGAGTATTGACCGGTTGATTGCCAATATTGAATTGAAAGATGTCGAAGAAATAAATAAAGCATGGAAAAAAACTTGATTTTTTCTTGATCAACTGAAGATTTTATTTATTGTGTCATCCTCTGTAGTGAAGCATCTACTGCATTTTTGCTTATCAAGCAAGAGGATCCATGTTCAAACCCCAGTCTTGTTTAAGTCTATTCATTACTATCTCCAACATTTCCAACAATTATACTGAGTAATAACTTACGTTTCTGCTGAGCCTGCCAGGGCATCATCAAGTTTCTGCCATTTTATATTGTTATTCCAGCCTGAAATAAATACAAAACTCTGATTAGTGACTACTTCTGGTACTGAAACGTGCTTGTAACAAATAAAACTATACATGGCATCATTCAGTGATGCGCAAGACATTGCTCCAGATATACATGTACATGTATAGTCTGGTACAATGTACATGTAGTACCTGTAAGTATATGGATGGTTGTATTGTCAGCACCAAATTGATATGCACATGGCTTGGGAAGTGATTATGACTGAAGTAGTTTACTTTATCCTGGGTTGACCTAGTATGTCCTTTAATTGGTTCCAAGCATTGCTATCCTGCAGTCTTCAGCATTGTTTTTTTTATTTTAACAATATTGAATTTCTATGCTTTCAGGTATGCATCAGTTTAAACCTTTAACCCATGAATGTGCCAGCTGATCATGATCTGCACTGGTCGCAAAGGTAGTACATCTGTATCTTTTGCCACCAGCAGGGTAAAGATCAAAGTCAAGAACATCAAGTATTTTCGTAACTTAGAACTTTAATGTCAACTCAGGGATCTCTTTTGTTTTAAGTATGAAAGATATTTGACATGGGTTAAGAACTTGAGATAGACAAATATTTTTACATCTGCAACTTTTGGCTTCAAAATCCAATGACAACACTGAATCTTTATCAAATCACATCCTTGTATAAAGATATTAATAGATCACTCTTTATATTTAAAGCAATACATGTACGGCACTCCAAAAGCTGTTGTTGTAAAAGTTTAAAACCTGTTTCAACCATATTTCAGTCATTTTTATAGGCGGGCAGTTTACCTAACAATCTGATGATCGGTCCTGGGCAGAACTAGTACTAAACCCCTATCTCCCGTAAGAAACTGCCACATAAAGAAACATGGTTGGTACATGTACCTGGGCTCGAACCCATGACCCTCAATCTATGAGAGGTTACAGTGGTAACAAGACAACCACTCTACCACAAAGGCAGTCACTCCATAAGCTACACTCAACAAGCTACCTAAAAGCCAGACTAAGTTTACCTCCCCATAACAGAGAGTTAAGTTACAATAATATTACACTGAACTACATTTTTACAGCAAGTCAACTATAAACAATATGTGACATGTTCTTTAATTAGAACCATTATCTTTGCGATCAATAAAACATCTCATTCCCTAATAACGAGTTGTTAAATCTGCTTTCAATAATCACTGCTCAATACATATTTATATATACATGTAAAGTCATTCTGGTAACAGGCTGCCATAATTTCTGCCAGATGTTGCACGTAGTGTGTAGCGTTCATTTAGAAACACTATACTATACTTTTATGGTTAATATGTCCATGTCAAATATGTTCATTTTAGATCAACAACCTACAATGTGATTATTTTGTACCTTTAAGAAAGTTTGTTAGATATTTGTTACCTAAGCACTTTGATGATTTTAAAATACACAGTCCACAGTTTAGTAATCATAACAGCAAAAAGTATTTTCCTGAGGCCTGTTCTAACAGTATTTCATTCATTAACAGGTGTCATTTTACATGTACCTAACCATGCTTGATGCTTCCCAGGAAGGAGCAGTCCCAGACCGCTATCCTTTATAAGAAACTGCCTACTTTCTCACATATTAAAAGAGACTTGGATATGAAATCTTGGTTGAGGTCCACTAGGCAATGCAACATGCTAAATACCTAAGCTCTATGCCTTGTGGTTTTAGGGAAGAAGATTTTTAAAAGATTTTCCTACAAAAGTCTATGTAAAATCAATTGACCCCCAAAATGTTGACAGATATCCATTAGACAATTCAACGTGCTAAATATCTAAGCCCTGTGCCTGCCAGATTTCAAGAAGATTTTAAAGTTTTTATCTCCATTGCCATGGTAACCAGAGTTCTGCATGGAATGAAATTATTTGACCAACTTTGATCCAGTGGTTTCAGATCGAATTTCGTTTGAAAGAATTGGTGGACAAAATGGACTACGTATGGTGGATAGTGAGTGGTCTTTTATATAACTCACTCTCGCACTTTCCATTTTTAATAACAGTTGCTCCTGTGTGTAGCTGACTGGAAACATTTTTTTCATTTGAAAGGGGTCAATCAATTCAAGATGCTACAGTGCAAGCTAAGTAACTTTCTAACATTTGGTTCATGAGATGAAGCTGTTGAACATTTTAGTATTTTCAATTACAGTGGCCCCTGTATGCAGCAGACAGGAATTATTTACTAAATTTTGAAAGTTTTAGTTTTTCCCAGAGGTTGCAGATTTACGCCTCACATGGATCTTGACTGTACCTCCTTATATGACAAC
This sequence comes from Saxidomus purpurata, assembly GCA_022818135.1. Classification (NCBI taxonomy): domain Eukaryota; kingdom Metazoa; phylum Mollusca; class Bivalvia; order Venerida; family Veneridae; genus Saxidomus; species Saxidomus purpurata. Next base: position 12,570,853 of record JAFMSR010000005.1, read on the forward strand.
AGTACTGGTTTTTCTAGACAGCGGACTCGAGATACACACGATAAGCTTCAAGATTTCTTCACAATTTACCTAAAATACTTAGTATAAACAAAAATAATTTTTGAAAGGGGTCAATACAGGGATGCTACAGAGCAAGTTTGGTTACTTTCTAACACTTGGTTCATAAGAAGCTTTTTAAAGTTTTATTCATTTTTAATAACAGTGGCCCCTGTGTGCAGCGTACTGGAACGACTTTATGTTTTGAAAGGGTCAATGCAGTGATACAGAGAAAGTTAAACAAAATTATTCATATAAAATGAACGCTGCGAAACAACTGTTACAGTGTTTGCCCTCACGAATACACGATGTCTGCTCCCATGACAACACCATGTTCAACCATGTTTTTGTACAGTACGCACTGGCTGTACATCTATGATTATGATATTCATATTGCCAAGATGTCATTGTGCAAACATCACAACATCCAAAACAAAAGAACCCACATTATAATAAATATTTGTAATAATACTAATATGCTGGCTCAAGCAAAAAGCCCTGAAATACTGAATTGAAACAAAGCACTTCGGAAAAGCTGGTGCTTATCTATGATTATGAACCTGATATTTTATAGTTGTCAAACTCTGAAAGTGACCATCCAAAACCTATTGAGACTGCTAAATTCTCAACTTCCCACATCTGGGTACTGATCAAATATAAATATTCTGTCATAGCCTTACAGGTGATTTCTCGGCTTTAATCGCTGGTCATTACGTATCTTTAATAATAAAGGCAGTGGCTAGAGTTACGGTACCGTAACTCTAGCCTCCGAGTCTAGAGTTACGGAAGTTCCGTATCTCTAGAAAATCCTATGAGGATTGGCTAGAGTACGGAAGTTTATAAAGGCATATGTATATTGCTTTAAATATGCATGGTAATGTATTGTAAACTTAACTACATCACCAGTAATAGTGTATAAACCGATCTGTCGGCAAATGCAGCGACATCGTAGCCGCCATTTTGGTTTTACATAATACATTGGCGGAAATATATCGTTGTTATCTCCGTCTTTACTTGAGCGACAATTATATCACATTTTAACATATGTTGTTTTTGTATTTAATTGTAGAAGGCACTCAAATCGTGACCAAAAAAAGACTGATTTTAATTGTGATTGAAAGCAGGGTCCGTATATTACACGTAGTCGAAAGTACAGCTGTTAAATTTTAAAATAAATCTTAATTTCGTTTTTTTGTTTACGTTTTTCATGCTCTTAAAATTCTAATATTCTTCTTTTCTTAATCTTACGATTGTTTTATTAACGTTGTTTGTAAACAGAACACGTAACTATGTGCAAGAGTATACAGCATGACAATGATAGTTCCGATATTAGCAACAAGTATAACCAAAATGGCGCCTGTGAAATTGTCGTATATACAACAGATCAGTTTATTCACGAATAGTGGTAAAATATGTAAGTTTACAACACATTATCATGCATATATTAAAGCAATATTCATACCTTTATAAACTTCCGTAACTCTAGCCTTTCCTCTTAGGGTTTTGCTAGAGATACGGAACTTCCGTAACTCTAGACTCGGAGGAGCCACTGCCAATAATAAAATGTACACAATCCAAGAAGAAAAATGAAAGATAAATGCCAACCATTGCTTATAATCATAGAATTGAATTTATAGTAATTTTATATTCCGATTATATCCAGTATGACATCACGGTGAAGCCAAGAATGGCTTCTACATAGACTTAAGACTAAAATTTTGCTAATCAAGTCACTTTGAAACTGACTAAGGTGACAGGTCTTTTAGATCAATTTTATGGTTCAATTTCATTTCAGTATCTTAAAATCTAGTCAATAGTTTATTGCTAAGGCTTAGGCCACATTGTTATGTATTGTAAACGTAGACAACGGTAGTTTTAGTGCAGGTTGTCATTATCCGAATTTAATAGTATCTGATATCTATGATAGATGACAATACGTATTACGGTACATAGATTAAAAGTATGAACCAAAACACAAATATTTATTTAGATGATAAGTATCAGTCTTGAAACAACAATACATACCATTAGAATGATCATCAGATAAGCATACAGGCGCAAAAAATACAAGCAGCATGCAAAATACACTAACGGGCTCCATTTTAGAATGTTTACAGCATCCACAATGCACAGAACAAAAGCATGTATCTTCGATCAAATAATGTTAAAAATGAAATTGAAAACTTCATTTATTACAAAAAGCAATGTGACATATAAAAATATAGGAACTGTACTATAAATGAATGTACAAAAATTAGTTTTGTTTTATTTTCTGTGTGCATTATATGCCAATCATCTCCACATGTGAGTTTTACTTCCGGTGAAAATGGCAGACGCTTTTGGAGAAGATTTATTTAATGTATTTGATGAAGACTCGGCGGCTAGTCGGCCTGTCCCCACAATAGAGCTTGAGGATCAAGAAAAGCCGGTAGACAAAAGCAGTGGTGGTGATGCTGACAGTAGGAGGTAGATCTGTGCTCCACTTGCATTTTCAGAAAATTTTGAAAATCGAAAGTCCAGTTGATTCAATTAAAAATTTCCAGAACTTTGTGACAGTTTGATATAGTGGTTTAAATGGAAATACGTAATGTTCTTCTCCCAAAAGAACACCTGATTTATTAGTTCTGGCTTCAAAAACTCTAAATGCTGCTATTTTATATTTTGTTTTTAGTCTGACCAGTGCGGCTTTAGAGTTTTGGATCAGCCATATCCCAGTACAACCTCTTTTCGGCCGGCTAATGGTATTTCGCCGCGCATTCGTTACTTTGAAACACATAAGCGAATTGAAACCAATGTATTCATGTGAAATAACCATTTACCTTTATAGATATGCAATGAAAACAAAACTCACCTCAACACATGTTTTAGATATCCTTTCCAACATGGCTGACCAATTTTCCCTTAACCGGAAGTTGTACAACCTGTATTCGGCCAATGTGTATAAAAGTATACTGCTCTCAAAACAGTGCGTGACAATAGATAGTAATCAGTTTAAAAGTAATCTTGACTCTAAATTCAACTGTTAATAAGAAGTTAAATATTCAAAACGTATTTACAAGGTACTTCTAGTGTTATAAAGTTAGTGGGTGGGGTCAGCACAGATGGGACACAGAAAATGTGTCTCCACATCTAATAACCTTAACCTGTGTACAAAACGACAGGTGTACCAATCTCTTACACGCTTCACATTCAGCCTGTATGACCACCTAGTGAGCATGAATTCCAGACTTTTCCCCCCCAAGTCTTTTCCTCCCCAAGACTTTTCCCCCCCAAGGGGGGTTTTCGATTAGAGGGTGTTTTTTCCCACTTTTTTCCCCTAGGCGTTTCCTCCCCATTTTTTTTTTTGGTTTTTTTCCACCTTTTCCCCCCCAATTTTCAGTTCACTTAATTACAGTGATATATTATGTATTTAAGGTTTAAATTGTTTTTGAAACTGTCAATATTTTTAAGTGTTTTAGAAAATAACTTCTACACCTATTTCCTAGTGCAGTTACAACGTCACACTTATTTTTAAATTACGACAGTTATTTTCTTATTGTCTAACTTGGTTTTTAAAGCAATTATTCATCAGAGAAGAAATAATTTTCATGTTACAAAATTGTTTCATGATACTAACTTGCTACTTTTGAGTAAGATTTTACTGTTCTGTTCTGAAGTATTAAGAGAACTTAATGTAAGTTATAACAGGACATTATAAATACGCTATTTGTTAAGAAGATGAAATAAGAATCGCCCGCTTTTGTTTTTTGTAAAACTAGAACAATAAGCTATTATATCTATAGAATGAAATATAATGGGAAACTTTTGTAGAAGATAGATATACATTTTCTTAAATATTTGATCTGAAAAAAGTTTCTGCATCACACTGTTCATATACTAGTAATTAAAAACATTTATTATTTATTATTTGACTCAAGACAACAATAGAGTTTAACAAAGAATGTTATATTGCTTTAGACATGTTAGAAAATGTTTCTAACTGTATGAACAGTGAATAAATTTCAAAATTTTAGTTTTAAATTTTCAGTACCAGTACATTAGAATGCCTATCTGTTTATTTATGACTGTGATTTAATCAACACCTTTTGAATGGCAGTGATTGACACCTGTCATTTCACTTAGCATGCTTAGGTGTTAATTGGATTATAAAATATTATCTTATTTACTATGAAGACAGCAACTTACTTTTGAAAATAAATAGTATTTGTTCTATTAAAAAATATGCTTCACATTTTAATAAATTTTAAGCTTAATTTCATTTTATCCACACTTTTGACAGTGTCTACAAGTTGCATATTTCATATTTATTAATTTACTTCATATTAACATGTCAACACTAAAGACAAACATAAATCACATAGACACAACAAATTAAAGGTAATTTTTAATATATTAAACTTGAAACAAAAGATAGATAATCTAGTTAAAGTAACAACTTGAATACAAATGAAGGCATATGCCATTTACAGTCAACACTGTTTCAGAGTGGTTCTAGCTTTATCCCATCAATAACATTTACTTTATTATATTAGTAAATTCAAAGTGAGCCTGGGACTTAAAAAGAGTACTTTTCCTTTGATTGTTTTAAGTCCAAGCTAACCCTGGGATATCTTCTTGGTTGAACTTGCCATTCTCCTGACAGACACAGGTTGCAGAGAGACAAATGCAGACACTAGTTCTTTTCGAATAGAGTCCTTGGTTCTTTTACATGCCCGGTGTATAACACTGATACATGTGAGACTGCTTCGGGTTTCTAACCACCTCATCTCTAGATGGGTCGGAAACTCTGAAATTCCCAGTCGGGATTCCAACAGGCTGAACAGGGGCTCCGGTTGGTAGTCAAGAGCATTAACCACTCGACCACCTTTCTAAACCCATATTTCATTCCTATTTGATGTACAAGCAAGTTTTCAAATTCATTATTGCATATGAATGTGCACATTTGACAAAAAGTTACAGTGTATAAAAAAATGAGACACAATAAGATAATGAACATTATAATTATTACATTTAAACAGGTTTTAAAAAAGATTTTGTATCAAAATGAATTTTATTTTAATATGTTATTCCAAAAGCAAATTTTAAAAATGAGCACCTTTGATTTTAATCAATGGACAACAAACCAGTACTTAAACTTATTGGTTACCTTATTAATCAAGGGTGATTAATTGATGACTGCACAACACCTTAAAAGGTGTTAAAGCTCAATTCAGGGCCATCAAACAATTAATCATGGTTAAGTATCAAATGTTTGTAGCAACATTGTACTGATCATGCTGAGGTGTAAAAGACAATTTCAGTGTAACTGATTGATGTATGGTAAATGCCATTATTATAATTTAAACAAAAATTTTATTGCTTTCTTTTTTATGTGCATCATTTCAGCTGAATTTGGACTTATATATATGTTTAATTTCAGACAAAGTTTTCAATATGACGGTATGAAATTATTATTTTTTTATGTCTAAATTTGAATATGATCATAATATAACACTTGTAGTACCACTCACTTTATCATCCTATTATTATCATCATTCCAATACCGGTATAATTTGCAAGTTTTACTCAAATGTAGTTTTAATGTACACACTTTTCAATTTCAAAAGGAAAAATAGTCTTACATGACTTATCACACATGGGTGGGTCATACTGTTTACATCAAAATAATCATTATGATACAAGTAACACTTATGTGTTCATTTGCTTCAAAAGAATATCTTTATAAAAAATATTCATTCATAAATTTATATTTTAAACATTTCTTTTAATTATTAATAATATTGAAATATATTGGGGGAAAAGTCTTCATATTGCTAGACATTTCACCCCCATTTTGGGGGGGAAAAGTCTTGGGAGGAAACGTCTTGGGAGGAACTGTCTTGGGGGGGAATAGTCTGACAACCAGTGAGCATATGGTTCTTAAAAAGAAATAAATCAATTGCTTTCCAAATGATAGCTATAGAATCATTAATACTCTATTGCAAAGAAAATCAATAAACACCGTAAGGTACCATAGCTTATAAATGCTTAGCTTTCTGTGTGAAGTATAGTCCTCCATATTTGGAAAAGTAGGCGGAGCTTGTAAAATAAAATCGTCTGTCATACAGCGAGACTTGTCAACATCCAAAAATTGGATTAATTGCAGAAAACATGTATTTTGGGAATAGTGAAAACAGGTGAAAATTTAATAGTCTGTGTATTCTTTACGTTTACTTACCATTCTAATCTCCATTTTTCTTAAAAAAATTACGGTGACATTTCTATGATGTTTAATAAACAAAACGTCCGCGTGCTAGCCTGGAAGGGGCGTGTTTTTGCGAAAAACTAAAACTTTCCGGGGCCGGCCGAATAGAGGTTGTGGACGTAAAGAGGTTGTTGCGGGATATTATAACATAACGGAAAATATTATTGTTAATCTGTTAAATGCATAGTATTGAAAGAAAATTCATACACAAGTACATGTACCAATCAATGAAAGTTTTTTTTCCCAAATTGGACTTTTATCGCGCATAAATTTCCCAAATTGAAAGGCCAAAGCCTCTTCCCAGTTTCATGATGAAAAGCCCTGCATATTGTTTTTGTCACTTTTGCTTTATCAAGAAACTTTTGCATGCTAAAATAACAACTTAAAGGTCCAATATTAAGGAAAGCGAAATTTCAAATATACTGTAAAAAACACAGAAATAAGTTTTTTTTAATAAAAAATGAAAGTTGGTTTGTAGAAATTCTAAATAAACCACAGTACATGTACAGTTATTTTTCTATGCATTATAAAGAAAGTTAAAAAGACCTGGGTGGTCATTTTGTCGAATCACTGAGATTTCAACATAATACACATGTATACTTTTCTTCATGTTCCAAACACTTTCTGTAAATTTTAACCTGACAATCTTCATTATTTAGTGTCTTGCATAAGGTAATGTACTTGCCATTGAAATAACTGTCAATTAATTTTCGCTTAGTAGTGGACCTTTAACATGGGATTGAAAGGAACACGCAATCAAATGTTATGTTTGTTGAAGAGATCATTAAAAAATTGAAAGTTGTCCTACCTTTTTGTAAGAGAAGTCCTTAAATATTTGCTCCTGGTGTCCAATATCACTCAACATTTCCTAATGGCCGTGCAACATATCCAAGATGTTCTGAAGCAATCAGTTAAAGGTTATTCTCTTGTGCATTGCGTGAATGTTATGTAGACTAAATAATTATGTCTAATAAATTGACTTTGTTAGGGGAATAACTTCATTTAAAGTAGATATTTTCAATTTAGTTCACTTAATATCCTTTCATTTCTAATAACTTTTATTGTGCGTTTCTTTTAATTAATAAAATTTGATCTTCAAATTTGGCAAATAAAAAGATTATAGATAGTTGGATTAATTGAATTATTCAAAATCAATTGTAGCAGAGAATAACTTGACAGCGGAACAAGCTCTTGCGTAAAATGTGTCTGAATCACACCATTTGTATTGTCATGGTTGTATTCCTGTGGCCATCTTGTTACCTGTTCATATTGTGTTCTTCTGATAGTTCTGATAATGTCATATCTACCATGACCTATTGAAAAGCAGATAATAACCTGACAGTGGAACAGGACTCTTGTGTAAAGTGTGTCTGGATAACACCATTTGTATTGTATTTCTGCCCTGTGGCCATCTTGTTACCTATTCATATTGTGTTCTTCTGATAGTTCTAAAAATCTATCTACCAAACCTGACAGCGGAACAGGACTCTTGTATAAAGTTTGTCTGGATGACACCATTTATATTGTATTTCTGCCCTGTGGCCATCTTGTTACATGTTCACATTGTTTTTAGCTCACATGACTTTGCCGTCTGTCTGTCCGAGCACACCAATAGGCATATATTGGGTACTGTATCCTTCATTCCGTGTAGGTACCCAACAAAAAAAGGGCACTTGTTGGGTAGGTCTAGTGCTTTATACAGTGCGCTGTTGGGTATCTTCTTATACCTTAAGGGGGTGTAGCGCTTTTCTTAATTTTTAGATATTTGGAATGTGGCTTTGTCTAGTGGACTTGTTCAAGATTGTTCAAATTATGAGCCCCAGGTCAAAATTGACCCTGCCCAGGGGTCACTTGGTTTTACATAGGCTTATATAGGAAAAACTTTAAAAATCTTCTTCTCTGAAACCACAAGGCCTAGAGCTTAGATATTTAGCATTCATTATGAGTGTAACTTGAAGAAAAAAATCACATTAGAGACGAGGCCCCTGTGGGGTGGTGAAATTTTAAAAAATGCATTTTTAGCTCGACTTTTCTATGAAAAGGGGAGCTATCCTACTCGCCCCGGCGTCGGCGTTGGCGTCACACCTTGGTTAAGTTTTTCGTACCACCCCACTTTATTTCAAAAGTATTAGAGGTATGGCTTTGAAACTTACCATACTTGTTTACCATCATAACCTCCATCTACAGACAAGAGTACATAACTGTGTCAAGGTTTTAAGTGACAGAATTTGGCCATGCCCTCTTTTGACTTAGAAAGTGTATTGAGCTTGGTTAAGTTTTTCGATACCACCTCACTTTATTTCAAAACCATTGGAGGTATTGCTTTGAAACTAACCATACTTGTTTACCATCACGACCTTCATCAACAGACAAGAGGACATAACTCTGTCAAGGTTTTTGACAGAATTATGCCCCTTTTTGACTTAGAAAATACATTGAATATGGGTAAAATCCACTTATTGCCTTAACCCTTTGAGATATTGCTTTGAAACTTTTAATGCTATTTCACATCATTACCCCCATCTGTACGCAAGAGAAGGTAACTCTGTCAGGGATTTGTTTTAAAAATTAAGGCCTTTTATCGACTTAGAATCTTGGTTAAGTTTTTCGTACCAGTCCACTTTTTGACTGAACTGTTTGAGATATTAATTAGAAAGTTGGAATACTTGTTTACCATCATGATTCCCAAACATGGGCAGGAGAAGGTAATTCTGTGAAGGATTTTATTTGAATTATGGCCCTTTTTGACTTAGAAACTCAGTTAAACTTTTCATTCTTGTCCACTTGTTAACTTAACCATTTGAGATATTACTTTGAAAGTTGGAGTACTTATGTACCATCGTAAGACCTATCTGTAAGCAAAAGAAGATAACTCTGTGAAAAATTTTCTTGATTTGTACTTAGAAATTCCTAGTTAAAGTCTTGTGTGCCCTTAACTGTCAAAGTTTTGTTTTATTGGCAAGCACTAAAAAAGTCGAGCACGCTGTCCTACTGACAGCTCTTGTTTTTTTGGAACATTATCCCACATTGTTTTCAAAAGTCTGGATTGATGATTGTCTGTGTTTCGGTGAACTTGAACCAGTAGATTTTGGATCCATTGTCTGAATGCAGTATTCTCTAAAAGTATTTTAATATGCATGACATTCTGTCAGGCAGACACAAAACTTTGCCTGAGAGACCAATGAAATTTTTACCTGACCAAACAACAGAAACTAAAACTGTGTAAAATGCCATAAAGTGCCGAACCTTTGGTCAGACAGCTGCAAAAATTTACGACTGGTTAAAATTTTGTCAGACATGTCAGGCTGAAAGTTACTTTTCGGGATGACTGTTAATGAGCAAGTAAGGGTTAGGGGACAGATGCCCTAAATAGTATGAGTGGAGGGGGGGCAGCAGTGCCCAGCTGCCCATAAATATCAAGACACCATGATGTTAAGTTTCAGAGACTGCTGTACTGGAAGTGCTCCAGTTTTCTGTTATAGTACAAACATCATCTTGTGTATACTCGTACTTGCGAACGAATGGTTTGAGATGCTATTCAATCTTGTGTCTACAGAATCTTCAATACATTATGCTTGATGCCAGTTGAACAAATATGTTTTTTATTCCCGCTTCATCAAATTTTATGGCTGTCTCAGGTTCGAATCTCGTCCATGTTTTACAGAGCAGAAGAGCTGTTGAAAAGTATCGCCAGTAAGAGACCCCCTACAGACGATGTCAACACTGACGAAGAGCAGCAGTCAAAGAAACAGAAAACTGAAGGCACAGGGTATTTATAAACTAGTTCTATATATTAGAGGAATAGGGAGTTTGGGACAATCCTAGCTAAACTATAGAGATCTACTTAGAAGTACAAGTACTCTATACTGTTGGAAATACAGTCAAATACTGTCGACTTTCAGAAATGAACGCTCGGGTCAAATATTTCATTTGATTGAAGAAATTGTGCATTATCAAAAAATTGCATAGAATTGTACCAGAAGCCGCAATAATAATAGTAATAACTTTAACAATAAAGTCTTTATTTACAGAGGCTACACATTTGGTGGTCCGAATCTCCTATGTACGCATCTATTATATACATTTACATATTTACAACTTGAAAAACAGAATAACTGGATATTTGTTCCTAGAAATACATTATTATTTTAAATGTATGATGCTATCATATGTGTTTGTACAAGCTGTACCAAACTAATAATAGTCCTAATTAGGACATAATTGTAGAACTGGCAGGAAAAGTACATTGCTACTCTTTCTTACATGTCTCTCAGGCCCAAAAATTTTAGGAAGGGTAGGGGCCAATTTTTTTTTTCTTTTTGAAATTGAAAAAAAAATGTACAGGTTGGAAAAAAAAACAATCTGTGTTTAGGACAACGGTCCCAAAAATGCTAGGTAGGGTAGGGACAGATTATTGATTTTTCTTTTTTTGGATAAAACTCGGGGTGGGATGGGGGGAGGGGTTCGACAGGTAGGGTCGGGTTGTCTGAAACACAGAGATATTATTTTTGGCGATAGAATTGATTTGAGAAATACATAAAACTGTAGTCTAGTTACATTGGTCATTATTTCAGGAAAGGTATTATGTTATATTGAGTTTTTTTTTTTAAAACATGAATTTTGTTTCAATTTGTAAATTTCCACTTTCAGCCATAAACTTTGGTATTTCATTTGTATTTGTAGAAGTCATCTGGAAGTTATGCAGAGAATACAAGTGCACACAGTGGAAACAGTTGAAGCATGTTTACATGAGGTAAATTTTGTGATTTAATTGAAAAATGCTCCTATGTTGGACTTGCAGCATAAACTGTCTGAATATATTTTGTAAAAATAAATTTTGAATTACTCGAAAATGGTTAAAATCAGAAATGGATTGATATTTCAATATATTAATCACATTTCCCTGTAGATGGATTGATAGAAAGTATAAACTGGTCAATGGACATGACACTAATGTCCATGCCATTGACAAGGTAAAACATGTTCAGACTTTTATTGAAAATGTAAATGTGTCAAAATCAGAACCTAAATGTTGGGTACACGTGTAGACATAAAATTGATCAGTTGAATCAACTTGATATTTTGAACAGCATTTGGCCATGCAGAATTTAATTGAGTTTTATAGAAACCTTTGTAATTGATGCAAATGTACATTTATTTCCCGTTTTAAGTTAGCTATTGGTAATTGAGGAATATACTGAGAAATTTTTACATTTCAACAGACTCATTATCCTAAAAACATTTATCAAAAGTGGTCTCTTATCTTCTATCAAGTAGCTTTTGTCACTGTTTCATTATGTAGAAAATAAGTTGTAATAGTGTTGCAGTGCACCGTTTGCTATTAAGTCAAGAAAGTTTCAGCAGACAATCCTTTAGTAATTGATGGTTTAATCCAAATGAAAGATGGATATGTCAAAAGTAAAAGTTAAATAACTTCTGTTCATTCAACAGGTTGCCATTCCACCTGAGGAAGAGTTTGTTCCCTTGAAACATGTGGACAGGGAAGCAGCCAAGACTTATCCATTTATACTGGATCCCTTCCAGAAAGAGGCTCTCCTATGTCTAGAGAACAACCAGTCTGTTCTGGTATCAGCCCACACATCAGCTGGCAAAACTGTTGTTGCCGTGTAAGCCTTTTTACTTTGATGTACATGTATGTAATGTATCATTGTACATGTAAATACTGGTATGCAGTAAACTGTACATGTATATACCATTTATATTTCTGTTTTCATCCTAAAGCTCAGCCTGGTAGTTTGACAGTTCAGTGGAGTTTTAGATTAACCTTACTGTAGTTTTGTGACCCTGTGTATTCACAATGCATTTACATGCCTACTTTAAGCAATGTGTGTTAATGAAAGTATTGAAATATATTCTCATGCTGATTTAAGATATGTAATAAATACAATGTACATTCATCAGAACTAAAAATGAATCTACATGTACAACACGGGCTATCCACAAAGTTGCTATTATGATATACTTATATAAAAGTTTCATATCAACTACATATATGTGCAATGTATAATGAATAAATAATTTTTAACGAAGAGGTCAGCATGATTCATTATAAATGCTGTGCTAGCCTAAACCTGTTGTCATATCATGTAATTAAATTTACACACGTATATTTGTTCATTTCAGTTATGCAATAGCAATGTCTTTACGTGACAAACAGCGTGTAATCTACACAACACCTATCAAGGCATTGAGTAACCAGAAGTACAGAGAATTATTTGAAGAGTTCCAGGACGTAGGTCTGATGACAGGGGACGTAACCATCAATCCTACAGCAAGCTGTCTCGTTATGACAACAGAAGTACGTTATAATTTGTAAATGTATTGAAATGTTCTGACATGCCTTGGAACCATAAAAAAAATCAGTGACTTAAGTTGATAACTTTGTTTAATATGAACTGGTAAAAGTTTACATGAGCTGATATAATTATAAGGTTATATTAAGCTAACCTGTTAAGTCTTTTTCGCTATAAGACTATGTGTAGATTGGGTTTTTCGTAATTTCAGATTTTACGAAGTATGTTGTACAGAGGATCTGAGATCATGAGAGAAGTGGGCTGGGTCATCTTCGATGAGATCCATTACATGAGAGATAAAGGTAAGACACTGATGTGAATCTGAAAGTACTGATGGGAGGGGGGAGGGGGGGGGAGAGAATACAGACAAGCTGCTTATGGTAATGTGTTTCAGATATTAAATGGAGCTTATAAAAAAAACAGTCAAGAACTAAAGAGCTGAGGGAACAAGTTTGCTGGAATTAACTACTTTTAAGACCTGTCATAAAATGGCATTAAAACTTGTTTTGAGTTTCTTATAAGATTTTGAACTTGCATTTGTTTATATTTCTACCTTGTAGATTTGTCATTCATTTGATTTTCCTGACTGACTGCTATTTCACAAATGATGCCATAGAAATTTTATAGTAGCCTTTTACCAGAATTATGGCCCTTGGTTATTGCTGTTGATGTGATGACAGTCGTAAAATATGCAGTCATTTTTGTGTGACTCTTCCCTTACTTAAGATATGTTGTTCTTTTCAAGATGTTAATATAATAACAATATCAAAATAGGGAAAAAAAACATGAAAAAGGACCAGAGAAACCATACATGGTTTATTAAATGGTCTTGGAACAGTATTGGCAGCTTAACTGGAGTGTTCACTAACACAACTGTTCTGCCTCTTTTTCTATACAGAGCGAGGTGTTGTTTGGGAAGAGACCATCATTCTACTACCAGACAATGTTCACTATGTCTTCCTGTCAGCTACCATCCCTAACGCAAGACAGTTTGCAGAATGGATTTGTCATCTACATAAACAGGTACTTTCTGACAAATTCATCCATTTTTTCTATGATAGGTGTAAACCATGATACTCCTGCTCTATGCAGTCTAATTGTGGTCTACACTGTTCTGTTGAATTCTAATTGCAAACATTTTATTAACTAATCCTATGCACTAAAAGTATTACTTTACACACTGAAAGATGATCACTTCAGTGTTTTCGAGAATTAGCTTGTAACAAAATGTGTCTTGTAGTAGTAAACTCATTCTTCTACCTTGCAGTATTTGAAAATTATGAAAGATTTATTCTTCTGCAAATTTGTAAATATATTTCAAGAGATTTTTTTTGTCACACAAAATATTGTTGTGTAAAATAATAAAAGACACTATAATTTTATGCTGTGTTTTCTGCAGCCGTGTCATGTTGTGTATACTGACTACAGACCTACACCACTACAGCACTATATATATCCTGCCGGAGGAGACGGTATACATCTCGTTGTTGATGAAAATGTAAGTGATGTTTTATACAAAAATACAGGACAAGTAGAGTTTATCTTAGATAGACCAAGGTTGCACAAGATTCAAGTCTGCCATTTAAAAATGGTTATTTGGATCTTGGTAAAAATATTTCAATAAAAGTTATTGTATTAAGGTTCACTAGTTCGGTGATTTACTTGACTCCAAGTCTTTGTTAGAAATAACAAGTTACAAAATAAATGGATGTAATGTCTATTTTATTTGGAAGCAGTTGTCTGCATAATAAATAGGGCTGATAGATTACAGGCTATTTCAAACGACATCTCTTGTAACCACTGTGTAAATTTGAGATTAATATGTTCCTAACATTGAACTCTACAAAGATGGTTCCATTCCTCAGAATTTTTGCTATGGCAAAAATAGGAAAAACGTTAAAATCATTTTTTTTAAAACAAAAACCCTAAAGCTTAGATGTTATTGTATGTAGCATTGTGGCTTTACCAAGATTTTCAATTTACCCCCCAAAAAAAACCCCAAGGGTGGACTATTTTGGCTGTATCAGGAAAACTTAGCTTCAGACTTTGAACCTGGTCAATATCACTTTCTAACAGGTCTGCAAAACTATAATTATATTGACCTCAACATTTATTATAGTGAATTTTATAGTGTAAACCTGGAGAATAGCATATAGGTCTACACATACTATTGCAGACTTTGCATGTAGCCAGAGTTTAAATTTCAAAGCCCCTGGGTTCAAAATTCTTGCCGGGGGGGGGATCATTGATTTCAAGGGTATATAGGAAAACTTATTTGTATATAATTATAGTATCTTCGACCGGGGGGGGGGGTTTTTTCAAGAGGGGGGGTTTTGGGGTTTTTTTGGCCTTTTTTTTTTGGGGTGTACATTATAGTTCGATAAACAACTATTAAGTAATATTTAGGTCTTTATAGCAAGGGTGTGTGTAAGCATTTGCATGTTTATTTGCTGTGTCTTGTAGGGAGAGTTTAGAGATGAAAACTTCAACACGGCTATGTCTGTCCTCAAAGATGCAGGGGATGCTGCAAAAGGGGACATGAAGGGAAGGAAAGGAGGATTTAAAAGTAAAAAACTATTTTTTTCGTTAATTTTAGTTTTTAAACAGGTTGCTACATGTTACAGTGAAAATGTAATTTAGCAAAAAACAGTCCTCAAACAGTCATAAAACATTGATTTTTGATACAGAGAGGCTTGTTTGATCATTTAATTTATTATAAAATAAAAGTGATAGTATTTTTAATTAAACTTCTATCAGAGTTAATTAAAGGTTCTACTCTGTTTCAGAACAAGAGACGAACTGTTTTAAGATTGTTAAGATGATTTTGGAGAGACAGTTTGCTCCAGTGATTGTGTTCAGCTTTAGTAAGAAAGATTGTGAAGCTTATGCATTACAGATGACCAAGTTAGACTTTAATACAGGTAAGCAATTTCAATTCTAATCTAAGCTCGAAATCTTTGTAGTTTTAGACTTTCTAATTTCTAATTTTTATCTAGTTATCATTTCAATTTCTGACCACTTCATGATGTTTGAAATAAGATAAAGGAAAACAAACTGGTGAATTACACTCAGTGGAAATCAGTGCTCTGAAATGTACATTTATGTATGGATCACTTTAGCTGGATCAGGAAAAAACCGTTTCAGCCTTTACCTATTTGCATGTATGTGAATTTATTTGTGTATTTATTTGTATATTTATGTATGATGTTATACTTACAGATGAAGAGAAGGATCTGGTACAGGAAGTGTTCAATAACGCTATTGATGCTCTCTCAGATGAAGATAAAAAATTGCCACAGGTTTGATATTGTATACATAACTGTCTGAGAAAACATTTAAGAAAAGTAGTGCAGTTTCCTTCATCCCTATTATAAGTCTTCTAAAGGCTGTGCTGTGACTGCTAACATTCCACTATCAGATGTCAACCACTTTTTGTCAGAAACGGACATGACTCCAACATCATAGAAAAGACATCTGAATTTTCCCAGGTCTGAATTTTTTTTTGTTTTAAAACAATAGGCTGCAATTCCATACTAAAATTCTGCAGTTGCTTACATATCAGATAAAAGATACCGTGAAGATAAGTTTAGGCCTTGTTTGTTCAGATTTTCTGCCATAGTATTAATGAATAATGTACATGGCTTCTTTTACTTGACAAATCATTTAAGGATTGCCATAAAACAGTTACTGTTGCGTTACAGGTTGAACATGTGCTGCCTTTACTGAAGAAAGGTATAGGTATTCATCATGGTGGACTGTTGCCACTTCTCAAAGAAACTATAGAAATTCTCTTCTCTGAAGGGCTGATCAAGGTATAGTGGAACCTTTGTATATCATCACCTGTATTTGACAGTCATATGCATGAGAAAATGTGTGGGAATATTCACAGGATTCTAATTTTCGAGATAATTGTAACGATTGTTGGTCCCTAAACTGTAGTTTATTGCAGTTACTTCAACGCATAATTCTAAACATACCGATTTTTGTGTCTCCACTAATTCAAAACTAATATATCTAGATCCCTCAAAATGGTCTATTTTGGGATAGATGTATGTCGCTGAATTCAATGCCCATACAGTATTTAATAGATATATCAAACAAATTTGAATAGAATTAACACTGTTTTAAGCAGCATTCTGCTGGAAGTGGCTTATGTTGTGTTGCTTCTGAGGAAGACTGACTGTATATATATTGAATATATTACATGCACTTTTGTATAAATGGTAGACCTTTTCAACACTCTTTATTCATAACTGGTTGCAGATATGCAGCTCTACTGTATGATGTGTATTTTGCTGTTTTCAGGCACTGTTTGCTACAGAAACATTCGCTATGGGTTTAAACATGCCGGCAAGAACTGTCCTGTTCACAAGTGCAAGAAAATTTGATGGAAAAGATTTCAGATGGGTAAGGATTTCTTAAATATGGATGAATGTATAGAAACTGACTGTAGGAGCAAGTTTTATCAGAAGTAAGGCAAGAAACAAAACAATTTAGATGAAACAGAAACTAATACTTTCAGGTCATATACCCAGTAATTATGTATCATATTTATTTTGATGGATGGATCATCTGTTTGTTTTTGCATATGATGCCCCATTTCTGCCAGTACTGACCTAAATGTATCAGTTCAAAGCTGTACTTACACTGGCCATAACATCATATTGGAGTTATTCTGTACAAGAGTATTGCTTATGCTGCAACAAGAAAAAAGAACACAGTAAATTAGTAGATTTCACATAACATGAAAAAATTGTACTCGCAGGTTACTTCTGGGGAGTATATACAGATGAGTGGGCGGGCTGGTAGGCGTGGCTTAGATGACAGAGGTATTGTCATACTGATGATTGATGAGAAAATGCCACCAGCAGCGGGAAAACTTGTTTTGAAGGTAAGTTACATGCAGTACTGTGCTAGCTGTAAAATAGAATAATACCAAAATAAAACAGACTTAAATATAAAATCACAATGCTGCTTAGGCAACAACAGGATACACCATTTTAGAATATTTTAGTTAATCATGTATATTTTTTCCTGTCAAATTTGTTTTTATAGTAATTGGCATGTGATCTAAATGAAGTGTTTGACATTGACATCTTGCATATTTTTAGCTAACCAGTGCTTTCTTATACTGTTGATAGGGTGCACCAGATCCACTGAACAGTGCCTTTCATCTCACATATAACATGGTACTGAACTTACTGCGAGTGGAGGAGATCAACCCAGAGTACATGCTGGAGAGATCCTTCTACCAGTTCCAGAACTATGCAGCTATACCTGATCTCATTGAAAGTAAGATCCATTTTGAGGGTTGCATTTTGCATTAATCTATAGGATATACAGTGCAGAGAAATACATGTACAGTGAAAGAAGCACAATGTTATTTAATGTTGCTTGTTTGTGTGATGGAATTCCTTATATTTGTCACCAGCCTCCATGGTTGAATGGTTCAGGTTGCTGTCCTCTCACTGAATGTGGGTTATGGGTTTGAGCCTTGCTACCTGACTTCATATGAGGAAGTTCTTGTGAAAGTGGGGGCTCTATAAAACTGGTCCTACTTAGAAAAAGTGGTAAAGTAAACATACTAGAAAATGAAGCTGTTGAAACGGGCATAAAACCCTGAAAAAAACAAATGGTTATTGTCGTTGCAAATACTTGATTTCCTTGTAAATGGTATGAAACGATTGTGTTAATTGCATGGTTCCATCTTAAGCCATTGAATTTAGGTTTAAGTAAGATTATTAACTACTAGTACAGTTGACAACTGGCAATCAATGGTAAAGTCAGAATACGTTTGAAATTTTATACATAGTTAAAATATTCCATTTTAATTCCTTTGCATCAAAGTTTCCTAAAATCGAGATACAATATAGCATAACTTTTTCCAGCTTTTGTTAAGTTTATCTCTACTGCGAAAAATCCCTTGAAGTTTATAATATTGGTTTACTACATTTCCTGGAAGAACAAATGCTTACAATGATTATGCAGTGTTGGGCAGTGCGATAGTGACCCTATTGGTTAAAACGTAGCCACCTCAACAACTTAAGTCCAACATGAACTAACAAGTACTGGAAGATAATTTTACGTTTGTTTACACATTTTGTTTCAGAATTAAAGCGTACAGAAGAACAGTATAACAGTTGTGAAGTAGCCAATGAAGATCAAGTGTCGTCGTACTATAAAATACGACAACAGTTAGATCACCTGAGCAAGGAATTGCTCCATTACATACAGAAACCACAATATATTCTTCCCTTCTTACAACCTGGTAGACTTGTGCACGTGAAAAATGGCCAGGATGACTTTGGGTGGGGAATGGTTGTTAATTTTCAAAAGAAAGCTAATCAGAGTAAGGTATGTACCTTTATGTATTTTGCATTTTAATACTTTCTCATGCTATTTGTAAAATTAGTAAAATGGACTGAATATTGAATGTTAAAAGAAAGATATCATGAGTGAATTTATCTCTGCAAGTTAACATATTGATAAGGCGGTAAAACAGACTGCTATTCACAGTTTCTTAAGTGTGTGTGTAGAAGAAAATAGCTGTGTGTAAATTTAAGTACCAACCTTGAAAGTCCTTGACAAAGGTACCATGTAGTTGTATGCTTCAAAATAAAATCCAGTTTTGGAAACCTTCCATTTTGTATTGAAATTTTACCATTTTTTAGTTTAAAAAGGTTTGAGAACAGTATCTTTGGTGCACAAAATTAATGTTAATTGATATATGAGAAAATTATTGTTATTTGGATTTCAGTCAATGAAATAAAACTACAGTAGCAAAGAAATGGGGAAAGTGCACAAGAAAGTTGAGATAGATACATGTTGCAGATTGTCGTTTTCAGATACTTCCATACTGTGGTGTTAATGTATCAGTTAAAGTGGCTTATCAGATGATGATAAATTTTATAAACGTGAATACATGTATTTTTATTTCTCACAGACGTCAGATGATGGACCTGTATATGTTGCCGAAGTGTTAGTGAACTTGACGAAAGACTCAGCAAAATCTCGTAATGCTGCGATGATTAAACCAAGTCCTGGAGGGATGTTAGGAGAGATGCAGGTATGTAACAGTATGTAGTGGGGGTACCTTAAGGACATTTGCTTCAGTTTCCTATGTATATTGGGCAAAACTTTTCCCTTTCATATAATTTCTTCAAACTTGACATTTTTGTCAAAGAATCAAGTTTACAACAGAAATTCGAAATAATAAATCATAAGTCACTGACCTTGATCTTGAATAATATACCTTGAAAATTAGAAAATATAACTAATTGCTGTGTTTAAGCGCAGACAATTCAAAATCAGAAAATTCAGAATATGTGTTAATAGTTTATTGTTCACTTACTAATTTGCATAGTACATGTAAAGCAGGCCTTCCTAGAAAGCATTGAGGACAATTCACAGGGATTCCAAAAACCCACTGCATTCTCAAGACATTCAGGCATTAAGTTGTGTGGCATTTTATTTTGCTACAATTAATTGGGTGTGGCATAAGACCTGTTAGAGTCCTGCTTAACTTTTGAAATAAAGTAACCTGTATTGTTTTCATATGATTTTACTCATCAAAAATTGTGTAACTGAGTCGTAGTGCATAGTCATTGATTGATTTATTTTAGGTGATTCCGATCATGTTACATCTGCTGCAAGAAATCAGTGCTGTTCGTCTGTACCTCCCAAAAGATCTTCGTCCATTTGATAATCGGCAGAGTGTTGGCAAGTCTATACAGGTATTTATACATCTCACTATGTTGCAATAGCACTACTGTATTTTGTTAGCTGTGTATTTACATTTATAAAGAAATGATCCGTCGTGCAACTTTCTTAGCTGGTAGACTGTCATGTTTAGGTTAGAAGCCTAGGTGATGAGAATTTGTTTTTCCTTGTCTCTTTCTTACAAGTGCAGACATTTGAGGTTCATCAATTTTTTGGTTAAGAAGAAACAACCTTTATAAGTCTAAGAGAAAGTGAGAAAAGATATTAAATAAGCCAGATTCACCTGTACAATGTATTGCAACTTGTTGGCTCTGTATGATTTTGTCCAAATATAAAATGTTTGCCAACTACAGGAGGTTCAGAAGCGATTCCCGGATGGTTTACCATTGTTAGATCCTGTAGAAGACATGGGCATTAAGGAAAAATCTATGAAAGATGTTGTGAAGGTAGGAAATATGTCATTTGTTTACATGTCAACGGTATTGTGTGAAAAGCAATGTTACACCTTCGCAACCAGTATGGATCTAGGTTGGGCTGGCACATTTGTACAGTCTGCTCTGAAATCATTATCTCTCTCTCTCTCTAGATGTTAGAAACATACAGCATTTCAACAATGATAATGCGTCTTTCTCTTCATCTCCATAATGAACATAAATTTAAAAGTACAGTGAAACCTGTGTTAAAGACCACCTCTGGATAAAGACCACTGTGAAAATAAAGACCAGCAGGCAGATTACAGAGCACTACTTATCTACAGTTAAAATACCCATGAATAAAGACCACCCACAAACAAAGACAACATCAGTAGCTTCCTAAGAGTGATCTTTGTTCACAGGTTTGACTGTGTTGGTTTTTATTCACTGGAGTTCATTTGTAGATTGATTGTGTCCATGACAATAAATAATTGCATAGTATAAATAAATTATAGTATTTGAAGACATTTGATGTAGGATTTGCCAAAATCAATGTTTTTGTTTGCTATTGTAGAAAATTGAAGCATTTGAGCATAGACTGTTCTCCCATCCACTTACTAAAGATCCACAGCTGCAGGAATGGTACAGTCAGTATGAACAAAAGGTCAAGGTAAGTTATCTTTACATGTATCATTTTGGAGTTCAATATACAGCTGACTTGTTCAGTTGCATGGTCATGTTATACATCTTATATTTAACTATGACATGTGAGTTTCAGGTCCGGATTTACACTTGTTCTCTGTTATGGTATACCAAAAGCATCACATTTTGTCTTTCATCTTATATCATGTGATACATTGTTTGAAAATGGTATCAGCCATGAAAGCAAGTCTTAGAAGTAGTATCATGTGGAAGCATTTTGTAATATATATGATATTTTTTAAACAGAGAGAGAAACTGAAATGAGTGTTGGAAGTGTCTTATGTGATATATTTTTGTTAGAATTCACTTAGCACTGTCTTCCTTTGCTTTGTAGATTCAAGGTCAGAATCCTAAAATAACCAAGTAAAATGTAACATTTCAGGTCGCCAACGAGGTTAAAGCTATTAAAGCTGAGCTGAAGAAGAAGAAATCATTACTACAGATGGATGAGTTGAAATGTAGAAAACGGGTACTTAGACGTCTTGGATATTGTACAGCATCAGATGTGATAGAACTCAAGGGCAGAGTGGCATGTGAGATCAGCAGGTATATTATCATTAGAATAAAGGCAACACGTTCATAACAAAAGTGTTGTCAACTGAATGTCAAGTGTGACTCCAAAGATGACAGCAATATACATGTGCTGAAGTATTGTTAATACTTTGATTTATTATACCCTCCGAACACAAAGTGTTAGGGGAGTATACTGGATTCAGCTTGTCTGTCCGTCTGTCTGTCTGTCCTTCCGTCTGTAGACGGAATCTTGTGGACACTAGATCTCCAATACCCCTGGTCAGAATTTAATGATACTTCATACAAGTGATAAGTACAATGCCTAGTTGTTAGTTGTGCATGGTCTATGTTTCGGGTCTCTAGGTCAAGGTCACAGGGGCTCGGGATCGTAAAATCTTGTGGACGCTAAATCTCCAAAACACCTGGTCAGAATTTTATGATACTTAACACAAGTGATTAGTACAATGCCTAGTTGTGCATGGTCTATTTTTCGGGTCTCTAGGTCAAAGGTCAATGTCACAGGGACTCGAGATGGTAAAATCTTGTGGACGCTAAATCTCCAAAACCCCTGGTCAGAATTTAATGATACTTCATAGAAGTGATAAGCACAATGCCTAGTTGTGCATGGTCCATGTTTCGGGTCACTAGGTCAAAGGTCACAGGGGCTTGAGATAGTAAAATCTTGTGCGCTTTTAATCTTCAAACCCTTCAAACTCTTCAAAATTTATTTATACTTCACAGAAGCTGGTCCAATAATCAAAGCATCAAATATTACATAAATTTTAAATACTGTGTCAGTGGGGTGTTCGGGGGGTATTCATCACCTTCAGTGATAGTTCTTGTTTCTTACGGAAACCACAACTTCGTATATAATGCTAATGTTTTGTACAAAATGTATGGCCAGCCTAGCTGAAAGAACTAAATACTGACATACCATTACAGATGGGTTGTATGTTGTCTTCATCTGATTAACAGGTGGAAAAAGCTATCTGGATTTACTTGTGGATGTTCTAAGATGCTACTAGAACAACCATTATGACTCTTCCTTTGAGCTACTAGTAAAGAGTTACAGAACTGCTTCTTCTACTGCTACTGTTAATTGGATATTATTCTAATGACAGATAATTGAATGTATTTTTTTTCTTTTCAGTGGAGATGAGTTAATGATAACCGAGTTACTATTCAATGGTGTATTCAATGATCTGACAGCACCGCAGATATGTGCTCTGCTGAGCTGTTTTGTGTTTCAAGAAGGTTCAAATGATGTCCCAAAACTTACAGAAGCCTTAGCGGGACCTCTTAGAGTACTACAGGTATGTGATACTGTGTGTTACAGGTGTGTGTTACAGGTATGTGATACTGTGTGTTACAGATATGCGATATTGTTTGTTACAGGTATGTGATACTGTGTGTTACAGGTATGTGATACTGCGTGTTACAGATATGCGATAGTGTTTGTTACAGGTATGTGATACTGTGTGCTATGGGTATGTGATACGGTGGGTTACAGGTATGTGATACTGTGAGTTACAGGTATGTGATACCGTGGGTTACATATGCGATAGTGTTTGTTACAGGTATGTGGTACTGAGTGTTATGGGTATGTGATACGGTGGGTTACAGGTATGTGATACTGTGTGTTACAGGTGTGTGATACTGTGTGCTACAGGTATGTGATACTGTGTGTTACAGATATGTGATACTGTGTGTTACGGGTATGTGGCTGTGTGTTACGGGTCTGTGATACTGTGTGTTACGGGTCTGTGATGCTGTGTGTTACAGGTCTGTGATACTGTGCGTTACAGGTGTGTGATACCGTGTGTTACGGGTATGTGATACTGTGTTACGGGTATGTGATGCTGTGTTACGGGTATGTGATACTGTGTGTTACGGGTATGTGATGCTGTGTGTTACAGGTATGTGATACTGTGCGTTACAGGTGTGTGATACTGTGTGTTACGGGTATGTGATACTTTGTGTTACAGGTATTTGATATTCTTTGTTACATGGGAAACTGTGTGTGTTACAGGTATGTGGTACTGTGTGTTACATGTTTATGATATTGTGTGTTACAGGTATGCAATAATGTGTATTACAGGTATGCAAAACTGTGTGTTACAGGTATGCAATAATGTGTGTTACAGGTATGCAAAACTGTGTGTTACAGGTATGCAGTAATGTGAGTTACAGGTATGCAAAACTGTGTGTTACAGGTATGCAATAATGTGTGTTACAGGTATGCAAAACTGTGTGTTACAGGTATGCAATAATGTGTGTTACAGGTATGCAAAACTGTGTGTTACAGGTATGCAATAATGTGTGTTACAGGTATGTGATATTGTGTTAAATTGTAC
Source organism: Saxidomus purpurata (assembly GCA_022818135.1). NCBI lineage: Eukaryota > Metazoa > Mollusca > Bivalvia > Venerida > Veneridae > Saxidomus > Saxidomus purpurata. The sequence continues at coordinate 12,595,148 of JAFMSR010000005.1, forward strand.
CAGCCGATGTAATGATTGAATTGATTTGATTTGAAATACTTTTTCAGTACAGCCATTTTTAGCTCACCTGGCACAAGTGGCAGAGTGAGCTATTGGGATCACTCACCGTCCGGGGTCCGTCGTACGTCATCCATCCGTCCACCATTTCCTTCAAACGACATCTCCACTGAAACGACTGGGCCAATGTTGATGAAACTTTGCACGGATGTTACTTGCATAAAGCTCTATCAAAGTTGTTCAAAGAATTCCATTCAATGCAGAACTCTGGTTGCTATGGCAGCCAATAGGAAAAACTTGAAAAATCGTTTTCTCTTGAACCACAAGGCCTAGAGCTTAGATATTTAGCATGTGGCATTGTCTAGTGGACCTCTACCAATATTGTTCAAATTATGACCACGGGTTAAAATTGACCAGGGGGTCACTTGGTTTTACATAGGCTTATATGGGAAAAACTTCTTCTCTGAAACCACAAGGCCTAGAGATTAGATATATGGCATGTAGAAATTCCTAGTGGACCTCTACCAAGAGTGTTCAAATCATGACCCCCTGGTCAAAATTAACTCTTTCCGGGAGGGGAGAGGTCACTTGATTTCACATAGGCTTATATAGGGAAAACTTGAATCATGACCCCCTTGTATTATAGCCAATGGTAGTCAGGTGAGCGATATAGGGTCATTATGGCCCTCTTGTTTACTGTATTTTTTCTTGCAGGATACAGGGAGGAGGATCGCTCGTGTGAGTAAGGAAGCAAAGCTTGAGATAGAGGAGGAGGAATATGTCTCATCGTTTAAACCCAACATGATGGATGTAGTTCATGCCTGGTGTAATGGTGCTACTTTCTTAGAGATCTGTAAAATGACAGATATATTTGAAGGTTTGTGTAAGAATAACATTTAGTTTTAAAGAACAGTTTTCTCACTAGTTCAAATGACTTTAATACAATCAAATAAAGTTTTTAAGCACACTCCATTCACACATGTTATCAAGACAATAAAAGCATTACATGACTCATAGTTTTTTTTTTTTTTTTTTTTTTTTTTTTTTTTTTTTTTTTGTATTAAAATTTTTTTTTTTATATATATTTAGGGGGACCACAATTTTTTTTTTTTTTTTTTTTTTTTTTTTTTTTACCACACAATGAAAAAATAATTATATTAAATAATCAAACTTGCATGCAGTGATTTGGTTATTAAAATTTCATGTGTAAACATCATTAAATATCCTGGCATAATGACATCACCATTCAGACAGGCGTTCTGTCAAAATGGTCTTTTTCTTGAGACCTTTTTACTATAAAATGAGCCATTTGGTTCCGAAATGTTAAGTCTTAATATCCAGGGCGGTGGTCTTAATAGCGAAACTTTACTATACATTTATTTTGTTACAATGGTTAATCTGTGTGACATCAGATGATTAAATGACTGTAAACCATCATTCCAGGAAGTATAATTCGGTGTATGAGAAGACTGGAGGAGACATTGAGACAGATGGTGCAGTCAGCTAAAGCCATTGGTAATACAGAGTTAGAAAACAAATTCAACGAAGGTTCGTGTATTTTGCCTTTTTTAAACTTATTAATCTTTCTCCTCTTAAAGGGAGGTAACTTGTTACAGTTGTAACATCTAGTTTGGCAAATCAGAGATGTGGCTTGTTAAAGACATTTAGTGTATAACTGAAGTTCTTAATTATCCAGTAGCTTTTGAACTGACTAATAAAAGATGTGACTCTAAATCTTCAATGTAACTTCTTGAAGAAACTAAAGGTGTTACAGTAAACTCTGTATATAGCAACTCCTGATATAGCGAAAGTCTGGATATAAGGAACAATTTTTGTGAGCCGGGTTTATTTCCTTCTTTATTTAAAATGGAACTGTTATTTGGATATAACATACTCCAGATATAAGGAACAAATTTAAATGGTCAGAAGGAGTTTTTATATACGGAGTTTACTTTATTGTATTACCTTTGTTTTAAAGTAAAAGGCATTGCATAATTAGTTATAAAATTTTGATATTTTCCAGGAATAAGAAGTATGAAGAGGGACATTGTGTTTGCGGCCAGTTTATACCTGTAGTTACAGGAAGGAATGTGATTATTGGCACTATGATTGTAATGTATTAGCACTTGACTTTGGGAACACTGGTCTGGTCAGGGTACAGGGGTATGTGACCCAGGTTTATGGATTTTTTTTATCCACCAAGTATCAGTGTTTCTTCTATGCTCTGTGCTCGCAAGCGAAGCTCATGATCTGAACACTGGTAACAAGCTCTTTGACTTTATAACATAAGTGAAGAAATGTGAGCGAGAAATTTGAAGCAGGACACTTATAAGTTAAGTTATGACTTAAACATTTCTACAGCAATGCTTTGTTCTTCATAAATGAGTAGAATATCAGCCTCATTCATGGTCAGTAATGCTGCCATAGTAACACAAAACATACGAATGTACACACTGTTATGTCTTAAAGGAGATGTGTTGTGGTGGTACAGACAGAGACGCAATAAAACAAAAAGATGTAATACGTGAGCTTGTCACAGAATAGGGAGACTGGTTCTCATCCATATGTCTTGTCGTATTTCAAGTTGGTACACATCTTGTAGGACATTGGATATGTGCTCAAAGAGCTTAGTGTTGCCACTCTGTTACAAAAAGTTATACGATCTTGTATCTGTGTTTCACATGGAAGCAGATATTGTTAGTGATTTCATGTGAGAGACTTCCATAGTACAACAAGAAACACAATTTGGGTTGTTTTTTGGAGTTGTCAATACATAATGGCACAATTGTTTAAAACAGATATTCAAGCAAACAAGATTTATTTTCAGGAAATCATTTGAATCACAAATAAATTATGTTAACTGTTTCATTTAAAGTCTGAAAAGTGACAAAATTCACATGAAAGTTAGTGTACTAACAAGAAAATTTCTTGTACATGAATGTTGTTCTACCAATAGCTTTTGATAGAAAGTATAGGTGTATGCAAATTCTACGTATAAGAGGAGTGCAAAAAGTAACATGCCAACTCTTTTGCTGAAACCAAAATCCTTACATGTACCCATTGAGAAAATGTGTGATCATTGTATACATATATATCATGTGTTTTAAATGTGATGTTATTTTGTACAGGTCATTATTAAACAATCATTTGAAAGTACCAGGACTTGTGTTTTTACAAAGTTTGGTTCATAGATTTTCTGATAATAGACAGCATATAAGCATACCCTTGACCAACCTAAAAACGCAAGTAATTTGTTACTTTTTGACAAATCGGCTTGGAGATTAAAACAGGTATTGCTACTTAAGATTTGTTGCCATAGATGGGTAATCCCGCATAATCTTTATTTGCCAGTAGTCTTATATAGGTTTGACTATCATTTGTTAGAACTCTCAATGATGCAATCTTTCAAATTGTATTGTTTATGGACAAAAGGGTCGTGATGCCAAAATTTTGTAGGTCAAGGTCATTTAGAGAGTGATCCCGGATTGTACTTAATTTTTGTCACAGAAATTAAAATATTGGCGTGTAATTTTAGCATGACCATTAGCCAATAAAACCCCAAATTAATCTCAGCAGGTCATGATATTTGGTCAGCAATGCCAGGTAGGATAAGTCCGTTGTCTGTCTCTCGGTCAGGACGAATGATTAAGAACTTGTGTACTGGTTAGTATGAATTTACATTGAAAAAATCTAAGTTGAGCTCGAATATGGGTGCATTTGGGGACAACTAAACTCCAGGGCATACCTAGTCAAGTATCGAAAAACCATATTTTATTTGCAATAAAGGTGAAGATATATCAATTAACCTTATGAAACATTGGACAGTAATTACCTTGATGTTCAATATAGGTCGATTTTGAATATTGATTAGCATCTCTGGGATGAAAAAAAACTTAGGTCAAGGGATCAAATCATAAAAAACGTTCAGTGTATGCAGATAGAGGTTGCACCTTTCATGGATCATCATGAAACGGTCATTGTATTAATGTACTTGTTTACAAAATTATGTCATGTTTTAATAAGGGTCATCTGGGGATAAAATAAAAGGTCTTACTGGGTCTAAGTGAAGTAAGATAGTTAAAACCTTGTGCATGCAAAAGAAGTTTGCAGTTTTTACATGATCTTGCATGAGAAACCTGGTCAATATGGATTGTCTTGATAGAAATCGTAAATAAGATCGATTTACTATAGGTCAAATGCGGTTAAAAACTTGGTTACACGGTGTCAATACATTCAAGGCAAATTACTTATATATAAAGTGTTTCTCAAAATGTCCTTGAATGGAATTAAATAGCATTGTAAGTGGCAAATAATTTACGATTGAAATTAAGAATACGTAATTTTACATGATAAAAGGCAAACCCCATAAGAGTTAGATGGCCCCTTACAGTATACAGTCTGAGCCACTCCATATCCGTGATGAATTTGGATAAACCGTTAACTATTTTCATCAGACATAAAGATGTCTAAAGAATTGGGCAAGGTCTACAAATCGAAGTACCATGATGTACATGATTGTCAAAATACTATCTAGAGTATTGGCAAGATTATATCCCAATGTTACATGGAGCACTAGTTTTTAAAGGAGATCGTTACTTATACATTCAATCAATCAATATAGTACACTTTGTTAAACATATATGGTAAACAAAATTTAACAGGTAGACTCCCGCAAGTTGCTAACATTAGATTGTATCAGTCGAAGGCTTGATATAAATTATCATTACTTTCATGCAAGGTACATGTTAACGTTTAAATGAATTTGCAGTATCTATATTCATTGTTTCTAATCATTTATGCAAGTTAACAAAAACACGACTGCGACATATCGTAGAACGTTGATAAAAAACGAGTTGTACATGTAGCTGGTTTGCAAGCATACTTAAGTAGTTGGTGCAACACATATTACAAAAATCAATGATAATGATTACACAAATGTACTGAGCCGTTATTTTTGTTTGTCTATTTTAGAATTTATGTTCGTCTTCAATAGAAATAAAGAATTAAACCTTCTGTATAATTATATAACATATATAGGTATGTGAATTGTATTAGCAGGAAAACTTTATGTCTTTATTCAGTAGTTTTTGTTTCATTGAACAGTCTTTACACAAATGTACTACATTGCCTAAAATCAACCAGAGACATATACTACACCAAGTATGCAGTCGTACATAACCTTAATTTAATATAAATGGAACATTTTGATGTTGTCACTGACCATTCCAATGTACAGCTTATCATTTTGTCTACTCAGCGCCAAACACATTGGCTGTTTCAAACCGTCGCCTCTGTTCAGTAATTCTTGTATCATTGAGCAGTCTTCTTTTCAGTCTTAGACAACTGGACTACATTCTTTGAAAATCGACCACAGACATACACTACACCAGGTGAGTCAACAGAAGCGCCGTGTGGTCCATTCAACCTTTCATCTTCGAAGACAGCTTTTCTCGCGCCATCATTTGTTACACAGATGACTGAACCAGGTCCTTGAGGTCCCCAGTTTGAAACATAAACTAGATTCTTCAGCGGATTGACTGCTAAATAGTCTGTATTTTCCACATTTCTATCCAAACCTATTGTCCTAATTACTGCTCCTGACATTGTGAGAATCTTCAAAGCGGGAGGATCATTGAACGATACGATCAGATTATCTCCCATACATTCTACGCCACAACATTCCCCGCTCGCATTTATTTCTCTCTGTATCTTCATACTGCCAGATTCTCTAATGTCTAGAAATTTAATTTTCTCTTTGTATGGATACGTCGTGGCAATCTGTGTTGCACCAACTTTTGTTACATCATGTGGGGACCAATGGTCTACCTTATATACAAACTTCACGCAGTTATTCGTTATATCAATTAATTTCACAGCCGTATTCTTACTGTCGACGACTACTAACAGTTGCTCCGACATCAGAGCAATACCAGATATTTGACATTCATTTTCATCGGTTTCTTCTCTGACATTAATATCTCTTTCAAACTTTGGAACTTTAGCATGCTGATCCATGATATCAAGAACTCCGATTTCCTCAACCTTTTTCATCATATCGACGATGATTTGATCTGGAGTGAACTGATAGCGTTGGATCTTGCAACTCTCACCGATGCTTGCGACCTTCCCGGTAAGATCGTTTAATGGTTCAATTATACGCTTTGCTTCCATAAATAACTGACACATTTTCTTCTCGTTCAAATAAGATTCTACATCATTGATATGCTTTTGCAAATTCTGTGAAATTATATCCGTTTCATTGGCCAATTTTGTCATTTTCTGTTCATCGCCGCCTTTCAAATCATCGATCGATTCATCGATTTTCTCCTCTAGCCTATCAAACATATCAGTGATTTTTTTACGTAAATTGTTGACCTGCAGTTTAGCTCTTTTAGCCTGAAGAACCACGGCTTGAGACTTTCTACTGATTTCAGACTTGTTAGTCTCGTTCAACGTTAACAGTTCTGCAAGTTTCCTTTGAAGTTCTTTCAGTTGCTTACTTGAGCCAAATATAGCCGCACATTCTGGAATGAAGTCGACTTTCTCACATGCTCGGTGCTGAGTTGTCATACAAGCTGAACATCCGAAACTTTCGTGCGAGTTGCAGAAATATTCAATGACTTTTCTGTGCTTTTGGCATATCTCTGTGCATACATCTTTTACTGTGCTCGCTGGCTTTACTTTTGGCATGGATTGTTTACCTTGCAAGCGATGATGTCGCCATACTGCCGGACGGCAATGCACTTTATAACAGTCGGAACACAAGTATTCCTGGCAGTCCACACAATAGCCCTCTGCGGGAAGATGGTGGCCATCATGTTCGCACGGATCACAGTACATTTCATTGTCTTCCTCAGATGCTCCTAAAACAGACCGCGTAAACTCCTTCCTACGTCCTGAGACATCCATTTTACTGTTTTTAACTAAATCATCAGCTACGTTCGCTAATTGGATTAATCATCTTCTATAAATCTTTCTTTAAAAATTAATCCAGGAAGTGTTTATCGTGTAAAAAAGATTTGTTTTGCTGGTTTCCCTTAGTTATTGTCACAAGGTCATATGAATTAACGATTCAGTAGTTTGGTTCATTTATGTAAACATACGGTATCATATTTCAAATATCGTATAATACAATTTATTTTATAGCTTAAATCTTTATAGACGCATATATTCTTAGGGTTTTATTGTAGGGTTAGTGAAAATGTGGTTTTATTTATTTCAACAAAACTTCACCTTTGGTCAGAAGCAACCTTAAAACATTTACAGTGAGCAGCGTCGCGAGAAAAATCAATCTTGATGAAAATATTCTCACAGTCAACATGAGTGGTGTCCTATTTGAACAACTTTTAATGAATGAAATAGAGAACTATTAAACTATTTTAAAATGCAGCCTCTATTACATACACAAGGTTAAGTTTGGACGGACGACAGACAGACGACCATAATAACTCACCTTTGAGCACTTCGTGCTCATGTGAGCTTATAAAACTGGCGTATAGTAGAAACAGAAAGGCCATACTGTAGTAACAAATACAACATTTAGGGCTGATTTTTATTCAGTGCATATAAAACTATTATATTCTGTTGACAGATTCCTGAATGAATACAACTTAAAAACAGTCCATTTTCAAGCTATATGAAATAAAGTTAGGTGTTTGATTAGATTGTTTATTAAGGAAAGAAGAGGTTATCACTTGCATTTGGTATTGCTGTTACATCAAATAGTTTTATTTCTATCATATTTAGAAATGAGCAAATACAGTAAACAGATAGATAAACAAACATGTATAAACAGACTGAATTATGTACACTGTGAATACAAGCTATAAGAGGATTTGTATCGTTAATTACAATAAAAATAGTCATGTATAATTATTGTCATGTATAATCAAACAACATTTTCTAGGCATGAATCAGGATTCGAATCTTTGCCGTATGGTGGCACTGCATTGCTTCACGACGTAGCTGCATAGCGTGGCATTAGTCGGCTAGCCCGACTGTGCAGTCTCTCAAAATTATGTCATCATTATTATTTTATCATTATTATTATTATCGTTTATGAAAATCAAAGCACTGAAGTGCCTGTAGCTGTCCACGGCGTGGTTTACGGTGCATACTGCTGTATCTCCCAGTTGATATTTTCGTTGCCATTCTGTTTGATAAACCTGATCAGGAACATTCCTTTGCCAGATTTCCCCCCAGAACTGCCATTTCCTGAAAAGGACGAAGCTTGAAAATTAACCATTCCAGTTTGGGCCATGTCGTGTCTAAGGTTTTGTGATCAGTTTCTATACAATTTGACCTTTTTTACTTTTTCTGAAATGAGACTTGCAGCTATAAACTGTTTTATAACTGAAAACTTTTTTTTCGCACAGCATGCCGCACTTAATTATAGTTTATGTTTAAAACATATAAAACCCTTTGCTATTAATATTCACATATTTCCGCCATTCTCCGAGTAATGATAATTGTACATTATCTAAGGAACGATAAATGTGTTGACGGAATAAAATACAGTGCAGAGTTCGGATGCGTAGTTTATTTGATCACGAGTGATTAAATTCGCATCGGAATGACTTTGAGGCTTTGAAAAAAAAGACTTACGAATTACAAGTCTTTTCAACGCATAGCAACTTTATTTACTTAAACTTACAAACACGCAATGCAACTGGATGCGCTTGCTCAATTACTGCACGTGTTCCCGTGGAGACGTGATATATTTATGTTAGAATCGAATATGTTGTACACGGTGACAAGAATGTTGGAAAGCACTAATAAAGATTTTTTCACAGTCTCTGTGTGTGTAAAATACAATTAAGCACAAATGTGTACATTACCACTGAATGCAGTTGAACTGTAGTTAGAGTTCGAGCCACTGTTTGGGAATATTATTGTATCGGGATTAAAGAATCCGGTCCCAGAGTTAGAAAGCCCGCCAGGATAGACTGAAAGAAACAAGAGAGGTTTAAATTTAAAGACTTGTGTATGATTGTAAACAAGTTTTACGCATTTTTCGACTCAGACTGGCATGTAACAAAAGTGACCCTTTTAACTAACACAAATTAGATGAACCAGTACTGGACTATTTTCGGGACCTCTAAAAGTATTTTTCTTACATAAAGGCCCAGGTTATTACCCGAATATTGTGACATGAACTGATCTTACAACAATGGAAAGTACCGGTGATCTAAACCATTCGACCGCGACGGTACCATACGTAGTTCAGTGCCTTTGATATGGGACCGGATTCTGTGCTCTATATAAGGGAAACAATTCTTACGTGTTTGAATAGTGTAAGTGGCCTTGACGGCGTTGTCCCATCCGGTGTATGACAGAATACACTCAGCCCCACGTCCGTTCATAGTCTCGTCCAAGTTCAATGACAGGTAACTTGTAACATCACCATATCCTGAAATATTGTAAGAACTCATAAACTTTAAAATAGATAAGGAATCAATCCTACTAAACGGAAATTTAATTCGAAAATCTTACATAAAGATATACATAAAGTAAAACTCGAAACAGCTGATCTATTGTTTTACGCATAAAACAATGTTAGAAGTAGTACATGTATTATATACAGAAAGGTGATTACATCTCGTTTTATCTAAAAAACGGTGTGTCATAGAACATTTTAGTCAACTAATTATTTATACACAGCAAAGCAACCCCACTCCCCATCTGTCTGAAAAACTTAAAGTTTTACCTGTTCCAGATAGAGTTGTGTTCTCGGTTATGGCATTGTTTGTCATATCCACACCATTGAGTAGCCAGCGTACAGTCGGCGGAGGTAACCCGTTGGTGGCTTTACAAGTTAAGTTATGGGTCTCACCGTTGTTTGGTTCTCCAACCATTTCTACCGTCACATTTTGTGGAAGATCTAAATTAATATAAAGCGTTACTACACAGTTAGTATTCAACACTAGGAAAGCTTATATTTGAAATCAAATATGTAATTGTATTTTAAAAGACACGTATGACATATGCACTACGACAGATCGCAAGTAAAATGACGTAAAAGCTATGTTCACATCACTGAACTATATACAAGGCACGTTGATAACCAATTCCAGATGAATTCGTGATGCAGAAATTACCCTGAAAGTGCAAGTTAATGGAATGAAAATGTTTTTATGTATCGTACCAACAACGGTCAAGATTCCGTCATAGTCAACACCTCCAGCCGTACACCGGTATAACCCTGCGTCTTCTGGTTGTAGGTTGTACACGGTGAGATTGTATGTCCACTGTATACCGTACTTAGTGGGACTGGATAGAACATTCTCATTAAACGTCAATGCATTAAAAGCATCACTAGCAACCGGTTTCTGAAAAAAAATGTATGAAATATAATTTTCCATTGTGTCAATGCGGTAGTTTTCACGGACCATATTATTTTCACAGATATTATCTGACGCTCAGCTTTGCTTTCTTGTGACAGGATTGTTTAAGTAAAATAAAGTCGGTGCTTTTAGTCCTTACATGAAAACAACATTCACTTAACTTCATCAGTCGGACAAACATTTTAGCCAGGTTATTAAGTATTTTGCATAAACTATAATAAATTCTATCCACTTACTTAGAATATAGGTACAGTAGCGTTTACAATAACTTCAGCTGTTATTTTAAACAGTCTCTTTGAATAATCCTAGAGTGATTATGCATGTCAGAAATTTTAGCTTACATATTTCCACTGTACACTCTCTGACGATGCCTTGCTGGTAACAATGCATGCTAGGGTCACATTCTTGCCTATCTCCCTCGCCGTATCTGTTGGTGGCAGTATAACATTCACTGCTGTACACCCTAGAAAAAAAAAACATTTCTCATTTTTCTTACATTAAAAATGAGTCCTTTATACGGGTAAAACGTTTTTGTAAGTTGTTGAAATACACCGTAGTATTTGTTAATTAAGATTTTTTTAACATTTATTTGTATGTTATTTATTTGTATGTTAATACGTAAAAATTAACGAAAATGTAAACCTTGTATGATAATAAGTGCTATAGAAAATAGCGCAAGAGCCATCTTGTTGTGATCCAGAAGTACTCCGAATCCGATTTTGTTTTGTTGGTCAGTGAGGGAATGCACAGTTTCTCGTTATTCCAGTAATAGTATCTATTTTATTTTAAAACTTCGCGACGATTTTTTTTGCGTCACTACGAAATGCTTTTTTGCAGCTTTTTAAAACTCAGTCTGTAAACATGTAACAAAACTGAAAACGCAATTTGAAGTTAATACAATTACAAATTAGGACGATTTTCTGTAGATTTATAACTTTCTGACCGACAACAAATATAACTTAACAAAACAACAAACAAATCGTGTTTATACATTTACATTAGTCAAAATAATCCAACAGGTTAAATATGTCATGTAAATGATGAAATTAAGCCGAGTCAATTAAGGGGTCGAAAAGGGCTTATTACCGACCCATCGTAACTTTGATATTTACAGAAAGGACTAAACGCGCTTCATGGGGCCGTAGACAGACAAATAAACAAAACGGGTTTTTGGTAACACCCCGTATCACCAGAAACTGTCTCTAGGGTAGCTGGAGGTTACTAACAACAATAAGTTCCTCGGTATATATGTCGTGAGCTCGTGCATTCTGGACTTACTTAACTTCACTGGACGTTGCAGACGACACAGAGAGAAAATGTTGAGCTTTTTTGCTTTCGTAACTTTGGCCTTCCAAGGTATGTGAAACTCTTTTAAAATCGACATCATTTCTTTTCATTTCTATTTTCTTCTTCTTTTTTCTTCTTTTTGTTTTCCTTTTTTCTTGTTCTTTTTTCTTCTTTTTGTTTGTGAATAATGTCCCATTCAACTTTTACTGCTTAACTGGTTGTATTTTCCAATTATATATTTTTATGAGATAGCAAAAGTCATGTCTATGCTCCAAAATTTACTGTATGGCAGCTTTCATCATTTCAATATGGAAGGTGTAAAGAACATTTATGTATTTCGTTACTACATTTCGTTATAACTATAATTTACTAAATGTCTTGTATTGTGTCTGCTATGTACAGCCTAGAGTCAAAAGTGATTTCACAGGTCTATCATATTGTAAAATAATCTCCAGAAATCATTTTCAGTGCTGGAATTATCAAACTTTAACAAAGAATTTCAAAAAATATTAAAACTTTATTTTTTATTCTCAGGATAGTTTGATGTATTCAGTTTTAAAAGCTGCCCTTTCCAAACACAGCTGGGTAAATTTGAAAGCCCGTTGCCTTATTTCGAGGGTTGATCGCAAAACTGCCGTAACTTAATAAAGAAGAACTTAAAATTAAGACATAATACATATTTCGAGTTGTCTTTTAAGAACAAGATTTTTAATTCTAAAGGTGGTAAAATTTGAAAGAAATATACCATGAAACTTTCATTTTATTCTGTTTTCATTGGTGTAAGTTTTAATGAAAAGACCATGGAAGTTATCATCTGCACATGATTTTGAAATTTTATGTTTTTATCTGAAATAAACATATATATATATATATAGTAAATTTTGATCTTGTTGTATCACTCTTGACCCAAGGTTGTAAATATTGTTATTCGCTGTATTTATGCATTAACTGGGTAGTTGTCGTCTGAGAGTTGTCCGCCCGTATATCTACTCTATATCGAGGTTCTTGTCTGCTAGAAGGTTGTCAGCAATTAGAACCATTATGATATAAGAATGTTCACCGAGATATCTTTTTTAATTTCATTTTTTTTTCTATTATTTAGCTTGTCAGGGTTTGACGGTTACACAGCAGCCGTCGAACTCTGCCGTGGAGATAGGTCAGAACGTGACAATAGCCTGTATGGTCACCAACAAGGCCGACAGTGAAAGTGTTCAATGGAAAATGGTATGTTATGTATAATAATTTCTCTACGATCCATCATATGAGAACTGTTCTACTTTTCGTGATAACCGCAAAAATACTCATAGTTACAAAGTAAACCATGCACTACACGGTAAATCTGTAAGACACTGATATGGTACAGTCAAGCTCTGTATTACTTATTGTGTCAAAGTCAAACATTACAGTTACGCATGCAAGGCTAGCAAGAAATGTGTTTAATTTTGTTTTAAAGCCAAATATCCGGACCAAAACAAACTACTGTGTATAGTAACAATAAGACATTAACATTTTCTGCATCTGTGTTTTGAATGATAAATGCACAGCCCGAAGTATCCCATCATATAAAAATATACATGAAGATCTAATTATGAAATCATTTGAGTAACTCAGGATTCAACATCAGTAGGCATGAACAAATAAAACTATATTTTAGGTCTATTAGTCCGTTACACATAACATTAAATTACTTTTCTGGGATGTTGGCGATTTCATTAGTTAACAGTAAGAAAGCTGTTCAAGTTTTGTGGTATAGAATCCGACCCATAGTTCTTGATAAATTATCGAATATTCACTTACGTTTGGATATTACTTGACTTAATTAATTTTTGAAACAGGTACTTTTGATTAGTAACACTTATTTTATTCACAACCCGACTCGAATACAATTACTCTACTACTTCACTAAAATGCATACTTATACTTAAAAATGCAAAGAAGCGCCCTATACAGTAGACCATTATCACACTGCACAGTGCTAGATTTGTCTGTCACAAAGGTATATGATTTGCATGAAATTGCCATCTCGATTACATGCTATGCGCTGTCATGATGTACACTCTTTGTCAATGCATCTAACTGTTCGGTTAATTAAATGAAAATGTGCTTTTACTAAATGCATAACAAATATTTACAGAGGGCTAACGGAAGTTCCACCTTTAATGCAATTACATTCAATGAAAATGTGCTCGGATCTGCGACCAAGTATGCAGTGGTCAGTACTTACAACCTGACTGTTATCAATGCAGCCACGTCAGATGAGGGTACATACAGGTGTACCGCCGGTACCAGTGATTACGACGCTCAACTAACTGTTGTTGGTAGGTCAGATTATCTAACCTTATTTGGTATTAAACTGATTGTTAGCTTATTAAAATAACAATATTTCAGACTGAGATCATTCGACTGTTTTCACTGCGAAACAACTTAGTTTTCTTATACCGAAAAAACATTTTCATTGCTATACGTTATGTTATGTAATGTTATGTGATTGACAAAAAAACAACATAATTAAACTATATCTGTAATCTGTTGTAGATTTGCCAAACGCCGTTGCCATAGCTTGGGGAGGCACCCCAGATGCCGGTAACGTTGTTAACTTGACCTGTACCGCTACAAACGGACGTCCAACCCCGAACATTCGCTGGATCATCAATGGCGTGGACTTATCCACCTCCGCCGTCCTCGAGACCAACTCTGTCACATCTAGTGGTGAGTTTTCTTGCTTCCTTTTAGAGATGGGACAAGACACCATGACTACACTTGAAAATGGGTTCAGACATATCAATAGAGTTTTTCATAACACATATTTGCAAATTTACATGCATGTTTAAAGTATTATATATACATGTATACACATTATAAGGCTTCAATCAGTCATGTGTCACTGGAGGGCTGTGGCTTCAAGCTATTCTAAAGACCTGTCATGATTGTTTATGCGAGGAACTTTGGTTCTGTATGAGGCTTAAGAAATTAAGTCTAAACATAAAAGCTTTCATGACCCCCAGCAGTCAAAGCCTTTACTATAATTATGCATAAAAATATTTTTCTCATTTCTTACATACAAAACAAAAGTAGTAAGTAGTCATTTTTTTTCAAAAACCGTGATAAAAATACGTATGATTAATGCATTTGTAAATTATGATTATTATTATTGTTGTTAGGTTACGGTAACAGCGTGAGTAATCTGCCCCTGGCCCTGAATTCCAACATGAATGGTAATTTGGCAGTATGCTATGTGGCCTACGATGGATGGAATGATGCCATGAACGCAACATTCGTTTTAAACATAAGTAAGTAAACAAAATTTGTGTATTTTCAATCTGTTACGAGAAACGTTTCTGGTTACTTGTTCAGCAGCTCGCGCTATTGTGTGTAGCTTAGCTTTGTGTGATAGTTTAGCTCACTGCGTTCTCGGATGTTGTATTTGTTGCGCTGGGTACGATATATGCGACGAATATCATGTGATTTAATATAAGACTAATTTCAATTTATGAACGCTTTTAAATATAATACGCATAAGACATTATAGTAGTTGTACTTTTACATCATTATAACCGGTTGAATTTTAATACTGACACATGTTATATAATGATAGTTGCAGAATGAATACATTTTATTTATCATTTCAAATCATTGTGAAGATGTAACATGTTTTTTACTTTCAAACTTCTACGTGTAATTTGTGCGAAGAACGAATTTATTACATTTATGTACAACTACATGTATATATAAAAATTTATGACATGCTGCTGAAAACTGAAAACATTTTATGTTTACATTTATTTTCAGACGGAGGAGCTAGTCTTAAGATATCTGGTCTTGTAATGGCCGTTATCACTCTTCTGAGTCTCATGTGAGCAGACGAGATCTTCTTGATATACGCAGACGACAGTTTATTTGGAAATATCGACTGGAATGTGTCTCATAGTGAAAACCATGATTGTTTCAACAAAAGTCAATAACAACTGTTAAGTACACTAATTTAGACATTGGGTAACACTAGGATTACGCAACCGTGACTGACAGTTTTGTTTGAACGAATGATTGGTTGGATTTGAATTTGTCTATAAGCTTTTTATCTTATATACCGTGTATTTATATTTCTATGATGCAAGTTTAGCGAGAAAACAAATGTTTAATTATGTAGAAATTAGAAGCTTTTCAATCAGAGAAATGTAATTTAGTAGTATGTGAAACTATCCAGATCGTACCGTTTCCGGTAGCGAAATTAGTCTGCAAATAATTATTTCACATGATAAGTTAAAAATCTACATGGTGTTTTATGTCATTAAACAGCTAGTAACATCTATATTTTGAAATTCAAGTAGCCATTAAAGATTTAATGGGAACAGTGATTTTAATCTGCTAAAAGCTCAAGTGAAACGAATGTGATTCTGTAACCGTTTACTTTTATAGTACAGGAATGGATATACATGACATTAAGTTAAACGTCAAAACTGTGATAGTGAAATGTATTCTAAATAAAATAAGTTTTTGTATGAAATTTTTGTTCGTTGTAAATTGATCCACTGTGCAATTGTCTGTAATAAATCAAGTAAATACTACACACAAGTGAAATAAGTCAACTACAAAAAGGTCAATATACACTTCAATCAAAATACATTAAGACTGTAATTTTGAAAAATTATTATGATCATGTAATATAAACATAACTGTTATTGATTATAACTACATGCCGTCATACATCTAAATATATCATTTAAACATAATATATTATATGGAACATACGCTTTTCCTGCCCTAGTTTCCATCTCTTAAGCATTTTCTATTTGTGTATACGCAAATATGTTCTGGTATCGCTGATATATTCAAAACTTTATCCGACATATGTTTCGTCGGCGGTTTCCAAAATAGAACTAGAAAATACAATCATAAACTATAACAATTATTTCACTTTGCTCAGCCCTTTCACCTATGACCTATGACACATGCGTTTTATTACCTGTTACAAATGTACTTTTGCATTTCTTCTTCTTTCTGGCTTTAAAAGGTCTAGTATTTTATCCTGAATATAATGGCGTCTATGACCAACCCCAGCATTTCTCCAATAATGCTGTGCTGTTAAATTTGAATTTTATGTCTGAATGGAGATTTTTAGTAGGAGATGCCAACCTTCTGTTTGCCAAAGATTTAAATTTTGTATGCTAAATGTAGGGTGGAGCAGCGGCAAACTCTGCCTATGTACATTAACAAACTAACAGACATTTTTTTAAATCCGTGTTACTAGAACTTCATGTGTCTATATATTGTATGTCGTCGAACTCCTTTCCTGTTTCTGGTCCAGATTCATATGTTTCTGACTGTGAGTCTGTAAACGGAAATGTCGCCGACAGTATAGACTTTTGAGGAATTTCTTCACTTTTCACCATTTCATCCATGTCTTCGTCTTCTTCTTGTAATGTTTCTTCTCTGGGCTCCATAAATAGAACAGAAAACCCGATCCTCCCGAACGCGTCAGGTGCACTTAGCCGTTTCTTTCCTAACTGTCGTCTGCTGCTAGATTGAAATTTCTTTCTGACCGCTTTCTTATTGCGACTGTCTTTAGAGTTCAAATCCTTACGAAGTCCAAAGTCTTTTGTTTCTAAATCCTTTCTTATTTCTAATAGCTTCATCCGTTGTTCAAAAAGATCAATACTTTCTACATGTTTCTCTATTTCCTTAAGCATTTTCATTTTATAGCCTTCTAGCTTTAGAGTTTTTTCCATCTTTAGATAGTTATTTACAGAGTCGGCCTGACTCCTTGCAGATTTTCGGGACGTTGTACTTTGCCTAAAGCGAATAACAAGTAGAAAAAATACCCCTAAAAAGGAATAGACCGAAACTGTGACTATGATAAACTGCATGGCACCGGCGTCATCGTAACTATCGTCTGCAACTGTGCTCGTCTCCATGGTATCGCTTTCATTCAAATCTATCGCACCATGAATATTCCTAGTGTAATTGATCCCAGATCCTTCATAATCAGTCTTCAAACATGGAGGCATTTGTTCACCGTTAAGCTAAACAAACTTTTTATGACCTTATTACGAAAAGAAATCAAAGAAATCAAACAAATTTGTCCATTAACCGAACTTTTTATATTTGCAAACTAAAATTTCATTGACCTACACAGAAATGAAATAACGTTTGATCAAATTTCAAAACATGAAACGTTTGATGACATTGGTAGATCTACCGTTTAAAAAAAGATCAAAACACGGTATATACTGCTCACCAAACGAATCTACACGAGTTAGTTAAAAGAAAATTTTTATTACAACTGAAATGATCACTTAAGTAAAGGGAAAATACACGTACTCTAGTACTTTAGAACACTGTTACACTGCAGAAAGGTTTAAACCACGTGATTATGCATTATGCACATAATTATGTAAATAGCCTATATTTTATTCTTATTTGTATCACATAACATTGCGCACATGTTTCATAATTCCATTCTGCAATTTTATAAACATATAAATAGAACCATGTTAATCATTAATAATTCTACAGAGAAAAGGCATTTTCAAAAGATGTAGGTATCTAATCAGTATACGAACGTTTTTGTTCCATGGTTTTGACTGTCTTCTTAACCCCGCCCTTGCTTAATTCCAACAATGGGGTTGCCCATTTTTGCAATTTTGAATGTACCATTTGTTGTACAAAGGTGTGCCTATTGAAAATAGCGAACGGTGGAGATCATTGTCAGATTGCACGGATGTCGCAACGGCAGAATCACTTGCTGCCAACATAGCCACAGTCACATGACGTTTGGACCCACAAAAGTCATTTTTATAAAACACCCGGACCGCCAAAAATCATTTTTATAAAACACCTCACTTCATGTGACTGTCAACATGGTAATTGTTAATAAATACCTTTACTTCAAGCATACTCGTTATGTATTATGTTAAATACAAGAAAAGAAAAAAGTCTTAATGTATTGCGGTATAATCTACCTTATGATTAGTGTCTATTTATGGATCAGTGAACATAATCGGAATTTGAATATTGGCCTATAAACACATTCTTTAGTGTGGTTACTGGTATATTTTCATAATGTGCATTCTTTGAATTATACCATTAAAGCAAACTGCCATAAATCAAGTTAATAATAATAATAATAATAATAATAATAATAAATTCTTTATCATTTACGGAGTTAGGTGAAAATTATTAACTCAGATTTGACTGACATGATCTATAGGAATTTTTGTCCATTAACCGAACTTTTTATATTTGCAAACTATTTGCAAATACATGTATATTCAGTTTTTTTTCCTATTTTTGCAAGCCCGTAATATTCCAAAATGTGTTCACACTATGTCTTTAATTATATGGGAATATTATGGGACGCAGCAAATGATAATAATAATGATACAAAAAAAGATAATAATGGTAGTAGTAGTAGAAACAAGAAAAAAGTTGCATTTAGTTAATGTTTGCAGCCGACAAGATAAATGCTATAGAAAAAGCTGTTGTTTATTTTCACTGTTGTCATGTGACTGAAATGTCAGCTCTAGTTGAAGGTTCCTTCGCAATAAAAGTGACAGATTTATCAAGGAAATGAGAAACTTCTTGTGATGTTCCTTATTCCGTACATCTTTGATTTGTCTAACTCATTTTGAAAAATACGCAATTTCAATGTATATGTAACACCCAATTCTATTTAATATGCTGGTGACAGAAACGCCCAGACAAACATATCGGGGCGTATTCTGTGAGAATTATCAACAAACTAAAATTCAAACAAATAAATCTTTAAAGAAAGACGCAGTGGGAGTTCTAAATTTTACACGTCATATATACAGGTTTATGTTAAATGTTGGAGCGAGTTTCAGATTCTTTTTTTATATAGTTTTTTCTAGTCAAGACAATATATAGCTATAAATATCCTGCCATAAATACAACCTTTATTCAACCATAGTATACGGACTGAGAGAAATGATATCTCGTACAAACAGTTCCATTACTTGTAAGAGTGCATTCTATTTGGTATATAAAAGATCCATGTATACAGATGACGTTAATAACGTCGCTTTTGATTGGGTCATTACTACTTTTATACAATGTAATATATTACATATTACACATGCTATATATTTTATGTTGTGCTGTTTCAAGATATTAATGTACTAAATAACGTTTATGACTGAGAGGTTTAACTTTCACACACCGTGAACAACAGCACATAGGAACGAAATGATTCTTAAAATAAAGGAATACAAAAATGTCAGGGTTATATGACGCGATGATTATGCGGTAGTTTTAAAATGTTTTGTGTAATTTCTTTATTTGACTATATACGGTTCTATTCATGAGTGTCTTTAAATTCATACTACACTTTAAACTTCATTCATCAAGTAGAAGAACTCTGCAGTTACCAAATTGATAAGCCTTTTCAGTTATAAGATTCATCTCCCTTACAGGCCAAAATGCAGAGACAATCTTTTTCTCAAACTATCAGGGATATATATTTCGGACACATTTACCCAGTGTTAGATAAAGGTTTATAAGGTCAGATCGCCTTATCTCACATCGCGCCGGACTATTTTTACATTAATTGTAAGCAGACATAAAATCCAAAAATGGCTGTAAAATTGTTATTCTTGAAATAAACATAGGTTGTTGGTATTCATTTTGCTTAGTTAGATCATTTTCTATCCAGGCTATCGCAGCATTTTCAAGTAAAATTCGAGAAAAGTGATTTTCATTTTACTTCATGCAGACATCCTGTATTTACACTAATTACGTATTACTTGGTGTTTAAATGCGAATTTAGCCGGTGAGAAAATATCTTAGTTACCGTGACCTTGTATATTTGGTAAGGTATGCACCCTCGGTATGAGCCATAATGCAAAAAACTCGGTACCGCCGTTTTGGACGTATCTTACGAATGTTCGGGATGCTTCTTTTTCCGCAATTCTTGGCATGTAAGATCGGATAGATTCACTTTATCTCAAACGATCAGTGCTAGTTACGTATAAACGAACACATACGGAGTGCTTTAATTTATTGGGTTTATAAGGTCTGAGCCCCCCTACCCTTTATTCCCAAACGATTTAATTTTGCGTATTATATCGTATGTCTAAGGCTAGTGGAGCATTTTCACGACCGAGGAACCGATTTATAACTTATGCAAGACGCTATTTAAATAACTTACGTATACTTTGGTGATTTATAGGCACATATGGGCCAGTAACCTTCATTTTCTTATTTACCGTGACTTGTATATCTTGGTAAGGGTTATGCACATGTATGATGCCACAATGACAAACTATTTACCGACCACTTACACCGAACGAATGTATCGGGCCTTGCTTCTTACTTTCCGAAATTCTTAGAGCAAAGTTATACCGGATACTAGGTACTAAATTTGGATACAGTTCCCCAGGAAGCTGTATTCGGTACGCATCAACGAATAAAGCTCCCCGGAACCAGTTGTGATACGGTGCACATGAACACTACCTAGTAAATGGGAGCTGTATTTGGGGTTCTTGTACACACATTTTAGTCGACTAATCGGTAGAATATAGAGCAATTACGGCCCTTGTTTGTCTGGTTGCAAATTTGGTTAAAGTTTTTCCGGCTAAGTACTATCATGCACATATCTCAGTAACCACTTATGATATTGACTTGAAACTTTGTTCATGTCTTTAGGGGTGTCATACAATCAAGTTAGATAACTCTTGTATAAATTTGATACAAATTATGGCCCTTGTTTGACTTTGAAAATTTGGTTAAAGTTTTGCCTGCTAGGTACTATCATGCACATATCTCAGTAACCACTTATGATATTGACTTGAAACTTTGTTAATGTCTTAAGGGGTGTCACACAGTCAAGACAGATAACTCTTGTTTAAATTTAGTGCAAATTATGGCCCTTGTTTGACTTTGACTTTTGAAAATTTGGTTAAAGTTTTGCATGCAAGGTACTATCATGCACATATCTCAGTAACCACTTATGGTAGTTATATCAAACTTAGCAATAGTGTTCAGGGGTACATTTTGTATCAAACAATTAATTTACCAAAAATTAAATATATAGTGATAGATTTTGACTTTTTTATGATTCAACTTTCCTAGTTTATACTTAATAGTTAGCAGAATTTTGTTTTGCTATTATACTGAAAACTTTTATTGGCAAACACCCACAATAGTTCTTGTTTTCGAATAGAGCTCTCCAGTGACCCGATGCAACATAGACGTGTATTTAACGTATCATTCGTTTATAAATACCAGGCACAGAATTTATTATAGAAAAATAAGGATCCATCCCGCTATTCAGGATGCAGTACTTAGCCCTGGCATATCGTTCTTTTGTCCGTCCGTGTTGGAACGGACGAACAAAACTTTGAGGTTTAATGACTTTTGTGTTGGTATTGAAGAATTATTTTCTTTCTTGGTATTGAAGAATTATTTTCTTTCAATAAACCTACATTTTCATATGACTATAGCACATAAGGCGGCAGTTAAATGGAGTTTTACATCATTTCATGAATAAATTGTTGACGGAATAAAGCACATTCACACCAGGGTGTAAAACCCAACACACGGACTGCTAAGACAACATACAGGGTAAGACAACAGACAGATGGTAGGACAGATGGACCCAAGCTTTCGAACTACAATTTGGCCATTGACTTAAAAGTTTTCGGAACGGCCAAGCTTCTTCCTAAATCGGAGGCATGAATTCATTGGGCCAAAAGACACATCACCGCGTACTCAGACTTCTGTTATTTAATGTGTTTCATTATCCGGTTGATCAAACATAGGGAGCTTTATTCGAAAGTGCATATGCTTTGGTTCGAATACAGCTCCGCTATGCCAAGGGAGCTGTATTCGTGAATGTGCACCGAATACAGCCCCCCCCCCCCTCCCCGGGGGAGCTGTATTCGAAAGGAGCTGTATCCGGTGTTACAGAGCACTGTAATACACCATTTTCCCAAAAGCTGATTGCATTGCTTATAAATTATTATGATATATTTACGTAGTCTTCAACACGAATTAAATTTTTGTTCAGTTTGATCACTTTTTGATGCGAAGGAAAGTGGTATTTGAGACCACTTAAGGGTTTGAAATCACCTAACTGTATAAATGGTATACAGGTGTTTGAATAGTACAAAGTACAGCTGTATAGAATATATGTCGAAAATGTTTTTAATTTTCTTCAATGTCCTCAAATTTTTACATCTGTCACTTTCTTACACATAATTAATGTAGTGTTTCAGCTTGTTAGTGGTGTTAAATTTTGACACTTAAAGAAAAAGCCGAGATTGTGTTACTTCCTTACATACTTGATTATGCAAAGGTTAACTGTAACAATACATGCACGGTTTATCCATTTACCAACCAATATCAAATGATCAAGTTATGTATAAACTGTTTAAAGCCAATTCTTTAACCGTTTTAATGCATGAACAAATACTGTAAGTACATTTGTACCATTCATTTCCCCCACCCCTTAATCTCCTAAAATATGAACTTCACCGCTAACTTTAAGGTAGCGACCGACAAAAGCTACTATTAAATAATATTTTTATCTGTTTAATTGTATTAATGTAGACCTTTTACAGTTTTTGAAAGGCCTTTTCAATCTCTAAACAAATCCAACAAAACAAATTATGGTTCTCATTGTTACAATACGGAATAGGTAACTAAATGTTATAACAAGTCTTACTTGCTTTTTCTCTCTCAATTTTTCAAGGCTTACAGCTAGCCGGACCCCCTATACCACAGAATTCATTGTATTTTATACATTGTTCTCTGCTTGACTTTTGCTGTATGGTTAAGGGGGGATAACCTCCTATCACAGGTTAAGGGAGAAAAACCTCCTATCACAGCAGTTTAAGGAGAAAACCCCTATCCAATATTTGATGGAGACAGATATAAGAAATCTGATGCACGGCAATGCTGTATAAAATGGACCACAACCTTTTGGTATGGAACGCCATGTACGTCTTATCATGCCTTGTTTGCTTATATGCGGTACTTATTTCATTATATGCAGTAGATCTTTTATTATATGCAGTAGATATTTAATTATATGTGGTAGATAGACCATTATGTGTGGTACAAGTTACTTCATATGCTGTACTCTTTTTTTTTTTGTTATATGCAGTAAAACTCTTCTTATCAACACAAATTAAGGATTTTCAAAAGCACACACACATCTATATCGATCACACACAGTGTGTCACAAAGTCGATGTCTTTTTTCTGGCATGTAACTATTTAAGACTAATATAGAGCTTTTACAAGAGTGTCAACACTAGGACATTACGAAAAGGCGATGAAGGTGGTCAGGACATGTTTGCATCGGATGTACTCAAATACCATCACTTGGCCTGCATCGAAATGGACTCCACAAAGATGAAGACCAAACGGATACATAACGACTGTCCACTGACAGAGAGGTAAAAGAGAAAGGCGTTTGCTTGGGACAAAGAATAACATTGGTATCAAGACAGAAAAAAATGACATTTTTTGGTAATATTTTCATGTAAAACAAGATGATTAAGAGTAAACAAGCCGCATTGGCATTGCTTGAACGCGCCATAACCTTACGATAGACACTTAGATTTCAAAGACTTTGAATATCAAATGGAGGTGGTCAAAGAGTGCGGATGTATATGTAACTATAGGGGATTCTGAACGTGACATGTATTAAAATTGGTCCGATCCTGCGACGCCAACTTGAAAAATGAAAATATTGTTCTCAACAATAATAATAAAGGAGTGGAAATAATAGGGTATGTCATAGTGACTGTACATTGTTTGAAACCCACATAAAATCGGATTCTTCATCTAGGTTTATCATCATGGTCCATCTCGTAAACCAAACGACATCTCTCACCCACGAACTTTGAAGATTATATTACTAGCTAGCTCATGCACTGCATAAACAACTTCGTCAGTCATATCAAAGCAATTTGCATCACTTATTTCATAAACATTAGTTACATTGTTAAAATGATTTTTTGTATAAATATATAAAATATTCACCGTTTCGGTGTCAGTTTCATTTTTAGTAGGATTATTACAGGTTCGTATCAGGGTAAGTGCGCCCGTGCAAGTACGTTGTCATGACAACAGCTCTGATGGCTATTTAATAGGTATTTGTGGTTAAGATGTTCCTATTGCGACATACAAATCAGGCGCCGGGAGTCTGAGACTGTGGCAAGTCAAATAAGGTCTAAATTTATGACACTCGTTCAAATGTTCATATCAGGATTTGGAAGTTGAGAATAAGGACTATATTGAGGTATTGTAAAAATATTTTTTCTCGTCTATTTGAATAACATGTACATGCACTTTCAAAAATGTATCGGTATATTTTAGAAGAAAAAAAAAGCGCACAGTTCTATATTTCGATAGCAAACGCCACAAAGGGATCTCTGGAATATTTCATTAAAAAAATTAAACGGAAGAAACACCTTTGCAAAGATGGTGCACCCAGTAAGGTTAATAACCTAGAGCATTTACTGGTGCCATTCTGCATTGATATTACTTGCTTTATTTATTTATTCTTTTATTTATTAAATTAATTAACATTTCTTTGGTTCAATATAAAAACTAAAATCCAGGTTTAAAATGTATCATCTAAATAAACTTTAGTATGAAGTTTGGTGACTCTAGGTCCATTAGGAGCTGGCGTGCAACACGGTTTTCGGCTTAATTTTGACTAAGTCAAATGCAATATCTGATGTTGCATGTCCTTTATAATAAATCAAACCAAGTTTCACAACTTCTCGTCCCAATAAACATTTGATTGAAGTTTGCAGACTCTAGATCAGTCAGTAAAAGAACAGTGCATGTCACAACATTTTCGGGACTTGCGTACGGGCGGGCAAGAGCAATTCTATATGCTCTATTTTTTTTGGGGGGGGGGGGGGGTTAAAGCAAACTGTCAGTCACATCAGTCTAAATACACCCGCACTGCAAATATACATCGTGCAATTTGAAGAAAAAAAACAAAAACCAAAAACAAGTTTGGGTTCAATTGGTGTTTGATATCAAATTCATGTCATGAAGAGCTCACGTGCTTTATAACCTTCAAAATGCATTACGATGAAATAAGATACCAATATTTACAGCAGAAAAGCCTAATTGTATTTTGAACGCATGCAAAAAATATTTTTACTGAAGTCTTTCTGTATATATGTCTCAGCCTGTAACTTTAAATGGTAATATCACTTTAACCTCATCCCGGAGGTTGCGAGTTCGAGCCCCACTGGGGTCTCGACCGTACTTCCTCATATGACACCAGTACTGGTTTTTCCAGGAAGCGGACTCGAGAGTGACTCGATAAGCTTCAAGCTTTCTTCACAATCGAGCTAAAATAAATTAGTATAAACTAAACTAACCTCATAGTTGACCGTGTAAATGAGTAAGTTCTATGCAGCAGTACAGTCAAATCATGTTCAATATTGTAGCTTGGTCAGTCGAAACAATTTTGAAATCGCCTAAAATATGATTACGTACTGACAAGAATCTTATAGTTAGAATTGTGAAATGTGTTGATGTATCATGTTAGTTTCCATAAAACTTCGGCGCTTCTTCCTATCACTGTGCGCCCGGATACGCAGTTGAAATTTGTAATTTTGCATATTATGTTTGCCATGTTATTTACGTATTCTTGTTTCAGCAGATAGACGTCTTTGAGATAATACCAGCATACATGTTATAAAACACGAGTTTCTAGGCATTAAACTTGCACCACTTTGTGGTTAGGATATTAGAATGGATATTTCGCGTTGATGTTGCATACGAGGCTCACGTACTATATTTTGAGTAACCTCGTGTATTGTTTTGCAAAAGACGTCGTTAAATCATTCTTATCCGCTTCCGAGAATGTGGTTTTTCTCAAATAGTTTTGCACAAAGGGCGTGTAACATCATTCTTAACTTGGGAAAATATGAACTTTCTCCTGTAGGACACAATAAAATCATTCTTGGGTTGCGAGAATATGGGTTTTTTTCTCCCAATAGTTTTGCACAAAAGGCACTGTAAAGGATGACGTTTCCTTATTTCAGTTCAAAATAAATGCGTCATATTTTATATAGATACGTCATTGGTACCAACAATCACCTTAAATTAAGCAAATACTAATTAAGAAGTATAGTACACTATTATAGTTAATATAATAAAATGATTTGCCTTTTTGTATCGTATATAACCTTTAGCAGTTTTTCCATTCAAATCTGTTTATTTAAATTTGAGATTTCCTTTTCATTTACACATCCAAGATAAAAAAAACAACAGTCGTTAACGTTGTTGTTGTTGTCGGAGTTAAACGCCCGTTCCAGACGTGTTTTTGGTGATTTTTAACAGGCGGGCAGTTTACCTAACAATCATTCTTGGGAAGAACCAGTACTACCTGTCCTCCATAAGATACTGCAAGCTTTCTCTCATAAAGAGACATTTTCGGTAGCAGGGTTCAAACCCATGACCCTAAATAAATGAAGGGTAACAGTGATTTAAAGTCAGCGACTCTAAACACTTGCCCACGGAGGCGGACATACGTTAATGACTGTTGTTAGTTAGATTCTGTTTAATTTCTTCATGAAGAAAATAAAAATTTATTATTTTGATTCATGTACCTACCATATTTATTTCACTATTTTTAGCGATAAACATGTCATAGCAATTGCATCTAAGGCGTATTTTGCATAAAGAAATCGTAGTTCACTTTTTAGTATGACCTTCATGATGAGCACATCCATAAACTGGTAACTTCATACAGTGTTTAGGAGATACAGTTTCATCAAGCAGGTGTGATCTATATTCGCCATCTCTTAAGGCAGACATGTACCGATGACCTCAAGAAATAAATGTTTACTGAGTGGAATTGCAGTAAAAAGAACGTACATTCAAACAAATAGACAAAAGACTTATAGCAGATGGATTTAGGCAGTCGGGCCAAATATTGTTTGAGGCCCTGTAGGCTCTGTCACTCAGAGACCGACACCTTTAGCGTAGAACCGGTTTGCGTATAATAAGCTGCATGGTGTTTTGGTTTGTTGTTATCGTTACTATGCACGTACCTTAAATATCTACAAAATTTAGGAGAAGATTTGTTGATCGCATTTGATATTTTTACTTTCAGGTAATTGTACCTGCAAAACATATAAAAAATGCGACTACCTAGACGGTTTCTCCTCATATCTCTAGTGTTTGGTAAGTTGATATATGTAATTTTAAAGCTGTCTGTTACAACTGTTACATTTATAGTCATATTTTCTGTCAAGGTTTAAAGCTACATCTAAGTATTAAGGAAGTGACCGATTTATGTCTGGTCTCGTGCAACAACAAAAAAAAAAAAAAAGAGAGAAAAAGTTTGCGCTCGTTTTAGATTTTCTTTATACGGGACTGAATTTCGCATTATTATGTTTTTATCAATAGTTCCTATAGACTGTACCATTATGCGTCTTTGTGCCAGTCATTGCCACTTTGCTGCATTAGTCCAGACCTATCAAATGATAGGATATACTCCGATTTGCATGAACTTTACAGATTGTTGATACAATATCTATAACCTAATCCATATGAATGCAGACTTTGATTTGAATTTATGAAACATTTCTTTTGCAGCCATTCGTGGTGCCCGTGCATGTAATGTAAACTGTATAGATGATGATTGTGACGAAGTGACCAGCGAATGTCTATCATGTAAGCAAGGCTTTTGGGGCACGACATGTAACGAAACCTGTCTATCTGGTTGTTCGAACTGCGACCAGACAAGCGGAAATTGTACTGAATGTATCGCTGGAATGTGGGGCACGACATGTAACGAAACCTGTCTATCTGGCTGTTCGAACTGCGACCAGACAAGCGGAGAGTGTACTGAATGTATCTCTGGAATGTGGGGCACGACATGTAACGAAACATGTCCATCTGGTTGTTTGAACTGCGACCAAACAAGCGGAAATTGTACTGAATGTATCTCTGGAATGTGGGGCACGACATGTAACGAAACATGTCCATCTGGTTGTTTGAACTGCGACCAGACAAGCGGAGATTGTACTGAATGTATCTCTGGAATGTGGGGCACGACATGTAACGAAACATGTCCGTCTGGTTGTTTGAACTGCGACCAGACAAGCGGAGATTGTACTGAATGTATCTCTGGAATGTGGGGCACGACATGTAACGAAACATGTCCATCTGGTTGTTTGAACTGCGACCAAACAAGCGGAAATTGTACTGAATGTATCTTTGGAATGTGGGGCACGACATGTAACGAAACATGTCCATCTGGTTGCTTGAACTGCGACCAAACAAGCGGAAATTGTACTGAATGTATCTCTGGAATGTGGGGCACGACATGTAACGAAACATGTCCATCTGGTTGTTTGAACTGCAACCAAACAAGCGGAAATTGTACTGAATGTATCTCTGGAATGTGGGGCTCAGATTGTAATTATACTTGTCCAGATACAAAATGCCAGGAGTGTGATCAAGCAACAAGTGAATGCAAACTTTGTAAGCGTGGTTATCATGATGCCCAGTGCAATTTGACATGTGCTGAAAATTGTGTAAGTTGTGATAAGGACAACGGCAATTGCAGCGTGTGTAAGACTGGGTTCTGGGGCGAGCAGTGCTCAGAACGTTGTGAAGCCAGCTGCCAAGCAACCATGTGTGACAAAGGAAATGGTTCTTGTTCAGGTTGTGTAGAAGGATTTTGGGGAAGTGACTGCAGTTCATACTGTAATGCGTCGAACTGTTCACAATACACCTGCTCGCAGTATGAGGGCATTGTATGCTCTTCGTGCAAGGTGGGATATTGGGATGAAGATTGTGATAAAACATGTGACACCGCCTGCCAGGAAGGCTGCTCAAAACTAGCAGGTATTTGTAACAGATGTGAAGAAGGTTACTGGGGAGAAATGTGTGAAAACGTTTGTTCTGACGAATGCTTAAGCGCCAACTGTACAAAAGACGAAGGGAAATGCTTCGGGTGTCTTCCGGGTGTATGGGGGTTATATTGCAATGAATCCTGCTCAGCTACGTGCATGGAAAATTGTGATCAAGTTACTGGTTACTGCCGTAGTTGTCTAGTGGGCACGTGGGGCAGATTATGCGATAATGACTGTACTTCTCACTGTCTGTGTAATCAACAAACCGGTGATTGTGAAAAATGTTTCGCTGGCTATTGGGATTCAAACTGTAGTTCTGCCTGTGATCCAGACTGCGGTGAAAGTGGATGCCTTTTGCACTCTGGTCATTGCATCGATTGTGTAATTGGTTTACATGGCAGTCATTGTGAAGAGAACTGTGATGTGAAATGTCTCGAAGGATGTCACAGGAACACGGGAACTTGTAATAGTTGCCCAGCAGGACACTGGGGTAGCCAATGCGAGAACAGCTGTTCTGTCAACTGTGGTGGAAAGTCATGCAGTCAAGAAACTGGGCGCTGTGATATTTGTATACCTGGACTTTGGGGAACAGACTGTGATCTCGCTTGTCCAAGCGGTTGTGAATGTGAGAGATATACAAGTAACTGCAAGAAATGTTATACGGGGTATTGGGGTGTGGAATGCCAGCAGAAATGTAGCCAAGACTGCAATGAATGTGATATAAACAATGGCAAATGTAGAGAATGTAACCCTGGACTTTGGGGAGAAAGTTGTCAATATTTCTGTCATGAAAATTGTTTAGGGGGTTGTGATATGCTTGGTAACTGTTTGACCTGTGTTGAGGGATACTGGGGCAATAAATGCACTAATTACTGTTTTAAAGGATGTAAAGCTTGTCATTTTAACACAGGAAAATGTTCTGAATGTTTTGACGGCCTCTGGAATGAAAATTGCACAGAGAAATGTTTGGTCACGGATGATTTAATTTCGAATTGTATTCAAACAGAATGTGATTTGCGCACAGGAGTTATATGCACGAAGTGTTTTTCGGGTTATTGGGGCAACACCTGTAGTAACGAATGTGATGTGAGTTCTTGCAAGCAGAACGAATGCAATCAACACACTGGTCAGTGCTCTGAATGTATGATCGGTTTATGGGGAAGTGATTGTGATAATAACTGTCCTGCTGAAAACTGTTCCATATGCACAAGAACAACAGGTTCATGTGTAGAATGTCAACACGGGTCCTACGGTGAAAACTGCGATAACATGTGTGACACTGACTTTTGCGTGGGTAAAACATGTAATATATGGACTGGCGAGTGTATCGAATGTACTGAAAGTCGCTGGGGCTTGAACTGTCAGAATATATGCAGTTCTTCTTGTTTCGAATGTTCAAAATATAATGGAAAATGTGTCACATGTAACACTGGTTACTGGGGTGCCGATTGTGAGATGGAGTGTCCGTCTGAATGTGCCGGAGGCTGTGATAAATGGACCGGGATTTGTAAAAGCTGTTGGGAGAGAAAGTGGGGAAATGACTGCAACCAGTCATGCTTTGAACAAAACTGTCAAACGTGTGACCAACTTAATGGACTTTGTCAGATTTGTAAACCCGGATTTTGGGGAGACAAATGCGAATATACATGTACCGATCACACATGCTGGGATTGCAGACGTAAGGATGGTGTCTGCGAAGTTTGTTCACCAGGATACTGGGGAGAGAGATGCCAAAAGGTATGCCACGACTCATGCGAGTGTTGCGATAAAGATGATGGTGTATGTATACCATGCTCCCACAAACAAGAGGAAGGTAAGTAAAGTTATACAGTGATTATGCAATCTGATGACAATTGTGAACAGTTATATTGTGAAAAAACATTTACTTTTGAAAATCGTTACAAGATAAAGTGAAAATTAGCCGTTTTCGAAATTCTACTTGTTCTTGTTTTTTTTTAACCTTGATTCTGAAAGTTTCATGACGTTTTGTTTTAAAGTGAAGTCAAGTTTTTGATATTTAGAAGTTACGTTAACCAAACATATTTAACTGAAACAACCCTATCAAAATTTACATTGTTTGATATAGAGGTCCATCAAATTTGACTTTGGGGGTTAAAGTGAATGCTCATTGTACATAGATAACACGAAAAGGTCTTATCAGACCCGCAAGATTAGTAAAATGCCATATCTTATTAATATATATGTCGCCAGAAGTTTTTTGTTAAAGAAAGGATTTGCATCTATGTTATCATAGCAACTTGCATTTGTATTTCAGTTGAAGATGATTTACTGGATTTCAGAACGATATCAATTGCTGCCGGCTTTTCTATTGCATTGGTTATCACGGGGACATTACTTGTTATTCTGTGTAGATGTATATATGTTAAAACGTAAGTTGTATTATTCACGTCACTCAATAAGAATTTTGTCACAAGATTTCAGCAGTGGATCAAACAGTTACACTTTTAAACAACCTTCCATACTCATCAAATTTCAACTTAGCTTGATATAAGATAACAACTGGTAGGTGATTATTTTCATAAGATGTTTCATGATAGTAAAAAAATCTGATTGTGTTTATTTCGTAAAAGTATACATGAAGATTGTTGTTTTTTTATGAACATGAATCATAGAAGATATTAAATATAAACATATAAGAATAGCAGTACTTTATACAACTTTAGAGAGAGTTGAAATCTCTGAACATTTTCTGATTTCTTTTCTATAAAGTTGATACTGAATTTCATAAGTAAACCGATGAAAACCAAGCCATTGCCCAGTTGTTAAAACATATCACGTTTTGGTTTTGTTTATGCTGTAAATATAAAATGTTTTTGTAGGACACATAGACCTGTAATTGGCAGACGGGGTTTGCCATCTATACAGTCACTAAATAAAGGAACAATGCTTGATGCAGAAAAGCGTTTTAGCGAAATCGAACCGACGGGAGAAAATGGATATGCGCGCGTTTCCAAGAAAGAAATTGAAGACGAAAACACCTACTATAATATGGAATTTGAAGGTAAAATAAAATATTTCTAAATAATTTCTATAAAGTGAATAAATAAAATGTATATGCTTATATTTAATATTAATTGATATCCATACTTTATTTAATTTGAGAATTAAGGTTTGAAATCTACATTTCTTGCTATTTGAGAACTGTTTTTCGTTTAATTTGAGCATTAAAATTTGAAGTCTGTATTTATTCTAGTTTGAGATTTTAAATTTAAATCTGTATTTCATTCAATTTGATAATTAAGACTTGAATCTATACTTCGTTTTATTTGAGAACTAAGATTCGAAATCTGTATTTATTTCGTCTTATTTGAAAATGAAGATTTGATAGTTGTTTTTCGTCTTAATAGCAAAGATAACACACCTAGATTGAATATTCATTCTTATTACATTTTATATTTATATCATTATGATTTTTGTAGTGATAGCCGAAGAGAAGGTCAAGGTAGTTGAGTCCGGTGATGATACGGACACCGATGACGGATACATACAGGCCCCACCAAAACAGATTAAACAGAACGGTATAAACACCTTAAAAAAGTTATTTCTTCGCCTTTTATCTCTGTGTCTGGCTGTCACAACAATTTCTCATCAGTAACTAGAAAACGTTATAGGTCGAGTGTCGGCAAACATAGCTGAGGGGTTTGTGGTCGCTGGTGGATCATCCCGATTGATTTTGGGCCTGATGGGACATTAAGAATATAGTGATGTTGAATGTTACAATTATATCTAGTCAGTTTTAGTATAAGGTCTCCAAACTTGGTAGAGGCCTTTGTCATTACCGGTCGATGACCGCCTAGATTTAGGCTTACCGGTATTTGAAATAGGTAACGGTCCTGTTAGGTTGACTATAAAAGAGATCACCACTTATGAGCGAGAGAACATTTGTACCGTCATATTCTCAAATTCAGCAGGGGTAGACCACCTTTGACTGTTGAACTTATCGTCTTCTTTAATGCCTGTGTTTGTGTTACTTTCATTTGGTTGTTGGATTAGAAAAACGCGTGAAAATATAACTGTTGCTTCATAAATCATTCGATTATTTTGCAGAATAACCAGCTATATACCGCTTTCATCTACCGCTTTTAGCGCTTCCAATTATGAATACGGTAATACTTTGAACCAATAAGATATACGTTTTTACATGTAGGTACAGCAAATCCCGTGCCTAAATCAGACACCGACTGTGACGATGTTGTTATATCAGGCTACTTTGAGCCGGCAGCTGTTTTACAAGCTTTAAAGAAAGATGTAGTCAACACTGACAACAACAAAGACAGCGAAATGACCATACAAACTGAAGGAGAAACAAGTAATTTCAATTTGCTCACAAGTGCTTAGTTTTGAATCTCACTCTGACGTTAATTGAAAGTGACGTTTTTCATGTATTTAATAAATCTTACCCTAGGCACTACTGATTTCAAGATGTCATTCAGAGTTCTGTCTCCATATCTCCTTGATATTTCTCTTTTAGTGCAAAAAAGAAGATTTCCATAAAAAGTATTCGGTTTCCATTCCAAAACTTTGCAGCATTCCATGTTTGAAAGTATTATTTATGTTCTGAAGTTAAGAAGTATTTGATCTCATTTTGCAATAATCAACTACATCTTAACCATCGAACATGATATTTTTCAGGACCCGAAGATCGATCTGTTAATCTGAAAGAAGACAGCAGCAGTAAAAGTACAGACATAACAAACAGTACAAAAGTTAGTCCGGGAACGTACACAAATGTTGAAATAAACAGAACAGGATCAGGTAGAATAGATCTACTTTATCACAGGCGAACCAATATTTACAACTACTTGTTTCAGTAATGTTATCAACATGGAATCTTATTATGACTTTATGGTTGAGGTACTGTGTCATTGCTTTTTAATAAATTGATGACAAACTATCTTTATTTAGTGTTCATTCCATGTGGCAAGCAGTTCTATATGCTGACACCTCACTGTTTAAAGCTCCGTAATATTCGCATACAGTCACTTGACTACCAAAAACTGGTGATCGTTTAATACGTGAGATAAATGTATTGTATTGACATTGTCTGTTTGTTTATTTTAGATGTTTCTGTTACTATTCCACAACGCAATGCCCAAGTGCAAGAAACATACACGAATATATCTCCAGTAAAGACCGACAATCGTCGTTTTAAGCTTGCTCCTGCAGCGTATGAAGACCTGCAGCTTGGAACCAACAGTCCAACATACACAGAAATAGGAGATGTAGCAGACTTCCCTTGAGAGTTGGTGCGATTTCTGGACAGTATTTTGTCTCTAATGTTATTCTCTTCTTGTTCTTTAAGAGACATGACGTGATATGTGCAAATATGTAGAATAGTATAAAAGGTGTCATACGTATTGTTCATGGTACAGTTGCCAATAGTTTACAAAATGTGCATGTGATTGCTTCAAACAGCTGGTAATATTATGTTTATATACCAGTAGCTGAGTATATTACATATATATGTATTCTTTTGTTTACATCATAAAACTAATTTGCATAAGTCCATCACTTAATATAAACTACCACAGATCAGTTGGATATGGTGCGAGCAACAAAACGACCAAAAACCCTTCACCGACATGGCAATAGGAGGACTTGGCCGTAGTCATGCATGTCTGGAAGCAAATGCTGTGTCATATTTTATTTCTACGTTTCACATGCTACTTCTTTATTTTAACTAACTCGAGAGTAAATGTTTCTTAACCTTATTTGTATTTAGTAGTCGGTAAGCATATGCTTTTTATCCTATTTTTCTGTAGATATTGTTGTCTGTGATCATATAGGCCTACTGCTTTTATGTTCTGTCAGTTTTATTTGTCTTGTATTTATATTGCTTTGGAACATAATAAATTGATTTTCGTATGGTGTTTGCAAAGTAATTTTTACCATTTAACTCTTTGTTCAGCTTAAAGCCGGAAATAAGTTCACACATGATATTTTATAATCTTATAAGCTAACGCAAAGTGAACTAATTTTAGATACTGTAAAACGTAAAACGGTAGGTAACAAGTTGTAATCTAGTGGCTATGTATTTAACTGCTTGTATCCCTTTATGTTAAGTATGACAGCCATTTCGGAAGGGATACAACTCAAACATTCCTATCTGAATTTTAATACATGTATTCTAAAATTTATGCGACCTGACACTGAGACGTGTTTGTAGAATTATTTCAAAGTTAATGAAATTTGTAGAAATTGCTGCTTTACCGAAAGATTTAACCTGAAACACATTTGAAATTGCTACCGAAGCGTTTTTTCTAAATTCCTTAAATAAACATTTCTGAAAAAATATTTTCTATTAGAATTAATATGATAGTTGGCAAATTATTAAATTCATCTTTCATTAGGCTCAACTAGAACAGTATAATAACGCTTAATATTTTCAGCCACCAACACATTGAAAAGTTCTAATTCGATATTTAAAATTCTGAAAATGTCATGAACAAAATTTCTATGCGTTTTTAATTACAGAAGCATTCCATTCGTCTCAGGAATTGAACACTGACAAAATAGAAATGCTACCCAAGTCTGTGATAATTCTTGATCGGAATGTGAAAGTTGGAATTACCGCATTTTTCTATTAACACTTTTCTAAAAACACCAACAAAAGGTTCTTTAATAGTGACTGAAGTTTCCATAAAGTTTCATTAAAACAAGTTTTTTTTCTTTTTTCTTCCAACAAGAACAGTTTTCTGAATACTTAAGATCTACATTTGAATTCCTCCTGTGAACCTAGACTTAAGGTACAGGGCAAAAATCTTATCAATCTGCTAGTGGTCGTGGTCGCTTCGCTAGCTGAGGCTATAAATCTTCCATTAAGAATTCTCCTAAGATTTTTCAGTTAACATAGTGCAAAAAAATAAACAAGAAGTCAATATATTGTGCAGGTAAAAAAACTTTTCAAACCATAATGACTGACTTGCATTTAACGTAGTTCTCTTTTGTTACTCTAGAACATTTTATTTGTGATTTAAGTAAATCTAATATAAGAAAATGAAAAAATGTTATGAGATATTGTCATTGTGGCTGTTGAAAAAAAAGAAATCAGACCAAAATTACTATAAATATGACATAGTAAATGTTAAAGTTTATTTCTGGTACAATTAATACATTTAACCATAACCCTGCTAGCTGAAAATGTTCCTGCCGTTGCAACCAGTGTAGATCATGATCAGCCTGTACATCCGTACATCCTACAATTATGCACTGTTCGAATCTCAGTCAATACATTTTCATTAAATTCCTCTGCAAACAATTAATGAATGGTGCTGTTCAAATTGATAGGTGGAAGAGTACATCTAAGAAATAAACAGGATAAGAGTAATTCTTTTATGAAAGAAAAACATGTAAAGAAATATTTTTCCATTGATAAATATCTGATATCTTCTTAAGTTTTGTATATATTAAATATTCATTGAATTTTTATATGGACTCTCTTGTGTTGTGAATGTAAAAATTACAACTTCCAACTTTATCTAGAAAATGTTTTACTATCAAGTAAGAAACATCTGGGCTGACATCATTGATATTAAACCATGAAGGAACTAGGGGTCAAGTCCTGATAATAATAACATCTCCAGCAGAGGTGCTAATAGCCTATACTGTTACCTTCTCCAAGAGAATTATAGAGAATTCTGTCATTAAAGAACACAGTGTACAGAGTTTTGATAAATAGTTTTTGCCAATGCTTTAGCTCTTAATACGTGAAGTTAAGTTTTTTTTCATTTAGTACAAGGTTGTGCATACTCTGTAAGAAACTTTACCTGAAATCAATCAGGGCGTGTACTCATGATTTCGGGTGATCTGGTGGTACGATTTATCAAATAAAAAACTATAAACGGACACTTCCTATCACGAAATTGACGCTGTAAGTGACACTTTAATAATTATAAGATCGAATGTTTTTGTAGTTAGCTGATGTTTTCATTTCAAAATACTGTACCGGGTAGATATAATCTGTGAAATTGTACTCCAACATGGGTGACATACGTCATATTGTCGTAAATGTCTTTTCGATATCTGAGAAGGTGTTAAAAAAAGTAGAACAAAGAAACATAAAAAGGTAATACAACGTCATAAGCTTTAAAATAAATCATCACAAATAATGGCATGTCTAATATTATTCCTGCATTACATGCATTTATTAAATCAAGCATATACAACGTTCATCAAAGTCAAAATCTAGGAAGAGAATTTAAGCAAGCTTAAACTCTGTCAAACGTCTGGTATAGATCTTATATCAAATCTACTGTTGTTACATACTATTTCAGCATTTGTTTTTATCTAGATAAAGAAATTCCCTGTGATGTTTTACATTTTTACGCAAAGAGCTATCGTCATGGAAAACGTATGTACGTATTTTATTGTCCCCCCCCCCCCCCATATTTACTGTTTTCACAGTTTTAAAATTGATCTTTACCACCAAAAAAAACATTGTAACTTTAAAACAAATCTTTTTAACAATGATTTTTACCCACAACATGTTTATATTGTCAAAACAAAATACATGCAAAAGTTACAACAAAAGTAGTTGATTCAGTGTAACAATTCAATATCTATTGAAGAAAGTGACAATACTTTGTGGCTTGATAATTAGCCTATTTGTGTTGGGTTTCATTTCTATCTGTTAATAAGAGACATGACCGAGTTGTTTCTTCTATATATTCAAAGCAATGTTAGTGCCCTACGCATCTTATTTGAGCATCATGCAATACCATCATTCTGAAGGTTCATATATCTTAAAGTTGAATGTCCGATCGAGCGTTTACTTACAATAATCCAAGAAACTGGCGACACAATTATGTATTAATTTGATATATATTGATTACTGGCACGGCTATATTAACCGATTAATCAAAAAGGAAATTAAAGTAAAATTTGATAGCGACCGACACTGGCTAAAAGTTCAATCATTCACCTTAAAATATTTTTGAATATTTGTTCACTGTTTTTTTTATATGATGTTCTCTGTGATGTTCATGATTTGCTGCACTCTGCCATTGCACAGTTTGATACTGAGAGCTGTAGTGAGTTCTTTGTCTTCTGCACTTTCTCATAACTGGGTGATTTATTGTTTTCTTTCCTGCGCTGTTTTTCTATGGACCTGGTTTGCTAGTCGATGCTATCCTATAAAATCCAAAAATGATAAAATATATTAAGTGAACTCTAAACACCATTGCTGGACTCGCGCACCAACAGTAAGGCTTACATGCAGAAGATTGAATCCTCTATGAGAAAATGCGACAGACAAGACATACAACATCGTCAAATACACCATACGTGTTGGGTCTAGGGTATTTCTCCAGACAGATAGAGACAAAAATCTTAGCCTAAGCGAGGGTGTGTTTTCTTGACTATGTGCCACATTCTTTTTTGTCTTGGAGGTATTTATCTAAAGTTAGTTTTTATACGTTTATGTTTTTCAAGATTCTTTCCAAAAATATAAAGTTTATACACTAACCATTTGCAGACATAAATATTTGGGAGACCATAATTGTTAATTTTGTTGTGTTTTTTTTTCGTTACACTGACCCACACAGTATAAAGTATTCAATATTATAGAAATATATGTTTAAAATATGTGACAATGCAGGCAAAAATGTTAACTTATACATTATTTAATAAAAATGACGGTTTTAATTGCAGAAGATTATTAAAGAAGATGTTATAATTATTGGAAGTTATTAAAAAAAATTAAATTCATATCCCGAAGCAAATAGAATTTATATCATACGTATGAAGGCATTGAAAATTCCGTTTGATGGAAACTGAAGAGCAAATATTTTATCTTTAACAACCGTAGCCTATAATCACTAATGTCAAAGAATGCAAACACTTATATTTTAGCAATTAAAAACCCATTAATTGAAGATATCGAGACTGTGGTGGTCAAATTCATGAGAATTTCTTCTTTACGTCACTGTTAAGTTGTTCTGAATGACAACACACTCCATGTGGGGGACTGAATTATCAATTAACGAATACTGGTCCAGCAAAATCTTTTCAATTAAGACGTATTAACTTCACTTTTACTCATTTTAGATAAATAGCAAATCTTTTTGTAAATAGGACTTTGATAAAAGGAGAGACGGGGGAGAGCGGGGATTAATGTTTGCCATGAAACTGCCAATATCGTAAAAGTTTATTGAATTGAGGGTCAAATTGTTTTTAAAAACTGGGAACACGAAAATAGGTCACTGTGGATTAGATTATCATTATAAAAGTACTCTTCATCTAATCGATATGGCAATGTCACATGACTTAAACTGGATTAAAGTGGTCAAATTTGACTTATACAATCAATCACCTAATATAGGTTCCTAAAGTCAAAAATAGTCTTTGTTTGAAAAACGTCTTAAAATATCACGGCTGAAGTGGTGTAAAGATCAGAAGATTGTAGGCAAACTGATTTTCTCTCTTAAGTAGTATCAGGTGAGACATTTGCATTGGATGGCTAGATTAAAAAGAAAGTGATAATAAACAATTTACTTACTTACTTATAGATACATAAATTCGCTCATTTAATTTGATTACATGTTCTTTTCGGGACAGCTGATTTTAAGAAAGTAAAATAAGACCGAGCAAATTTTCATTTTGAGTCCGGATGATTTACATAGTAGCAGGAAGCAATGTAGACTGGCATCAGTCGTTAGAGTCATTACCTTGTCTTTTCTGGACACTTTACAACATCTTCACAATTTCCCCTTCCCTTGACTCAGTTGAGATGAGCTTTGATTGAGACAAATTTTTGATAGAGATATTTTTCTTAGACGAAAATAAGACTTTTATAAGTCTACATGCAATGGCGTTAGGCTAAATCTACTTAACGTCTTGTTTATCTTGTATCTGATATGTTGTATTATGTCCGTTCCTATTTTGCATAGTTTGTGCTTCATTTGTTTAGTTGTTTCTTGTCTTGTAAAATTATGTGCTTTGTTCTGTATTTTCTGTATCTGTCAATTTGTGCTGTATTTTGTATTCTCTTTATTTGTTAAAAAACCAACTCATCTTTATGGTGGAAAAATAAAATCAATCAAACCTGTCGTGCTTTAGGAAGTTTGGTTAACATTTAACCGAAAGTAATATGAAGCTGTCGATATTCGGATGTCATAAATCTTTTGATTTCATGTTACAGACTGTCCTATTTATTTCACCTATATTTGAATCATATCATGGGACACCAATTATAAATTGCTGTAATAAAACTGTCACAAATCAAGCAACTTAAGGACTTTTGATATAGGCAAAAGTACAAAATGTCGGACTCAATAACTACTTAACCCTCTCTAAATGTGCTTAACCGGATTGTTCTCAATTAGTCGTCGCTCTACGCTGACGTTACGTTATATATCGTGACATCGTGAGGCTGATGAGTACATCTGTAAGCCCAACCCGGAATCGTGATTCAGGCATGAATCTGCAAAGTCTAGCTAAACTACTAAAAACAGTGCTATGCTGGTTAAAATATACTTACGTAACGTTTTGCTTGATTTTGATTTGTTTAAACTTACTTAGTTATTCATTTATCAAAGCATGAACAAATGCAATACATATATAAACAGCATCCAGGATTGTGAAGAAAGCTATACAGCTTATTTGAATCTCTTTCCTGATTTGAATTGAGAAAATAGGGAATTAGCTATTAATGTTAAGAAAAGTTTGAAACATTACAGTTCAACTACGTACAGTTTATTTAATCCGTTAAAGAAATCTCAAAGTTGCAATACATATAAACAATTCATTTAGAAAAGAACGACATAACAAGAAGAACGTGCATCTGCACACCACAGCATACAATATGGAACTAATTTCCTATTGACCTAAG
This sequence comes from Saxidomus purpurata, assembly GCA_022818135.1. Taxonomy (NCBI): domain Eukaryota; kingdom Metazoa; phylum Mollusca; class Bivalvia; order Venerida; family Veneridae; genus Saxidomus; species Saxidomus purpurata. The sequence goes on from JAFMSR010000005.1 coordinate 12,636,480, forward strand.
AATTGTTGGATGTATATTTACATTTCCAAGCAAATAAAAGCATATTTTAACCATGAATTTTTTCATGATGCAGTGCAATCTCTCAGGAGTGAACATTTTTGGCAACACAGAAATATGTTTGTTGCAGAGAGGTGTTGTTATCGAGAGGCCGATTCCTTACACAACTGACACAATGACAAAGTAAATGTGTGTGTTTTTAGGGAGGGTGTTGGTCTGGGAAGAAGTTGTTCGGGGAGGTTGGACTGTAGTTAAAATTCATTTGAGTGAATCATTATCATAATAAGAAGTGTAGAATGGGTGCACCTTGTTTCACCTTAACCTGACGTTTCAAGTGACGTATTTGTTGTTTTAGAGATAACTTTCTTTCTTTAATGTTTTTATTAATTTGCTTAATACGCCTATTCCTTTGTGTGTCCATGTTTTATTTTATTTTTCATGGTTTAATCTATTGGTCAGTTCGGTACAACATTCACCACCCACTCATCTGACCTGTGGCACAAGTTTACGTACTGGACAGTCAGGTATATGTCAATATTTTGCAAGTCAATGCTAATTCTTTTATTATTCATACGATTGTTTATGGAACACATAATAAGTATCACAAAGACATTTAATATCATTAGTTTCCTCCATTGGAGGCAGTGTCAACTCGTTAAACGTGTAAGATGACTCAAAGATAGATTAATACAGAAGAGACCCTGCTTTGATGTGATTTTTTCTACTTTTAATACGTATGTACTTGCGTTTCATAATACAAGTTGCAATTTCATGGTTCTTTACTTTGCTGCACTTGGCGAAAAGGGTTGCCTTTATGTAGATAATATTATAGCTGCAGTTTGTGTTTTATCTGTTGTTTTCCTCAGAGTTTTGGTGGGTTCTGTGTTTGATGATGTTTGGGGATTGTTTTATTCTACATTTCTAGTTAAACATTTATCTTTAAAACAACAAAATGGAGATATACATATAAAAAGGGGGAGAAGATTAAATTTTGTTTTATATAACATGATGAATTTACTCCTTTGTAAGTTCCGTTTAATTAAAAGTGTTCTCTAAGTGGTGTCTTTTCTAGTGCAAGAAGGCGTTGATAAGTGTCATAAAATTATAGAATATTGCTTTGCAGTGTCGCTGATGTCATTTGGTCTTGTTTCAGTTCTTCTACAGATGACAGAAAAGAAATGTAGATATCCATACAGGTGGAAAGTCTAATAAGCTTGTGTTCTGCAGTCAGAATGATTATTCTAATGGTTTTGAGTTGTCGCATCTTTTGTATTTAATATACAGTCACGTATAACTCTTTTAAATTCCGTCAAAAACTTTATGATGGCCTCAGATTCATTGCGCAAAATATTTATCCTCTTTTCTTTACACTGTGATGCAACTTGTGTGTTCAAATATCTGCCAAAAAGTGTAACCATAACGCCATGTTTTTATTCGTAACGCCCTATAACATGCCTTGTGTCTGCGTGTAAACATACATGCTCCTTACGTGACTGAAGTCATGTTTTTCATGCTGGTGGAACTAGTTCTGAGTTAAACCGTGCATGGCATTTCCTTGAAGCAATTAGCAGTGTTATGACGTGTAGCTCCTTTTGTTTGATGACTCCTATAGCATGAGTTTCTACATTTTGACTACATTAAAACAATTCCAATGTGGCAAGCTGAAACTAAAAAGTAACAATTGCGAAACTCTAAATCAAGATTAATGAAAACTGTTATCACGCAGTCTGTGATGGTGTGTCATTTGTGTGTCAGAAAATTAGCATGGCACATGATTCCTTCAATAGTTATTGTACCAATTTAATTTTATTACTTTCCTAATTTATTACCCAGTTGTCATGCCTTAGTGTTTGGCCCAGTTTTTCAGGGTCATAGAAAAGAGAGTTAAACTTTTATCTAAAAAGATGACGTCATTAATTTATAATTTACAATGCATGACAGTCTTCGGTTGTAAGAGCATATGATATAGTATGTAGATTAGCTAATTCACTTACAGTTATGACTGTTGTTTGATTAAATTATCCACAATTTTACGCAAAATTGCAGGCCTTTATTAGTAGTCATACCACATGCGGTACATCAAATTATATGCATTTATATTCCGGAGATTTCTTTGAATATGCTGTATGAACAATATTTCTTGCGAGATTAGCAAATAAAGGGTGGCAACAAAATAGTAATTACTTGCATTGAGAACTGAAAAGTCAAACAGATCATTAACTGTTAGCTAAATGCTAGTCGATGTAATTATTTATTTAAGTATGTACGTAGGCGACTGAAGCTTGCAAAAGGAAATTCGTCTATTTTGTTTTCAGCATGCTGTTAGTGCGGTTTGTTTTCCTGTGAATAACCGTTTGCAACATATTCGAATTACTAGTAGTTCTTGATTGTAAATGGTACAATAACGATAGGACATCTGAGCAAGCCAACATGTACAAGCATTCTTCATTTGTGCATAGAAAACCCTGAAATCTTAGTCTTGCCCTTGACAATTTATACTAGACTCATTCAGCCTACATTTACTATTTCTTACAATAACTGCCTTTGCGCCAAAAAGTAAATGACAAACCCTGCATATATGGGCCAGAAATAAGAAAGTACACACAGCCTGTGGCGATTTTTGTTCTGCAGGTCAACCATAGTTCGCATTCTTATGTTGTGGAATCACTGACCTAGTGCCCGTAAGTCCAGTTACCCTTATTTTTTTTCCATCACCACTGCTTCAACCGTTTAATCTCGTCTAAAGACTTAAAACTTGAAACGCCCCCAAACCGACATATTTCGTACATATGATGCTATATATATGGTCAGTCCGTAATATAATGTACTTTCCAGAAGAACTTATCAATGTTAAAGAACCTTACACCTTAACCAATGAAATATATTAACTAATAAAGGTATGAGATAACTGTAATCAATATATCCGAGATAAGCCTAAGACAATATGAAATATTTGGATAATATACGAGGAAGGTTAGGCCGCATGGACGATGTCCAGTACGGGTTTTGTTTAACTTGAAATAATAAACAACTGATAAACTACTTACTGTATCAATTTTATGATTTTAGAATTGCTTACTACTTCTAAAATAACTTGACCAAGTTTTGTGCATGTATCACAGAAACGTGACTGCAAAAACATGTGACCAGTTGTCAGTACACGTGATTGTGGCAGATCTAGTCTTGGAAAATTCTCCTCGACTATTGGATAAACTGACGAAGTTCCAAACAGTTTAGGCAGAGTAATTGGCCCTTTGTGATAAGTTGAGTTGTTCTTTTATAGTTCACGAGAAACAAAGCGATATAATCTTTTACAAGCATGTATACTTATCAATTATACTATTTATTTCCATTTATTAATACTTTATTCATATATTTTGCCTCATATTGACGTAGGTCGGAAGAAACATAATTACATGTATAATATGAAAATAAACATGTAAGGAGTTATGCATTTACTGCTGTTGGCGTATACATTGCAGGATAAATAAATCCATCCAAATGACTAATTTTCACAATCATATACCAAATGATTTGTTAAATACTCCAAATTACAATTAATAATAATAACAGTAATCACATCGCCATTTTGTTTTCATACGGGGAAGTTTCTACGAATCAAAAGCCGAAAAGGTCATTTCTCTGCTTAAAACGCGCTGGCTCATTTGAGTTTACAAGACTGAGTGAAAGGAACCATGCATTCCAGAGGAACTGCGTTCATACGTACGTATTCCGTTTCACATTTATCTTGAAAATGAAAATGAAATATACGAGTACGTCCTTTACGATCTTTTGTTTCGTTTTCATAGCAAAATTTATAATATTGATATCTGAATTGATGTCTGAAACTGTGGAGTCACCGTGGTTAAGTTCGCCTCAGGATCGGAGGGTGACGGGTTGGTACCCCATCGATAGTGCCTTATTGCAATAATTTTATGTTGATTCTCTCTCTCGTCGAAGTTGATTCAATCAAGAGTGATACTAGAGAGTGATTAATCTGTAAGTTATAAGAACTTGTTTCTCAATTTGGAATAAATAGAGTGCAAATTAAAATAAGAATCTCGATATGCGGAATCTTACTTTTTTTGGCTTTTTATGTTGACGTTTGTAATTTACAGTAGCAACAGTGATAGTTTGGGAGTTGGTCGGTCAGACGTGGGCCGCGAGACGAGTTGATGCTCAACAGAGAGCTAGAGACACGATGCGAAGACGTCGTGAGCTAGATCAATTACAGCAACGGGATGAAATGCCACTAGATGTAAAACAGTTATTCAAACTTACAGAAGGTAATCCAAGAACTTATATTTAATTGTTATAAAAATATATTGGTGAGCAGGTATGAACTAGTGTATTGTATCACACATTCAATGCTGATGTTACCTGCCCTTACCCATACGGTACGCCGGGTCAGGCAAAGCTCAATAATGGCGGCGCCCACACAAGCAGTTTTGTACATTGAGTTAACAGGTTGTTTCTTTTTGTAGGAATTGATCATTCAATAAACCCTCTCATTACAAGCTCAGTGTAAATTGATATTAATCTTTGATTGACCAATAAACTACAACGAGAAAATATACATCAGGGAAAATAGCTATATTTCGGACGTGGTAGATATTCGTTAACATTTCGGAATTTTTTTAGTCTATATACTAATCCTAGCAGAGTATTATGTATAAAAATTGATCATTTGCGTCTTATTTAAGCCTTCAGTATTCAATCATTCATCGTGGTTCAGTGGTAATGCCACTGGCTCTCCAAGTTTACAGTTGAGGTTCAAATCCCTGTACTTTCTTCTTTTTCTGTTTGTTGTTGTTGTTATTTGCTCTTTTTCAGCTTTAAATTTGAACATTCGGCTCGACTTGGGCGGATAAAATTGAGGGAAAAAAATGTCTCATATCCGAAATTTCTTCTTAAAAACCTTTTGCCTTTTCAAATTATGTCGAAAGCGTTTGTCTGATGTCAGTACGACAGGGAACCAGACTACACACATGTTTTCTCTAGTCTTTTAGAAAACCGTCAAAACGGACCGTTATGAAACGACTTTCTGTTGTTTCCTGACCCGCGGACTACTAGTACAACATTTACCTGCTTCGGTCAGGACCTCTAAGTTTCCGCCTTAGTCCGGAATAACAACTCAGTGTTATGATTTCTTACTTCTTTGTCAGTATATATACATAACTTTCTTTGAAACCAACTTGCTATTTATGTGCACAGAAAATTGAGAAGTTTATATATTTGATTTTTTTTTTCAAATCTCGGATAGCAATAAACTGTACACTGTTCGTGAATCTTTTTAAAATCAGTTTTACAACATTGTCTTTCGTATTACTACTGATAGGTGAATCTCTTGAAGAAGTTGCAGAGGTCAACGATGCCTATGGAGATAGGGTAGAACGCCTACAAGAAACGTATAATGGTATAAAACTGTATGACACTGTCGTCACAATCCACAAGACTAAGGACGGACGTTTAACTGGGGAAGCATTTGGGTCGTTCGTTCAGGATATTGCAAATGACCTTCTAGACACGGAAGCTAGCTTTTCCGATGCCGATGTTCTTGATATAGCCCTGAAAGAAGAAGGTGACAACATTAATGACGTTAGTAAGGTAAAATATTCAAAAGAAATTTATCTTGACGACAACAACCAGGCACGATTAGTGAATGTAATGTCGTATTTGATTGACGAAGAAAAACGTCCAAACTATATAATAGATACTAAAAATGGCGAAATCCTGAAACACTGGGAGGGTTTAACAAGTTATCCTTGCTGTGAAAGAAAATACAAGGCATCAGGTGGCAATGAAAGGACCGGGGAGATCATATATGGAAATATGCCATATTGTATGACTCCAACGATCTTTAACGGTACATGCTATCTAGAGAACGAATATGTCCGTGTCGTCGACGATGATATTAGCTATAACGAAACGGCATATTTTGATTGTGAGACAGGTCCTGAAGACGCAATTAATGGCGCTTATTCCCCCGCAGCAGATGCTTTCTTTTATGGTACTGTAGTAGGAAAGATGTTCGAAGAATGGTTTAACTCCGTACCTTTGAGAGATGTTGTTGTATTAAAAGTTCACGTTGGTACAGATTATGAAAATGCGTACTGGACTGGTGAATATTGTGCGTTCGGTGATGGCTACTATACTTTCTATCCCTTAACGGGACTTGATATTGTTGGACATGAAATAGGACATGGCGTTACCGAGTTCAGTTCTAATTTAGAGTATTGGGGTGAAAGCGGTGGTATAAACGAAGCGTTTTCCGACATGATGGGTGAGGCGTCTGAGGACTATCTATTGAAGTCTGATTTTATGACAGGGTATTCTGTTATGAAAACAGAACCGTACCTACGTGAATTTGAACGTCCGGAAAACGACAATTATTCAATAAGTCACGTAGATGACATGACTTCCTGGCTAGATGTACATTACAGCAGTGGTATATATAGACGCATTTGGTACGTTGTTGTCAAGGAAGAGGGAATGTCTGTACGTGACGCATTTTCGGTGTTTCTCCATGCTAACAAAATGTACTGGCACGAGACGTCTTCCTTTTATGACGCCTCTTGTGGTGTTTTGAAAGCAGCGCTAGACCTTGGCTACGACACGCAGCCGTTTCGGAATGCATTTCAGGACGTTGGGATCAAGTACTGTACATCCGCATATGACGTACCAATTCTGAACGTCAACGAAACACAGTACGGAATTCTAGTGAGCGACACCATAAATCCGCTTTTCATTATGGAGACTCCTGAAGAAGCCAAAAATTGCTTTGTAGACGTTCAAAGAAACAGTAGCAAAGATGTTTTGATTAGCGTTACCTTGGGCGGATGGAACGTAGTTGAAGAAGGCGGATGGAACGCGACTGAAGAAGTTGAAATGGTTGCAGAAGATGTAAATTATGTCACGATACCGGAATGTTCAAACATCACATTACATATTCAATTGTCTTTGTCAGACACGGCAACAAGTGATGAGTGTGAAGAAGAAAATAATAAAGGCGTTGTTGCAGTTGATATAACAGCTGGCTATACCATCATGAATGAACCTGAATGCTAACATGTGAACAGAAGCTTGTTCTGACTAAAGGCAATTTTATAGAGTGATGAAATTCTTCATATTTCTTTTACTGAAATGCATTAATTATAAGCATTTATTCGTGGCATTCTTTTTGGTTATATGTGGATTGTATCTATGTAAGCATAATACTTGCAAAATACCGATGCATGACATTTCTTCGAAAGAAATTTGGTCGAATTACTTTTTTATCTACTAAAATTTGTCGAAATGACACACTGTTTGAAAACGCCACTTCGTCTATTTTTTGTTTAACACTCAGACAGTTTGTCGACAACCTAAACACATGGCTTCCAGCGTCTTCATTCCATTCAGAGCGAAAGCCAGACACCAAAGATAATTTATCATGGTTTCCAATCTTCACTTCGTAAAAGAATATCCTTATTTTGGACATGTCAATTTTGAGAACTTTAAGATTACGATGTTTTAATGTGGTGAACATGTTGATGCTGCATTATTATATGTACAATATGCTACATGTGTAATGTAATTACTTATACAAAATGTAAGCATCAGTTTTCGACAACTTTCGACATATTTAGACTAAATAACATTTCTACCGATTGTTACAGTAGACGAAATTGTTATGTAGACGAAATTTCAATTCGACCAAATGTCATGGAAGCGCAAAATTCAATACAACAACAAATAACTTAAAATTTCAAACCATTGCAATAAAATATATATGAAGCCGGATAAACCCAATACAGTCAGTATAAAACTAAACCAAAAAAACAAACGAACTAGAATCAACCTGTCTTTTATAGTAACATTATCTTTTAGAGTGACTATCATGAATTAAATATAACTGTTTAATCATCTTAAGTCCCTTTCTTATATTTAGGTCCTGTTTACTGGTAATATAAAATAATACAAGTAGTGACTTTTACTTGATGAATATGACTGCGATATGCCCCTGGTCAATTTAATTAACACTCGCTACATCTTTGTCAATGTCCATAATAACACCATACTCATCAGCTTTATTTTAAGTTCATTTTTATAATGTCATACCAAAGTCAAGTACAAAATGTATATATTCCATACAGTTTCAAAAAATTAAAGGGTTTACTGCCCTCAGTCTGGATTTGAGATGGTCATTTCAACAAAAATGTTGAACAAATAACAGATAAGTGTACAATAATTCATCATTTCACCTTTAGGAATAACTTTCACGCAAGTAACATTTAGGAAATGAATTATAAGCTGTTTTGGCAGCTATTTATTCTTTATTCCGCATATTTCCAGTCTAATTATACAAATTATATGAATAAACACTAACCATAATTACCATGTTAGCACAAATTAACATGGGTAATGCGTTAATAACCGGTAATGTATTTGTTGATACAATGTATGCAAATGACATTTTCATTACTGTAAAACAAGTCTGACGACTGTTTCTGCGTGCAAGAGATATTGATTTGCTGATATATATTCTTTCATCTCTTTTATCATGATAAAGTTAGAGAGATTGCCACTTTTATGACATCCGTTAAGTAATTTCTGAGCTTAACTTGTTGAAAGCACGAACTCTACATATCAAAACATGCTTTATTATTAGTGTCCTAATTCTTAGGTGTATGTGAGCACGCAATTACAGTTAACAGTCCGTATGAAACATCTACTTATTTGTCGCCAGTTCTGCTAGTATTTGATTATATTCGGCTACACAAGTACAATTTGGGCCGTAACAGAATAACCAGTAGGATCACACATGTGGGTGTCTTCAATAGGTGAAAAATGAGCCAATTCATAATTATATATATACTAGAAGCGTTAAGATAGAAACACAATATAGCTTGTTGTTGCTGTATGTCGCCATATTACATACTTGAGTATGGTATAATGTATTGCATAAAAACTAAGGCTAATGGAAACCCATCAGACCTCAAGTAATATAGTAAAACAGGTGTGACTAAGGTAACATGAAAACCATTTATTTGGAAGATTGGTCCAAAAATGCAAGCAATATTAGTAAATGAAGACAAGCTTCATGTCAGTGAATTTCTACTGTTAAAGAAACGAACCCTACATTATTTTATTTACTGTAGTAATTCGGCGTTCTTTCGGTATAAAAACGTTTATCAGTTTGCTAATCTAGCTAGTGTTAATACCTCTGAATGCACTGCTTTGTAGTCAGTTTTTTGTCTTCTGTCTCAGTTTTGTAAACATGCTAACCCCTATACCCTGTTTATACTCGCGTAGTTTCAAGCTGAACAGATCGGGTCTATAACTTGAACATGTCTATTTTCTTATTCCACTGGGAATCTGTTAGCCTATTTCGGAATAGAAAATCAAATATTTTAGTTTATTTTGAAAAAAAGTACGTGTTTCGAAAGATAACATTTTTTCCTGCAATTACTTTATTAACTGATATATGTATAAGGTACCAAAGAATAATGCAGCCTATTGTTGGACAGTCAGTGCGGTATCAAACACGGTTTCATTCCATAATTGGTAAGACATTGACGTAGACGAGAATAATACACTACAGATCTGCGCTTACTTTTTGTTATGTTATTTATAAAACTTTTCAAAATCTGTCGCTTTAGAGAGGCATACGATACCACAATTAACACATACATGGTAAAGTAAAACCCAATGGTTTAGTCAGCAGAACAAAATGATCATTGCGTCCTTTGTGACGGTGTATAATATGCGTGCTATATTACAATTAAAGTCAAATGCCAAACCATTAAAAATGTCTTTTGTAAATAAGGTGACAAAACTTGAGAGTTTTATTGTTAAAAATATTCCCTGTCGCAAGTGCACTTAATATTTGTGTTCGTGTATTCAAGTTTTAATATCTACAGATTGCCTAGTTGAGTCTAGTATAAATGGGAACACAGGCGAATAAGAAGGCCCCAGGACAGAAACGCTACAACCCAGTATACTATGCGATAAGATTCGGTGAAAGACAGTGGATTATTTCACATCTTGACATCATTAGAAGACATATGATTAGTGCATGTAAAAACAACAAACCAGAGAACATTGTTTGTGTACTGACACAATGACATTTACAACAAATAACATCAAAAGACCCACTTCACTGTTAACGCTATCCATCTTATTTGTAGTTTTCTTAATGGCCTGAACTGAAAGGGTAAAAAGTTTCCCAAAGAAAATGTTCATTTCCAAAAAAGATTTTCCAGTCAGTTAGGTAATAACTTGCATGTACATGTCTTTGTAATTTGCCAGAACATTGATCCAATAAATAATGAATTCTAAATCAAATCAGACAATCAATATTTCTTGCTGATATGGTTACTATATCATGTAATTTGTTTTATGTTTCTATTCATTGAGTTTTTAGAAAAAATTCTTGAGTGTGAAGATCTGTAAAACTCGTATAGATTTAGTGGGTATTTTCATTATGTTGAATTTTTAGTTCATTCATACAAGATTGATGATAATTCTATGTTGAAGAAAACTACAAACCGGCTACAGTGACAGGAGAGGAGTTGGTGAGGTATATAAGTACAATTTACAATTAACTTTCGGTATAATTTTGATTTTGTTTGAGTATTTATACACAATTTACAATTCCTTAATTTATTTAGTCTACAATCGATGTGAAATGAAAAGGATTAAACTAAGTTTCAACTTAACTAAAATTTATTTCCTCTACAATATGCGCATTAACATAACAAGAGCAAAGCGTACGAGAAGATAAAAATAAGAAATCACGTTACAGACATGGAAATGCATGTTTACACTAAAACACAGAATAAAAAGACAAAGGCTTGTCTAAAGAAATATCTTTTGTACATGAAATATCATAATATACAATGAACTGATCAATTTTGAGATGCATATTGTCTATTACAACGAGATTAACTTATGGTGATTGTGTACTGTGACATATGACACTGGCCGAATTCCAAAGGCATTGATTGCTAAATCTTTGCTACCGAATGTAAATACTGATTACTAAGATAGACGTAAATTGAATGTTATAATACACCTTCAAAATAATCTCAAGGACAAACTGTTTTGATCAGAAACTTTATTTTGAAAAATAAATTGTGAAAAACAATTTACAGATATATGATCAGAGATACTAGTACATGGATGATGTTGTAATAAAGAAGAAAAATTACAATTACTGTACAATGAAGTTTGTGTTATAAGGATTAAGAACATGAAAGGAGAAGAGTGTTTGGTTAATCAAATCATTATTTGTTGAAGACTGAATACATTTTATTTCACGGATATTGTCATTTGAGAACTAGCATTGAATGGTAAAGACAAAATATGAATAAAGTTTTGATAGATAACAAATCCATTAACGCGACAATTGACGAATGAGATGAAATTCGAGACTGAAAGTTCAATGAATGATTAGTCAAGTTGACATTTATGCAGTGAACTTGATTATTCAAGTGCGGAGTCGAAAGGTAGGAAAAAAGAACAATTGAAACATAAAAACAAGACAGACCCATACAAGGCACCACTGCAAGAACATTTGGAACAGATTATTGTGGGTTTTTTTATATAAACCCAGAAGTGTTAGGTTTTTTTTATTGAACATTCATTTTGCAGAAGTATTGGACAAAGTTGCCGCAATGTGAAGTGTTGAAGTCACCGATATAAGATTATTTTTGCAATTTATTCTGAAATCTGACTATCACACTAAAGACGAATGGCTCAGTAGCCAAGAAGGACGGTTTATCGGTACCTTAAATCATCTATTGATCCCAGCCAATGCTGGATACGTGAGAATTAAGCTAGTTAAGTCAATACAACCGTAAGAAAAGTGAAGTAAAGCTCACGAGAAAGGAAGTTCATAGTGATTATCAGTACAGAACAAAAACAAAATTAATCGGAATTATATTAACAAATACTGATAGAGAAGAAACAGAAATAATTTTCATTGAATAAACTGCAATTTTCGTTTAATCGTTTAACCATGTTGAGAATTAAGATGCTTGAGGAAGACGATTTAAGCGGAAGCGGAAGTGAAAGTCCACTGAGCAGCTCCCCTGGTAGTAGCAAAAACAATGTGGCTTCTGGCGGGTCAGCACTCTTTAAAACTGTACTCGAAGATATCGTGCTAGACACTGAGACGAGAATTAGTAAATCTGAATTTGATAGATATAAATCAAGACTTCAGAATAAACACAAAGACAGCGAAGAACATACAGCGTCAAAAAGATGCGAGAGTTGTCAAGTTGTTACTGCGTTCTGCAAATGTGACTTATATAATGGACATGAACGTAAATTCGGACATAGAGTGCATTGGGCGGATGAAGTGTGGAATAAACCATTGATGACCGTGTTAAATAACAGTGATACAGAATGTGACAGTGACAAGTTAACGCACGAGTGCAGCAGTACTGAGCCTAAGCCCATTCTAAAACACAGAGCAACGTGCATAGTTATAGTATCAGAGTGAGTTTTACATTTCGATTCCGTGTGCCAGATTTTACCGTGTTGGAATTTTTCAAAAGCGTGTCTGGTTTACTGAAAGAAAATTTAGGCAGAGTTTTGGTTGGATATGAATAAAGGCAATAAGGAGAAAGCCTGAAGAACAGTTAACTTGCCAGTCTGAAGTTGTTTGACACTGCATTTTAGGCTATAGCTTTGTGACGATGACGCGACTTACCTCAATTCATGTACATCTTTCTCATGTACGTCTGTTAGTTTGCCAGCAGAACGGCTATGCTCTTCACTTGTTACGCAAAATGATCTGAAATATTATTCATTGATTTGTGATATCTGTTGAGGCACAGTTAATCATCTATTTATTTATTTCGAGGTCTCACATTGCAACAGGTAAAGTGTAGTTTAACTAAAGTGAAATTCATGATAATAATAAATAAGGTCTCCAGTCTATATTTGCAACAATTGTAATAAAAAATGTTCTATTGATTCAGTATTGCAGTGACATTATATAGATTGTCTATAGACAAATTTTAACCAATCACAGATAATTATTCCATTAAGGTATATATATATATCACACACAACAAAATGCGTAGATAATTAAGATCAGACGCATCTTATGTTCCATCTTTTTAGAATTTATGGTATAGAGTAAAACACAAAGACGCCCTTGGTCTTCTTTTTCTCTCAGTAATTTTTGACACATGATACTTGCAAAAGCTTTATAATCCAAAAATACATGTTTAAAACGATAATTAGCTTTCACATTTGCCCAGAGGATGTGTCTATCTTCAATTTTTGACATCACCATTAATTGTTGGTAAGATTGCTTACTGACTGAATGGAGAGAGAATATTGCTGCTCATGATAAGCACTGTGCCCAGGCGAGGTTGTGGTGGGCATAATCACTTGCCGCAAGCGAGGTAAAAGTTAAAGTCGCACTCATTGGCTGGATTTTGATAGTAGTTTCTATTATTTATTTATTGTGGTGTATCAATACTTCATACCGTATTGTCACGATGTGACCCGATCCATACATTAGTGTTCATATTTTGAAGTTTAACAGAAAGAAATGATATTTATATAAATGCTTGTACTTTTTAAAATCGCATCAATAAATTACAAATAGAAACGGTTTTGCTTTTTTATGTCCATGTTACACCAAATTCAAGCTTCGCGTGAAATAAGTGCACTTTGTGCAATGAAACATTTAGCTAAATGCATATACATTAGGACTTGCCAACTTTAATCTGCAGTTGGCTGTACACGAAGTGTCTTTCTGGCCAGCCTGGTATAGTCTTAATGATTGTGTACACTTGTACCAGCCTGGTATAGACTAAATGAGTGTGTAGACTTGTACCAGCCTTGTATAGTCTAAATGAGTGTGATGACTTGTACCAGCCTTGTATAGTCTAAATGAGTGTGATGACTTGTACCAGCCTTGTATAGTCTAAATGAGAGTGATGACTTGTACCAGCCTGGTATAGTCTAGATGAGTGTGTAGACTTGTACCGGCCTGATGTAGTCTAAATGAGAGTGATGACTTGTACCAGCCTGGTATAATCTAGATGAGTGTGTAGACTTGTACCAGTCTGATATAGTCTAGATGAGTATGTAGACATGTACTCCTGGTATAGTCTTGATGAGTATGTAGACTTGTACCAGCCTGGTATAGTCTTGATGAGTATGTAGACTTGTACCAGCCTGTTATAGACTAGATGAATATGTAGACTTGTACCAGCCTGTTATAGTCTTGATGAGTATGTAGACTTGTACCAGCCTGTTATAGTCTTGATGAGTATGTAGACTTGTACCAGCCTGTTATAGTCTTGATGAGTATGTAGACTTGTACCAGCCTGGTATAGTCTAGTTAGTTGTGATTACTTGTACCAGCCTTGTATAGTCTAAATGAGAGTGATGACTTGTACCAGCCTGGTATAATCTAGATGAGTGTGATGACTTGTACCAGCCTGGTATAGTCTAGGTGATTGTGATGACTTGTACCAGCCTGGTATAGTCTAGATGAGTGTAAAGACTTGTACCAGTCTGGTAATCTAGATAGGTGTGATGACTTGTACCATCCTGATATAGTCTAGATTAGTGTGATGACTTGTACTAGCCTGGTAGAGTCTAGATGATTGTGTAGAATTTGACCAGCCTGGTATAGTCTAGATGAGTATGTAGACTTGTACCAGCCTGGTATAGTCTAAATATTAGACTTGTACTCCTGGTATAGTCTTGATGAGTATGTAAACTTGTACCAGCTTGGTATAGTTTAGATGATTATGTAGATAAGTACCAGGCCGGTATAGTCTACAAGAGTGTGATGACTTTTACCAGTCTGGTATAGTCTGGTACTAGCCTGGTATAGTCTAGATGAGTATGTAGACTTGTACCAGCCTGGTATAGTCTAGATGAGTATGTAGACTTGTACCAGCCTGGTATAATCTTGATGAGTATGTAGACTTGTACCAGCCTGTTATAGTCTAGATGAGTATGTAGACTTGTACCAGCCTGGTATAATCTGGATGAGTATGTAGACTTGTACTCCTGTTAGTCTAATGAGTATGTAGACTTGTACCAGCCTGGTATAATCTAGATGAGTATGTAGACTTGTACCAGCCTGTTATAGTCTAGATGAGTGTGTAGACTTGTACCAGCCTGATATAGTCTAGATGAGTATGTAGACTTGTACCAGCCTGGTATAGTCTAGTTAGTTGTGATTACTTGTACCAGCCTTGTATAGTCTAAATGAGAGTGATGACTTGTACCAGCCTGGTATAATCTAGATGAGTGTGATGACTTGTACCAGCCTGGTATAGTCTAGGTGATTGTGATGACTTGTACCAGCCTGGTATAGTCTAGATGAGTGTAAAGACTTGTACCAGTCTGGTAATCTAGATAGGTGTGATGACTTGTACCATCCTGATATAGTCTAGATTAGTGTGATGACATGTAATCAGCCTGGTATAGTCTAGATGATTGTGTAGAATTTGACCAGCCTGGTATAGTCTAGATGAGTGTGATGACATGTACCAGCCTGGTATAGTCTAGATGAGTATATGACTTGTACTCCTGGTATAGTCTTGATGAGTATGTAAACTTGTACCAGCTTGGTATAGTTTAGATGATTATGTAGATAAGTACCAGGCCGGTATAGTCTACAAGAGTGTGATGACTTTTACCAGTCTGGTATAGTCTAGATTACCGTGTCTAGATTAGATTTACCAGCCTGGTATAGTCTAGATGAGTATGTAGACTTGTAACAGCCTGGTATAATCTTGATGAGTATGTAGACTTGTACCAGCCTGGTATAGTCTAGATGAGTATTGACTTACTAGCCTGGTATAATCTAGATGATATTAGACTTGTACCCTGGTATAGTCTAGATGAGTATGTAGACTGTACCAGCCTGGTATAATCTTGATGAGTATTAACTGTACCAGCCTTATAGTCTAGATGAGTATTAGACTTCTACCAGCCGATATAGTCTAGATGAGTATGTAGACTTTACTAGCCTGGTATAATCTTGATGAGTATGTAGACTTGTACCAGCCTTATAGTCTAGATGAGTATGTAGACTTGTACCAGCCTGTTATAGTCTAGATGAGTATTAGACTTTACTAGCCTGGTATAATCTAGATGAGTATGTAGACTTGTACTCCTGGTATAGTCTAGATGAGTATGTGCTTGTACCAGCCTGGTTAATCTTGGTGAGGTATGGGTAGGACTTGTACCAGCCTGGTATAATCTTGATGAGTATGTAGACTTGTACCTTGGTATAGCCTGGATGAGTATTTAGGCTTGTACCTGGTATAATCTTGATGAGTGTGACTTACCTGTTTGGGGGGGTGTGGGGTTACCAGCCTGGTATAATCTGATGAGTATTAGACTTTACCAGCCTTATAGTCTAGATGAGTATGTAGACTTGTACCAGCCTGGTATAATCTTGATGAGTATGTAGACTTGTACCAGCCTGGTATAATCTTGATGAGTATTAGACTTGTACCAGCCGTTATAGTCTAGATAGTATTAGACTTGTACCAGCCTGGTATAATCTTGATGAGTATGTAGACTTGTACCAGTCTGTTATAGTCTAGATGAGTATGTAGACTTGTACCAGCCTGGTATAATCTTGGTGAGTATGTAGACTTGTACCAGCCTGGTATAATCTTGATGAGTATGTAGACTTGTACTCTTGGTATAGTCTAGATGAGTATATAGACTTGTACCAGCCTGGTATAATCTTGATGAGTATGTAGACTTGTACCAGCCTGTCATAGTCTAGATGAGTATGTAGACTTGTACCAGCCTGGTATAATCTTGATGAGTATGTAGACTTGTAACAGCCTTTCATAGTCTAGATGAGTATGTAGACTTGTACCAGCCTGGTATAATCTTGATGAGTATGTAGACTTGTACCAGCCTGTTATAGTCTAGATGAGTATGTAGACTTGTACCAGCCTGGTATAGTCTAGATGAGTATGTAGACTTGTACCAGCCTGTTATAGTCTAGATGAGTATGTAGACTTGTACCAGCCTGTTATAGTCTTGATGAGTATGTAGACTTGTACCAGCCTGGTATAATCTAGATGAGTATGTAGACTTGTACTCCTGGTATAGTCTAGATGAGTATGTAGACTTGTACCAGCCTGGTATAATCTTGATGAGTATGTAGACTTGTACCAGCCTGTTATAGTCTAGATGAGTATGTAGACTTGTACCAGCCTGGTATAGACTTGATGAGTATATAGACTTGTACCAGCTTGGTTTAGTTTAGATGATTATGTAGTCGTGTACCGGCCTTGTTTATTCTAGTTGGTTGTGTAAACTTGTACCATGACCTATGAGAGAGTGTCAAACATACCTCGTGCATCTCCGTGTAACTGTCTAGGTTGATGTTCTGATGCAAACATGTTTTACTGAAACACAGGAGAGAACGAGCCAGCCTTTTACCTACACCTAGGGGCTTGTTCATAGGCATAATGACATGGCCACATACCGATGAGCAGAAAATACCTTACAGGGGTTAGCGAGTTTTTCGTAAGTCACCATGAAAAAGCACTGTACTGCATTTTCGTGTTGAGGTTGTGCATTGTTGTGGGAGACTGAGGAGCCGAGAGGTCACAAAGACACAACGCACTTTGCGCATCACAGGGGATAAATTTACACATACTATCACATATTGTATTTACTAATTTTAAAAGCGAATATAATAATTAGTTCGCTGTATCTTCTGGTACAATAAAGCTCTAAATATACAAATCGCCCTCATTCTTTGAGAATTAGATTATACAGATATTCTCTTGGGGAAACAAAGGCGGTCTTGATTAATATCGCCGCGAAATCTTTGATATGAGCCAAATTTAGACGTTTTCGCAGATGATGGGCAATACCAAAGATATTTTGAATGAGACTCTACGAGACAGATATAGCTGTCAGACAAAACTGTTATATAAAACATACAGTCAATAAACAATGCGAGTATCAAATGATTTTAAATCATTTTGAATAAAGAATGGTATGATGAAATTTCACGGCATAATGTCAATATTGCGACAAGATAGTTTAGTTTAGTTTAGTTTATTATCATAAGCAGTAAAACCATATGGCCTTGAGCATACATGCAAATATAAATGTATAAACAGTAAGTGACATAATGTCAAGTGTCAACATGTACATGATACTACAAATATATAGCGTGAGGTACATGAAGTATACATTAATTATAATAGAAACAATATTGGTTTCTAATCTCAAAAGCTTTATATACGAACATAGCTAAATTCTTGGTGATACCAATTTTTTCAGATTTCATTTATTCAGTAAATTTCGGTATATTCGGTCTTGACCAATAATATTTTTTAATATACATTTTCTCAGATCATTGTAAAGTGGACATTCTAGTATAAAATGGAATTCATCCTCTAAAACATTACAATTGTGACATTTTCTTTCTTCATGTGGTATTGCGACAGGTTTATGCCACCTGCCTATTTCAATTTCTAATCTATGTGAAGAGACTCTTAATCTACATAGTGAAGCTCTAAACTTCTCTATATTAACTAAATACAAGTAGGGTTGAAACTGAAAACTTGAAAACAAAGTATAACTTTTAGCTCTTGATGAATCGTTCAAATCAGACATCCATTTTTGTATAAATACATCATTTAATCTAGTTTTTAGTATATTTATAAAAGCATTATTATCACCAACGCCTTGAAATAACCATACGTCATTAAATCCGAGTGACTGTAACAAATATTATACAGAATATGCCCAAGAAGTATTGCTATTTGGTCTTATTTCTAAATCTCTGTACATCATATCATAAACACATTTAACATATACATGATTGTCCATTTGTACTACCTTTAACCAATACTTTACAACCCCTACAGCTCTTTTTGTCAATAACGAAGTCCTACCAAGTTCACCGTATATAAAGTTATTTTGTGTTTGTATCTTCACACTAAGTAATCTTTTACAAAAATTTAAATGTACTCTCTCTAAAACTACAGACTCGTTTAGTCCCCAGACTTCAGAACCATAATGTAAGATAGGAAGAATAAGTTTATCAAACAATTCCAACTGACTTTTAACTGACATATATGGATACTTAAAACAAGAGTTGATTTCAATTTATACATTGCCTTCATTGCTTGTCCTGCTAATGTATCAAATGTTGTTTTAAAAGAACCTCCAGTTGTAAAAACAATTCCTAGATATGTGAAGTTATTAACAATTTCTAAAATCTGACCTTTAAACAAAAACTTTAAATTCTGTTTTATTTGTCCACCATTTTTAAAAATCATAACCTTTGTCTTAGTTGAATTAACACTTAATTTCAAGATATATACTGCCTTAAAGGCCCATTATCACACTGACTGTTACAGTTATTTATAGCACTATATTTACAAGGAAGATATGGGGACGGGGCGAAAAATATGTGGCCTTTTGTACTGTTGTTTTTGCTTTATTTTCCGGTTGTAGGCAGGTATTGTTTTTACATTGACTTCCATTATTTTGATATCTGCAACATTTGCTACTTTATCCGTTGCGCTCGGTATAAGAGTAGTATTACAGTTTACATTTGGGGTGAAAGTCATTTAACAGATGATAGGAATTATACAATGAGATTTGATGGTTTAAAATTAAGGCAAGCCAATTTACTGTTTAAACTGACAACATTCACTACCTTTCATTTATACAGTGTGATTTGAAATTTAACTTGCAGAGAGTGAGTAATCATTAATGTAAACATATATGAATAGTCGATCCGAGCAGCCGATACAAATAATACTAATACTATTTTACTCACATTGATCAGTTATATGGGTGTTCAAGCCACTTATTCCAAATTTGCTTAGAATTTATGTTTTTTTTTGTGTTGGGGGGGGTATCTTTAAGCCTGTAGTTTGTTTTGTATGTTCAGTCCAAAATTGCTAAATTTATTCTATGCTCACACAGAACTTGGAACAAAATAAAGTTCCACTTGTCAACACATAATTGAAATAAATGCGCACACTTTATCTACAAATTGCCTATTTTTCTCGAAATTGGAGGGGAAGTTTTTAATGAATACACTGTTAGAGGGAAAATATGAAAAAGTCAGAAAGCAAAACACATAAAATGAAATATGTACTTTACATGACTGAAGAACACAGTTACTACTATGTCGTGAATCGTTTTGTTTCTTTTAGTTTTTTATGTCTCTTTAGAAGCGTCTACACGTGCCCTGATGGTAACATGGCCTCAGACATAGTGAAACAAATTACAGGTACATTTTGAATGTAGATAGAAAATTTAACTTTTCTCCGAAGGAGACATGAGATGGCGCTAGAATAGTAGAACAGTTCAATTTTATGGGACATATCTTAAAAGAACTTTTAATTAAAAGGGCAAAATAAAATAGCTTAATTAATTCATTTTCTTTATAGATCATACAGAAATTTATTCATAGGATTTTCAATACAAAAAAGCCGTACAAAGTACGGACAGACTGGATGATTATTGTGAGGAATTTTGATCAGTACTCTTGTATCATAGCATAAAATGAGAAATCGACCACGCATGATTAGATATATATGTACTCTTTTGTCCAGTGTCACGATGTTAAACTATATATTCTGTTTCATTGAATAGTCCTTTGATAGAAAGCAATATGTTAACAATTTCACGATGCCAATGATGCGTTTTGTAAAGTCTTTCAAGTTGGTTTTTCCGTTCTCAACATGTACAGCGAACGTCTTAAAAAAGAGACACCAAAACTTTAAATTAGAACCGAAACGAGTTTTGAAAACAGAAACATAACCATATGTTACTTAACAAAAAATTCAAAATTAGCAAGTAAAACACTTATATAAAGCTTAAAGATTAATCTTATTTTTAAACACCACGGCGTAATATTTTAATCTTTTTGCACTACAAATCTGATTTTGCAACAAAAATAGCAGAACTTGTTTACAAACTACTATGTAAGACTACAATAATGGGTACAAATCCTGTATTAAGTTACATAATACCCTTTAAAATGACCAATGTACAGTGTGCTTAAACTGAAACCTGTAAGAAGTACTTACACTGTTGTACTTCCGGTACATATAAGCATGGAAAATGAACTTAACAAAATAGGTAGATCATCAATGTTGATCAAGAAAATGCTAAATCACTATATTCAATAGAAAAACAATTGTAAAAAAATTAGCATATTTAATTTATAACTTATGAGGTATTTATTTTACTAAAGATATAAATCGGTGCTAAATGTTGTAAAATTATGACGGTAAAAACACTTTAAACTCTGTGAGCTTATTTTGAAAATAATTACTCTCAAAGTTTTACAATAAAATCTGTTTATTTACAGGTGTTCATACAACAATCTGTATTTAGCCCATGTCTTGCTAAATATAACACAGAGAATAATACTTGACATCTAAAACGGAACTTCATTAAAAACTATAAAAGAGAAGCAATTGACATAACAGCCTGAATAAAAGGCTATTTTCGATGCATTGTAGATGTGGCATTTACACAAGAAAGAGTCGTGTTTTATGTAGGAACTTGGCCTAATGACGTTGAAGTAAAGCAATAAAGATCATGTAATGGAAATCACCTTTAGGAACACAATAGTTGTCAATAAATGTCATTTCTTTCTTTACAATTTAAAAAATGGGTTTTAAATGGGCTGATAGAAAAGAACTCTCACAAAATAATCTTAATAACAGCAATAAAACTAAAAATTGAGGGTAAATTAGGTGCTTCACTCTGTATTATGAGCAAACTTTCTAAAAACTTAGCACGTGTGAGAATCCCTACCAAGGCAGTGTTTTGAACCTTAAACCGGAACTGTTTCAAGACACCGACACATAATTGCAACTGTCTTCTTGTTAACATCAAAGTTGATGTAAAATTTTGTTGTGCTTTGTTTACCACACTAGTAAAATCTGCGTCATTATATTTTCTACAACTGTCTAATGTTTTAGATAATTTGTGGCATGTTTTTGTTTGATTTTTGTACGCGTAGTATGTCCCGATGTGTGAGGAAATTCTGTAAAGAATTTGCAAAAAATTTTCAAAGTACTTTCGACAACTTTAAGCGGACTGTCATGTAAAAGACGTTTTGTTACAGCCATTGAGTTGACCAGTTACCTCTTATGGACTACTAAGTAAGCTAACTTTTTCCAGATATGTTTTGGTGCTGAACCTGAGTAAGCTTGTTATGTTCTGTGGCATTGTAAAATATTGATGGCTAGTAGATGCTCACCCAACCCCATTATGACAAATTTGCTTTCCAGCCAAAGTACGTAGACAAGCTATACCGCAATACGATCCCATATTTATTTTTCATCTTTAATTGACGACCCGTAATAAATGAAAACAAAAATATGGACACATGATTTGAAGATATTAGAGCTTATCTTGAAAACTTGAAAAAGTGAAGAGAAAAACAACTTTAATTGTACATTTATTTGGATTGTGGCGATAATTTATTTCGATCGTAAATTACACAACGCATTTATCCTTAAGCCGAAGAATATTATATCTAGGTCTCTGTGTTGGAATGATGAAATCATGTGAGTACACTACATGCTGAAATTTTTATCTGTATTCAGAAAGCTTGAACAGAAACAGTCATGAAACAGTTTTCGAATCATTTCAGATATATGTAGGTACTAACACCATGTAATTTAACATTCCAAGTGGTTGACACGCTGGTTAGTGTTTTACTTGAAAAGATACACTTTGGTTGTAGCTTCGCTCTGTGGTGATGTCCCCAAAAAAGTGTATTTTACCTGAAAGGTAAAATAAATTCTTTAGACGAATTAATATTAAAAGTTCATTTCACATGTGCAATCACCTAAAGTGTAATAAGAATATTAATACTAGAACACTACTTACGAAGCACCTACATTAATAACTAAACACTTGAAGGATGATCTAAGGTGTGTATATCGTGCCAAGTTGCGACTCGTCTCTCAATTCAAGTATTTGCTCATTTACTGCTTTCAAGTATTTGTTCTGCGGCAATATTTTATCACATCCACTCGATATACGCAGTATATCTTTCATACCTCGTTGACATCAGTCGTAAAGTCTAGCATGTATTTGTAGTTAGTGTTAACATAATTTTTAACGAGGTCTAACAATTGAGATTACTTACGACACGGATATTAATTAAACAGAGAATTACATACATGTATGCACAGAAAACCACTAAGTGACCAGTCAAATAGAAATGAAAACTATGCCATAACAGTTTAAAGTGACAAGACCTATCCAATATAATATTACTGCCGCCTGTTTTATGGTGTTCCAAGCTGAAACTTAATTAAAAAGTTTACTCTTGACAACACATTCTTAACAGCAACATGATTATAGTTTTAGGAGCTCCTGCACACAAGGAAATTAAACCTCAACCACATTCTGTATTTCTCTCGATCAACTGGAGCAACAAACAGTGACACATGTGGAATGCATCAGTATCAAAATCAATGCACCCAGAGTTATCAAAGTGAATTAAACAGGTCCTGCACACAATTCAGTTGTTATACCGAATCTAAATCGCAATTTACTTCTCTACTACATTTATACTTCGACAAAAGAAAAATGAGGTGTGAGAAGACGTTCGCCTCGGCCTTTTCCGTTGTACTGCATTGAACTGAATGTATTGATACGACTCACAGAGCGTAGTTCATCTTTAACAACAAAGTACGTGTTCAAGTTGATAACTACTAAATTGACTTTTTATTCAGTTAACAACTTGACTACACACATTTTGTCCAAAAGACAACATAGTCTACCGAAATGCAGGACAAATAGAAAAATATGACACTATCTTTTGGGCATATGTTAGGTAAAATAGGTCACATGTGTCTTAAATTTAAATTTAAAAGAAGCAAAAATATTTTACAACATGAAAATATCCACGTCACTGTTTGAAAACATTGGTATCAACACAATTTAAGGACCACGGAAAAGCGCCTTTTATGGCAATCAATCAAAACTTTAATTACAAAAACACTTAAACTGGTTTCACTACTTTATCAAATGCATGTTTTAAAAAGAACATACGCCTATTTAAACATGCCTTATCTTAAAGAATAAAAGTAGACCAGCTTATCTAACAGTACACGACAATCTAAAAGCAAAGTAAACATGTTTCAAGCTATGCTTAAAAAGTCGGTTAACAAAGTAGAGTTAATGCCTTAATTTCTAAAGAATTTACCGGAAATGTTGATACATGATAAAACTCCTGTTTAAAAGAGCCCGGTTTATAAAATATATAGCGCAATATATGGGCATAAATAAAACAAAATATGATTAAAATCCATGATGTTTTCCGTTCCGTGTCACTCCATCCTCTCCTGTTTTCCCAAAGTAATTGGTAATTTTAAGAAGACTGGTGCAAAACGGAGTAGAGTCAATTGAAAAGTATATAGATGTGCAAAATATATAATAAATTCTGTCTGCAAGAGTGGTTCCGGTAAATGAAACATGGTACCGTTAAAATCACATCAGTTTATCGGTTATCAGGTTTTATCAAAGTACAATATCAGTTGCGTTCAACGTCCGAAAAGAGACAGAGAATTGATTCGTTTTTCCGTCAAACCAATAAACGGTATCAATGACATTTAGGAGACAGTAACTGTAGACAAACAGCTTTTTGTCATTAAAACGGATAATTATTAGCGGTCTTCGACCTCAGATGGTTCTCTGTGTAACAAAGGTCTTTCCTGATTACTGATATAACAGCACTGAAAGATAAATAAGCAAAATCAATATTGTCTTTCCATTTACAAATAATGTAAAAATAGTTCACAAAAGTCATGACATTGTCATTCTTCCGCTTCTGATATTTTTTGTCGTAATTTTATTCATTATTGAGAAGAATGCAGGATGATGTAAATAACCTTATAGTTTAATAAGACACTTATTTCTTTTTCACGAAACATACCGGTTTTATCAATGGCTGTAGGTGTGACTGAAATATGGCGACGATCCAATAAAGTCATATGTCAACAATGCTCCCGTAGTATAAATACCGATACAATCCTCAGATAAACTTCAGTAGTAACTTTCGCCGCACGTCACTCCGATAAATCTATAACGAGGTGAATTTTAAAGGATCATTTTGATAAAAATAAAAACTTATATAAAATACTGGCAAAGGAAATTTGAAAGTTTAAATCTGGAAATTATAACTATTTTGCGTTTAATAAAATAGAAAGTGCAAATATACAGTATAACACAAAAGAGGAAAAACAAAATAAAACAAGTCTACAAAATCTGAAAAATTATTTAGATGAGTGTACAATATGTTTGACTTTGAAGACGACACTAGTGATTTGAGTGTGAGTTTTGGTACATCGCCACCGAACAGGCCGTTTGTTGCCGAGGGTTCGGATTTGTTTAAAGCTGTGATGGAGGACCTCCGTCAGGACAATAAACTCTCGCGTGCTGTTGTCGACGTTGTGTCAAAATCAGACAGAGACAAAATCAGTTCTACGGCCGATAAAAGTCGCCGTTATTTGTGTAGACGTTGTTTGAGTGATAGAACAATGTGCCATTGTATGAAAGACAACTCAAAAAGTGCAATACACAGGGTGCATTGGGTAGATGAAATATATGACAAACCGCTGGCTGTGGAACAAGCGATCTCTGATTTTCCGTTGGAAGGACGTATTTCTCCTCTAAATCAACATACAGACAGTGTAAAACCGATATTGAAACACAAAGCAACTTGTATAATAATTGTTTCTGAGTAACATGGCAGCAGTGAAATCACCTGACACCTGCATCAATACGGGTAAACTGTCCCGACCTATACTCAGGAAGCCACTAAAGTTATGAATTTTAGTATAAATTAACTGTTCAAGAAGCTTTGTTTGACTATTGGGATAACGAAGTGTGAATCGAAGACGATATTACTGCAATAGCCATAACTTCTTCATGTGACGGACGCTTCACAGCACCAACAGTCAAACTGTGCAATATGTAGAATGAACCTGTGCTTTATATTTCTATGTCATTGTTTTTATTTACATTTATAACTTCGCCATGGTCTGATTTAAAACATTTGTATGTGTTTGCAATGTCATGACTTCTGTATATATTTAGCATATAGATGTAATCGATAAGGTGCTCGAAAATAATCACTGACTACCTGAAATAGATTTTGTTTGTTACTGCCTGGATAATAGACAAAACCTACCCGCATTTAAACATCGCATTTAAACATTTAATATTTACGAAACCTTATACATTTGTACATGTAAAATTACACGTATCAAATTTATACGTATAAAATAAATAAACAAATTATTCAGTTTCACATTTATTCAAAAGTTATAAATCATAAATATTTATTTACACATTGTAATTTGTATTATGAGATGATACGAAGGTAATTAATAAAATATCTTAAATAATCGATTGTGTTGTTGCTTGACTGATGGTTGGTTTTGTGAAAAAGGTAAATTGATCTTATTGTATGATAAGCGAGGACAGCCTGGTGGTATCACGTATTGTCCAACTATGTTAATTTCTTCTTTAACCGTAGCAATGATTCATCTGAAGGAAGTGGTACCGTGAAAACATTCACAACATGTTTCAGTAAATTGTAATGATTAATGACTCTGCTGAAGTACAACTTCCAGGAATTTGTTTGTTTGTTATATGTGCTTATTATGTCATGGTAGCTATGGTACGACCTGGAATAATACCCGGCTTCTATATATAGACTAGGTTTGTCATTTGATACCAAGATGCGTTAAAGGTTCAATATTGACACAAGACCAGATGTTTCTACTATAACATTTCACCAATAATTCCAGCGCCATTTGTTGTGAACAAACAAATTTAGTTCCGATTTCTTAAGTACCGAACTGGGGGCCCGGCCGCCGCAGAAAACCAAATTATATTCTTCATTCGAAACCATGTGGTGAACAGAAAACAAAGTGTATTAATATATAATGTTACAATGCAGCATCAGCTAAATTGTAAATATAACTAAATAAATGTTCGAGTAAGAACCCTGATCTTTCATTTTACCATGATGCCAAAAATAGACGATTAACTATATTTTGAACAGTCAGGAATATTTACGTTTGGGTATGCGTTCCCGTGACAAACGTAAAATGTCTAACCGATCTTTATTTTAAGAATTAAATATTTTGACAGTCAGGGAAATTTTTCCCTTTTTTTTTACATTTTTTTTTTACGAATATATCCATCCATTCATAAATCTTACTCAATCGCGGCAAGGGACGTAACTATGACTTTCCTTATTGCTGATGTGTTTATTCTGTGGAAATGGCGCGAGCTAGTCTGCGTTCCTACATGTATTAGAAATACGCTTGAGCACCTTAATTAAGCAGAAAACAAGTGTTAGGATACGTTAATGTCGATGTTTAAACGATTTGTTATATTTCATAGGCGGTGATCGCTTTAAGTAGAAGGCAATTTACCCTATATTCGACTGTAGGCCTCGTTATCTTGAAACGCATCGAATGAGCTATTTTGTTAAAATACATTCATATCTTATCTATCAATGACTGCAGAAAAACGTTTGAACATCGTTACTTACTGGTCTCAACCGCATATTCGTTCTATAAATGTATATTGAGGCATTTTAGATACGCATTGTTACTTTGTCGGTCCGCACAATAAATTGATCCCCTTATTGATCGGTGCTATTGCCTGCTCGTTTGTGTTATCGAAGCGCCGTAACTAGCTGCTCGATCAGTGTCTTATTGTAGACAGTAGGTGAAAACATTTTGTTGAGTACAGTGAATATGTGTACCGGTAATAGAAACAGAGACAATTCGATCCAAAATACGATTTATAACTGTTGCATTCTGTTCATATCTTATTACCAACTGGTATAG
The DNA here is from genome assembly GCA_022818135.1 of Saxidomus purpurata. Classification (NCBI taxonomy): domain Eukaryota; kingdom Metazoa; phylum Mollusca; class Bivalvia; order Venerida; family Veneridae; genus Saxidomus; species Saxidomus purpurata. The sequence continues at coordinate 12,664,343 of JAFMSR010000005.1, forward strand.
CCTTCACTTATGAAGATTACAGACTGAAATAGCCGTCACAACAAAACAAAGAACAAATATTTTGAATACACAAACAAATCCAGCGTCTTCAGCGCTTTGATTATTATTACTATCAAATCTTTACTATAAGAGTGTGCCAGTGCGTGTTACAGTGACTATAAATTAGCGGTAAGATGTATATTGCATGACTGTTCATAACCTCCCCGCCCAATACCTATAAGGAATCAAGTTGTGTTTATATCCAAAGAAGGTAACATTTGCTTCAAATAACTTTTCTCACAAAGAAAAATTAGAGAACGGCTCAAAAAGAGGGTAGGTGTGCGGTGGATAAAGACAGTGAGTAAAGGGCGTTTAACATAAAATCGGGGTAGTCAAACTGTTTCAGTTCGTGTGTGAGACAAGAACTCTGGTATGTAAATGCAGTAAACGCACTGGACATTTTTTCCATGTGTTCGGAGTTTTAAAAACCGTTTTATACTTATTTCTGTCATTTTACAGGTGGACAGTCTACCTAACCATCGTCCCTGGTTTAATGCTATGTTATTGTTCTATGTACAAATACATTTATAACATTTTAGACAAATACAAATATACATAAACAAAAGGATTGGACCACTAGTTATAGCAACATAAGAAATCGGCCTTCTCCAATGTGATATGATTATAAATATAATGGCAGGATGACCGTTCAGATTTGCGTATACCTTATATAAATATTGGAATAGATTTGTTTGACATAGAAACTAAGCAATGTAAAACAGAAAAGTCAATCTTTTTAAGAAAAAAAAGTAATGAGAAAGAAAACACAAACAGCACACTTTGATTGAAAAGGGCTTATTTCTTCACCGGCACGAATGATTTAAAGTCGAAATATGGAACCGTCAAGTAGTATTTCAGATACGTTCCCGAGAAGGACCTATATTCCTTAAGCACTCGACCGCGGAGATGGAATCTACTCCTGCTTCCTATATAATATCTGCTATACAAGTTCTAACATCTGTGCATATATGTCTTGTGATCCATTATAATTGTTTTCATGATCGTTCAGTATTTCCCCTTTCTACTTCTTTCAAACAAATAGAAGGCGACGGACAGTATTAACCAAAATAATGCTTTTGGCATACAAGGTCTCTTCCAAAATCAACGTGCATACACACGGGTCTAAAAGAAGAAACTCCTTTGAATTGGCGTATATCGGTATCCGGTTCTAAAGGCCTACAGGTGTCATTTTATTTAGAATGTACACACTTCTATGTTTACAGTTATCAAGAATTGGGAACCGTTGTCTGATATCAAGAACAGGACAGTAAAATGATGATCTACTGTTCGTATCCCTAGGTATAAAATATTGAAATCAGTTTTATGGCACAGTGCTTACAATGAGTTCGTGAACAAGTCAGAAAATATGTACACTGTCTAAGCTGATTAGGGGATTTAGCGTAAAGACGGGGATTTGAACTCTAGCGTGTCTCATTCAGACTACGTAGTACACGTAAGCAAACGAAAAGGGGCAGTCGTATGAAGCGGGTCTGAGGTCAACAAATTAGCATGCCATCAGTAACGGGAGTTGGCCGTCACGTCCACATTCTCAGAACATATGAATGGCAATTATTCAAAAAAAGGTGGGACCTCTGCTTCTTATACTTTTAAACTCGGTGAAAATGAATAAAGCCAAGCCCGAGCACGAGGTGTGTCCTTGGGCAAGGACACTGATGAAACACATGCCTAAGTCCACCCAGCTTTAAATGCCATTGGGTAGGAGTGATAAAAAACTCGCTGCCTCTCGCGAGCGTGATGACATCTGGAATTAGTGTTCGAGAGCGATTCAATAAGCTACGGAGCTTTCTTCGTAATCGACCTAAAATATATTCGTTTAAACTAAAATGACTAAATTTAAGTATGCAAATGTCTGTCTGGCTGTCTAACTACTTTAATGTCGCCGTCAAGCTATACGCACGTGCCTAGTACTTTATTTGCTATTGTACAAAAGAACTCATTAAAATAATGTGCATTCTTTAATTCTTTATTCTTTGAAAAAAAAAAACTTTATTCAATAAAAGGCAAATTAGTTATTTCAAATTTGAGTACAAAATGCGAACCCTAGATACAATGCCTACATTGAGGTGCTCCAGTATAATTTGAAGCATTCACTAAAAAACATAGCCATAAAGAAATACACGACCTTTTATTATTTATTTTTGAAATCATTAGTATATTTCTGCATGTGCTAATAAAAGTAAACAAAGATTTATTTGCACTGTCTGAAAGTAGTCCTGGTTCGTATAGAAATAAATGTACGATGTTCTTAAAATAGCATAAATGTTAACATAACGGTCGCTGTTGGTTATAATGTTATTTATATGCAAAGTGCACTCCTTGTATTATTTTTTATCAAACTCTTTGGTATTCTTAGCAAATAGACAACTTTGCAGCCTTACTTGAAACATGTATAATAACAGTAAATTGAACAATAATTATCTTTCAACTTACAAATATTTATTTAACCTCATGCAGACAAAAAAGCTGAAATATGTGGAATAGGTGTCTCTGAATTCCAGTTTCTGAACAAATGATTAACATGCGACGCATTAGTCACTTTATGACAAAGATGCAATTCTCTGTACATTTGTATACTTTAATTGACTCTTTAAAGTTAAACAGACAAAGACACGATGGTCTACTTTATTACAAAAGCCACGTTTTCCGCCGCTTTCAATTACATGCGGTCAGCAACCTTTTACGACCCAATTAAGGCTTTGTTGCCATCTGTAAGGTCAACATGATTTCTTGCAAAACTAATGCTATTTAACCATACCCAATCTTAAATTGAACACCGCATGGTAGATTAGAAAAACTGTGTTAATGTAAGAATTGATAAAAAAAAGGTCGTGAAACTAATGTAAACAATCATGGTAATGTTTGAAAACTACTCTAATTATTGATTCTGTGATACTTGTCTTACAACCCAGTATGGTATGAACTTAACGATGTATATGTGTTAGTAGGCTGTTTATTGTACTCTTATACCGCCGAAATGGCCCCGTCCTTAATAAATTACGCAAAAATATGATAGAGTATCTATAAAACATTTTAACCAAAATTGTTGAACCCGCTGGCAACTAGTGATTCTATATTGATGATCGATGTAGTTCAAAATCAGCCTGCATGCCCGTACAATCTGGTTGTAAACAGCGATCTTGGTTATTCAGTAATAGACAAAAGTGCAAATAAATATCCCCACACTGGAAAGAAGTAGAAAAAAACTCCATGAATAATGCACACATACGGTTGACAACACATATGAAAGTGTAATATATAATGGACTGCAAAGACGTTGCATTGACTATTAAATAACATGTATCATATAGTTGTTTTAGAAACTCATAAATCGGAGTTATAGAGATACTTTCATTTCCGTAGTTTGTAAGTAACTCATCATCGATGTGTATTTATCTGTTGTATAATATAGTTAATGATAATCCTGAGAATCATTCAAATATTCTAGGTTTAAACAAGCTTTATGGGGTTGCATGGCGAATATCTCTATAGATGTGTAGATAAATAGCTGCGCCAAAATCTCTTTCATATAATTCTCATTTTAGATAGTGAAATGTAAATCAATCTTCTTTATATTAATATTTTTTCTTTATTGATATCATTAGCATCACTTTATTTTCAGATAAGCGTGTTAAACCATTAAGGCATCACCAAGCAGTTACGTAGACTGAAACAAATGACATTGATGCCATTTCGGTTTCTAAATGTGATTGGTCCTAATAAGTTTTTAAATGCACTGATAACGAATACGTTTTTGAGAAGGTCATAATGACAAGAAGTTATTTATTATTGACAGTAATTAAGGGGGGTCACTGGTGAGGTTTTGGATTTTTGCACTTCCGGAAATTTACATTTGTTATATTTCAAAAATGATGAGTTAACTGGAAAAAACAATTATGTAGTAGTAAGCTAAGGCACAAAAGGAATATTTTAGTGTAAAAACATTGAACATTTTTGAGAAAAAATATTTTGAGCTCAGATTTTGTGACTAAATTGACAAATTTTGTTATATGCAAAAATGGGGGTAGAGGTACAAAAATAGTCATTTCTCAAAAACCATTTAAGATATTTACTTAATTCAAACTGTATAACAAGAAGAATTGTTAGGATATAAAAATGCATTATTATCTTGTTCCTTTTACAGTTCTTTGTTACAGACCTATGCCGTCATATTTCAAAGCTCATCGAAATCTAAAAAACACATTTTCGTCAGTTTTTGTTGAATTTCTTTCTTATATGCCCATTGACCCCCAATTTTTATTTTTGCATTCTACAATAAAGATTTTAATCAAACTGTAGGCAAAATATCTGAAAAACCTTGTTATTCCTTTATCATGAAATATTCATTTATCAAAATTTGAAAAAAAAAATTTAGTGAAGTGGGTGGGGTAATAATAAGGAGCGTAATATTTATTCAGATGATGATAGAAATACCACTATCTCTAATTTTTATCCTAAAGTATGACAGACTACATTAGAAGAAATTAAAAATTAATAACCGTTCTGAAACATACACCACATACATAATCGTTTATAATACGAAAATTCTAGCTAATTCTGCATTAAGCACCTTTTCTGATAGTGCATCACTAAAGATTAATATTGCCGGAAAAGTTAAGTCATTGACCTATCATTATTTTTCAGAAATTCACTATCAATTGTTAGTCTCCATAAAAAACCGGGTCAATGAAAAAATTTCTTGTTATTTTGAATTTCAGCAGTGACCCCCCTTAAATTGTAACTGCATATTGAGACAAACAGTTCGATACAATGCAGGCATTATTTGTCAATGATTTTGTAACAATTTGGTGTTAGATAGTGGTATGCAAATCTGAAAACCGCAATATGTTTGCTATTGGTTGTGTTTGCTGGTCAATCTTTTCCATAGCTTCTCTGTAACTAGACCCTTAACGACAACATTGACTTCATATAATAACATCAAATATTGAAATATAGTCAATGTAGCATCTATATATACCGCTGATGCATAAATAAACAAAAACAATTTCAAAACACAAATATCATATCTAAATTTAGAAATATAATTATATGACATATTAACGGTCAATAACTCTCAATATACATTTCAAAATCTTTACACCGAGAAAAACCACACGTGTAACCTACCGATATTGTCTTCTGAGATATACATGGTAGAATGTGTATATCCCATGAGATGCACATGGTAGAATGAGTATATTCCATGAGATAATCATGATAAAATATGTATATATCATGAGATAAACATGGTGAAATGTGTATATTCCATGAGATATACATGGTAAAATGTGTACATTTCATGAGATATACATGGTAAAATGTGCACATGTATATACCATGAGATATACATGGTAGAATGTGTATATTCCATGAGATATACATGGTAAGATGTGCATATTCCATGAGATATACATGGTTAAATGTGTATATTCCATATACATTTATATGTGTAGACCCTTAACGACAACATTGACTTCATATAACATCAAATATTGAAATATAGTCAATGTAGTATCTATATACCTCTGATGCATAAATAAACAAAAACAATCTCAAAACACAAATATCATATCCAAATTTAAATTTAAAAATATAATTATATGACATATTAATGGCCAATAACTCTCAATATACATTTCAAAATCTTTACACCGAGAAAAACCACACGTGTAACCTACCGATATTGTCTTCTGAGATATACATGGTAAAATGTGTATATTCCATGAGATAAACATGGTAAGATGTGTATATTTCATGAGATATTCATGGTAAAATGTGTATATTCCATGAGATATACATGGTAAGATGTGTATATTCCATGAGATGCACATGGTAGAATGTGTATATTCCATGAGATATACATGGTAGAAGGTGCATATTCCATGAGATATACATGGTGAAATGTGTATATTCCATGAGATATACATGGTGGAAGGTGTATATTCCATGAGATATACATGGTAGAAGGTGTATATTTCATGAGAAATGCCTGGTAAAATGTGTATATTCCATGAGATATACATGGTAAAATGTGTATATTCCATGAGATATACATGGTAGAATGTGTATATTCCAGGAGATATACATTGTAAAATGTGGATATTCCATGAGATATACATGGTAAAATGTGTAAATCCCATGAGATATACATGATAGAATGTGTATATTCCAGGAGATGAACGTTGCGTCGAATTCATGAACATATCGTAGAAATCAGGACAAAAACTTCATTTGTATATGCAAAGTGATTTTAGCTTTGTAAAACCCAACATTATAAGGTACCTTATTTCTTTTAGAACTTGCTGTTCATAAATTTGAAACAGGCGCTATCTGTTGAAGTCGTTTGCTTTTACTGACATGGTTAGTACATAAATACATTTTTTTTTTTATGATTCCATGAGATATACATGGTTTATTTTTAACAATGTACACTTTGATTGAGATAGTTTATAGTTTAATCATAAGGTACAATGTGGCCATGAGCATACATGCAAATGTAGATGTATAACAGTAAGTGCATGTCGAATGTCAACATGAACATTATTGTAGAAACAAAGCGTCAGGTACATGAGGTATAAATTAAATAATATAAACAATTGATTTGTATATGTCAAAAGCTTTAGTGGATTTTAGCTAAATTCTTGTTAAAACTTTCAATTTCATTAATTCAGTAAATTTCGGTATCGGCTTCCAACAATATCATTTTTCTCAGAACATTGCAAAGTGGACATTCTAATAAAAATGTTGATCAACATTACAATTGTGGCGCTATCTCGTGTTGAAGTCGGACCGTTTATGCCCTGCCTCCAATTACTAATATATGTGAAGAGACTCTTAATCTGACATTGTGAACTCTAATAGGGTTAACTGAAAACTTAAAACAAAGTATAACTTTTTTTTCTTGATTGATCGTTCAAATCAGCCATCCATTTTTGTATAAATACTGTATTTAAGAAATATTTAAACATTATTTACACTGCCTGACAAAATACTCATTAAATTATAAATAGCAGAATATGCCCAAGAAGTATTGCTATTTGGTCTTATTTTAAATTACACATATTATAAACACTTTATACATGATTGTCCATTTGTAGGGGGGGGGAAAAAAATTTTTAAAAAAAAAAAAAAAAATTTGAAATATGATCAATAAAAACACAGTTGACAGATTTAAAAATATATAAAGACAAATAATCGGTAAAATGATCTTGCACTACTTATGGGTTACCTTTTCAAATATTATGTTGAGCTCCATTAGTGTTGTTGACAAAAACTCGTTCAGATATAGACCACGTACCTGTTCATTTCCTGGTTAAATTGCTGTCCTTTGTTTACATGTACTTAAGCTAAGAGAAAGATTATCTAAACTCCTAGTAAATGGAATATTGAAACAATAGCAGTGAAACTGGTTTATCTTATCTGTAATTGAAAGTACCACAATACAATACCAATAAATATCTCTGTTCCAGATTGACCTATTGAATTTCCTTCTTTTTACTTGGTGCGTACAAACAGATAAGTAATTAATTCTGACTTTTGTCTAAGTACGGGAGTACGCCCTTAGACAGATCAGTATAACCCCTGCGCCAGGAATTGCGTATGTTTAAACATTACGTCTTTGGTCATTAACAAGACGTAGACCATTACAAGCTTTTACATGTTTTAACACTTATCAGTTGGCAAGGTTAACGAAGTGTGTTATTTCTGCATTCAAAGAGTTGTCGTTGAAGAAAACTTCATGAAGAATGGTTTCAAATACAGAATCTGGATCAATTTATGACTTCAAAACTCCAGAAAACACCTTGTGTTTTTGTTCATTTGAGGATCAAGTATAGCGTCTGCTCTTTACAGCTTTTTATATATGCAAGGGTTATATCGTACATAAAGTTGCGGTCTGGAAATTTTACAATCATAGCTAATATTACGGCTTTAAAACGAATGACAACTTAAAGACATTTTAAAAAGGTGAAGATACATCCACAATAATCTGGAACAATGCTCACCATCCTGTTAGTGCGCATTACACAAATACATTGAACATATTAGTTAGTACTCGCTGTGTAAATTTTTTATTATAATTTTACTAACCACATCTTACTCAATGCTTAATACATACTTGTGACTTTGACTTCAACTAAAAGTGATCAGTGAACAATGCTCCGACAAAATTCTATATAGTGAGTAATGCTCAACATAGTGAACAGTATTCACCTTGTGAATAGTGCATCATTGAACATATTTTTGTCTAAGTCTGCTCTTTTCACGAGTAGTAAAAATTTAATAGAACCTTCCTTGTTCACTTTTGAGAAATGCTCTACATGACAGGTAATGTGGCTCACTGAACAGTACTCACCGTGAGTAGTGGGCTCGTTCAGATAACACGTACCTGTTACCTGGAATTGCAGCCCTTTCTTGTACTGAACAGGATACTCAACCAATAATGAAGTGCTCACTGAAGGGTACAATGACAATTCCAATCAGTAGATTGACCTCATTGAATTTTTTTTTTTTTGGGGGGAAAAAAAAAAAAAAAAAATTATTTTTTTTTTTTTTTTTTAGGGGGGGAGCTAGACAAAAGAACTCACTGTGAGTAGCGTTGACTGAACAGTACTCATTGTGAGAAGTGCTCACTGAACAGTACTCGCAGTCAGATTAGATGCGCTTCACTGAAGAATGCTCACTCAGTTTCTTCTTTAGTAGACAGGCTTTAACTGAACAATGTTCACTCGGTGAAACAGCCTAAATTGGGGTTAAAAGGGAACAACTTAAAACAAGAAAAGTGCCCAAAATCTGGAACAAGGCTCACCTGTGGCCTGACAGACGTGTGAGTAGGCTTAGCATTTCACTGCATTTTCATGAACACTCAATGTGAGTAGTGCTCACTAACAAACTGTGAGATGCTCATTGAACAAGGCTCACCGTCAGTATTGCTCACTGAACAACACTCATTGTGTAGAAGTCCTCTACACGGAACATACGCTAAGCGCTCTGTGACTTCCATCAGTAGTGCTCACTGAACAGAACTCACGGAGTGCTTGCTGAACAGTACTCATTGTGAGTAGTGCTCACTGAACAAGTGCTCCTGAACAAGCTCACAGTAGTGGCTAACTGAACAAGTCACATAAGGCCCTGAACGCTCACCTGTATTGCTCACTGAACCACTCACTGTGAGAAGTACTCACTGAACAACGCTAACTGTGAGTTGTGCTCACTGAACATTGTTACAATGTTCTAACATTACCAGAAGTAGGCTCACTGAACTTGTGGAAGCCAGTACTTATTATGAAAAGCACCATAAGAAGTGCTCACTCTGAAGGCTCTCTGAACAATGCTCAATGTGAATTGTGCTCACTGAACAACACTCATCTTGAGAAATGCTCACTGAACAATACTCATCTTGAGAAATGCTCACTGAACAATGGTGACTGTGAGAAGTGCTCACTGAACAATGCTCACGGAGAGAAGTGCTCACTAAACAACATTCACTGTGACTACTGCTCAAATAACAGCACGTACTCACTGAACAATGCCTACTGAGGAAAACTCATGAAAAATAAAGATGGCGTTGTGCAAAAGGGGGGATAATTCATAAAATATAAATGAATACAAATCATTTTACAGTTTTTGAAAAAATGGGACATTTTTGCGACCGTGCGACCACATACACGTATCGGAAATGAAACTCCCGATTTCCGCCGAAATCGGGAAAAAACAAATGCTAACTTTAGTAACCTGTCAAGCCTCCCCATGGGGATTTGCAAACTGGTTAATACCTTAACTTTTAGATATGTAACTTCTAAAGTTTTTGTTATGTCAGAATAAAATCTATAAGGGACTGAATGGAACACTCTTCAATGATTTTCTAAAATGTTTAGTTTCACAGACAGCTTCACAGGTTGGTCTTGTTAAAGAAGAAAGCTACCAGAGACACAAGATGGCTGTGGTTTTCCTTTCGGATCTCATATTTGGTCTCGCAATTTTACCAAGTCCACTGCTAATGGTGTAACGTTGTCCACAAAATAAAAAGAGCACGCGAGGTAAAGGCAAAATTCGACATTTCTACTATTATCATGTTTAAATAAACAAAGAACAATAAAAAAAATAATAATAATAATAATAATAAATAAAATAATAATGGGGGGGGGAAAAAAAAAAAATAATAATAATACTGCAGTAGTAATAATAATAATATTATTATTAAAATCTTTATTTCACGAAGGTAGCACAAATAGACATTTATTCAAATTTGTATATACATCACAATTTCATTGTGGCCTTCCATTAATTACAGACAAACGCTCATACAAATACATACATTCACAAAATTGCACACATGCAGATATATACGAATACTTTCTCCAAGTCACACTTTAAACTTGGTTTTTTACTTGGATTAAGGGTAGTCAGGTGTAACACTATCCCTTCATACTTTGTTTGAAAAGGAATAGTCTTGACATATCACTAAAGACGTGTAGCGTAGTGGATAAATCGACGGCCGTCGAAACTTGGTATCACGAGATCGAGTCCTGGCTGCCGATGTTTTTTTTTTATTTTTCAGATTTTGCATTCACGAAATGCACGGGTTTTTCTTCGAAGTAAATGTAAAATGAACTCATGATTATATCTACCTGTCTATATACTTGAGGTTAGAAAAAAGTAGTTTGAAAAAGAAAAGTCATGCATATCAAGATAATGGCAGAGAAAAAAAATATGATAAAGCCTGTAAAATGTGCAGAAATTGTAAGCTGTGATGAAGGTTAATTAAGTTATAATAAAAAATAACAAGTAGAATGGTCATGAAACAGCCTGGACAATATTGCGGAAACATAATAAATTATATTGTACAATTTTGTTACATTGCCTTATCATACATGAGTTAACAGACCTCTTGTCACTTAAACGCTTAAAGAAGTTGAAACTCGATCTTTTATTGGAGTCACGCAAAAATGAAAATGTATAAAGGTTTCTAAATCGTCTGCGGTCGAGGACTGAATTTAAACTCCAAAAGAAATCATATAAAACCTATACATATACTAGAACTCTGCGTATATCGTCAGTAATTATAGCATGAGACGGTTGAAGGCGTACCAGAGAGCCTGCCTGACTACAGGGCGTACGTATTGGACTTGTGAATATTCTTATGAGCATTGAAATGATTGTGTAAATACTCAAGAAAAGAAAGAGTCTAGCGTTTGGTCCTACGTTTTCAGGACATACAAGACTATGTTTGCTTAAAATATGATTTAAAATTATTTAAATAAACGCCGTGATAGCTTTTAACTTTATATACATGTTGGTTATATCCATTATGATTAATAACAATCCATAAAAAGAAGAATGATCCCACTAACAGTTACTAGTAGGTGGAGCGGGCTTCTAGAGAGTTTGAATAAGGGTCATGGTTTTCCATATTAAAACAGTTTTCACATCAAATAGACTGGGAGAGAGAACTATTCAAAGTTTGACAGTTTTGTAATTTCATTTCATATCAACTTTTGTTTCGTCTACAATAGATACATAGGTTCTTGGAAACGCATCTGAATTGTTCAGAAATTGCTAAAACCACAGAGCTTCCGGGGGCCTCGGCCGCTTTGCCCTGGACCCACCGGGGATCCTACGACCCCATGACCCCAGCAGAATATGTGCGGACATTACAAATAGGTCTAGCTACGCCCCTGATATGGCGATTTTAGTGTTATTTATTATGATAACCAGGCCTAAAATATTCATTCGCGTACAGAAGACATTGCATTTTATTGTTCATTTGTTCACAACCTTTTTTACCAATCAGGTAATGTTTCTATAGTATACCTCTACCATACGGATTTCCTTAACAATCATAACTTAAAGCACTCCAATTTCCTGTAAGACCATAAGAAAAATAACATATTATCGCTTGAAATATTTAAACACTTTCTGTTCTTTGACGAGTCTCCTTTTTCAAAAGTATCGGTAATAGATATTACAAACAGCTTTTTAAGAAATCGTGCATATTCAGTATACAACGTTACCCACAATTCCTCAAGTAGTAAGCACACAAGCTATTTTGTTTCATACATGTGGAACCCACATGGTACATTGTCCCCTTTGTCTCACTGATACAGTCATATTTATTGCGAATTCTTACATAACATTCGAATGAAATAACTCAATAAATCAGACGTTTGAGAAACGTCAATGGTAATGTAATTTTCTTCTGTGAAATATCCAATCGTACTGATTCTTTCCACCTGTCTCAATCATTTATTCGAAATTACACGTTTTATTACTTAAAAATGAGTAAAACTTTTGAGAAAAAAATCAAGAAAAAATAATCAGCTTTGGAATCTGTATGTATGTATTTATTTCAGTACCAAGTACCAAGGATAACACAATAAAGAGCAAGCTCTTATTTCCATTGTGGTCCTTTATTTTTTTTTTTTTTAGAGAAAGAAGCAGATACAAGGGAATCCGGGTACCAGACCCTAGCTCTTTTACGAATAGACCCCTTGGTTCTTTTCTACGTGCCCGGTGTATAGCACCGATACACGCGAGACTACCTCTGGGTTTCTAACCAGTTCATCTCAGATAGGTGGGAAACACTGAAAAGCGTTTCTGAAATATCCAGTGCCTCGGCCGAGAATGTGCCTCTCATCAACAGCTTAATTAGGTGGTGGACAAAGGGATATAACCCAACTTGATTTTATAAATTCTTATTAAAGAAAAGCATTCTAAAAACCGAAAGGCCCAGAGCTTAGGTAGTTGGCATGTGGCATTGTCTAGCGGACCTCTACCAAGATTGTTCAAATTATGACCCCGGTCAAAACAGACCCCACCCGGGGGTCACTTAATTTTACATATGCTGATAGGAAAAACTTTAAAAAATCTTCTCTGAAACCACAAAATAAGCGCTAAGATATTAATTTTAGCATGTAGCATTACCTAGTGGACATCTACGAAGATTGTTCAAACTATGACCGTTAGGTCAAAATTGACCCCGCCTAGGGGTCACTTGTTTTATACATAATTATGCTTCAATAATATAGACTTACATACTAAAACATAAGAAAAACTTTAAATATCTTCTTATCAATTGCGTAAATAAAAGAGTAAAAAATTGGTATAATTTCAAGAATAAAGTATCAGCTGCAGCAAAACCGGAAGTTACGTGAACAAATAAATCTAAAATAAATGTTGTAGTGTTCTGAATAATGTTTACGATATGTGAATACGGAAGAGGCACCTGTCAATACAGACGTTTGTACGAACAGACAGACAGACACGCTGACCCCCGTACAGATTACGGGGGTAAAATTGCAGCAGGATTTTAAAGGAGAAAAATCTCTTTTCCAAAAGGTATATGTCTATAATAAAACATAAAAGACACTGTAGAATAGAGTTGTAATGAAACTTGAAACACTATGTAATCACTGCTAAAGACTGTCTTACTGGAGGTCTAAAGAGTCAAACTCCTTCAAGTAAAAAAGAAACGACATACAAAGGACTCATTCCATGAAGTTTGCCTATTCTTCTCCAAAAAGAACTAAACAATGTGTGAGGTACTGCTTCAAGTTTCATCAGACAATTTCTTTGAACTTTCGAGAATGTCCCATATACCATCGCCAAAAGAGGATATAAGTCCAAGAGGTGACGTAAAAAGAAAATCGTCTTGTTCTGTTCTACAACGGTCAAAGCTCCCAGGTAAACATCCCAGTCAAATGGCTGAATTTGAAGTCGATAACACACACATACAATATGAAAGGCCCGTAAGTAAGAGAAATTCAAGATGTATATACATGCATGTATATCTATTATCATGCAGATGTCTGATGGTTCGTACCTTGTATATTTCCATCCACGAGCTATGTTTCTTCCTTAGACTTGGTCAGGTACTCTGTCTCTGTCAAACTATGTATAGCATTGCTACCTTTGGGAATAAAGCCACCTCCATACTGCTTCGTATTTCTATGGCTGGTTATGTGACTTCTAGACTGGTGAGCGGTATCATATAGACCTGGCCAACTATGTTGCACTTTATTATGTTTCAGTGATGACTCGCAGGTTTTATTCCAGTAGGTTAGAAAAAAATGCCACTTTTGGTCTGATTAAGTACGTTTATCATTGATTACTTTAAATTAATTAAGCATATAACCCTACCAAGTAAGTACAGGGGTCGGAGACAGACCTTGTTTTGTCATGCCGTCACAGGTTGTGGAATATGCGCAGCCTGACCGGGATTCGGAACCCGGTACGTACATGACACTGTAGTATATCCAGCTTTAGTATCTGCAAAACATTCGGCCATTCTAAAAGAAGTAGATTAATGAGGTTAAACGAACGCGACTTGGCTATAAAAACTTGTCCAAATAAGATACAGTGAGGGATATGTTCAAAGTACCCAAGCTTTAAGAACGCTGCCTTGCCTATTTTTTTAATTTTCTCCGTTTTCAGCTCACATGAACACAAATTGCACCAGGTGAGCTTTTGTGATCGCCTGGTGTCCGTCCTCTGTCGCCATATGTCTGTCCGTCGTCTTTCTGTCCACACTTAACCTTCTGTAATGCAACAGAGGCTGCATTTTTCACTGGATCTTCTTTAAATTTAGATGACTGCCTTATTGAAATTAAGGTCGAAGTCATCTGGGGTTAATGTCACCTGGCGAAATATTAGAAAAGCATTGTGCATTTGATAGAGGTAACATACTTCATTGGATCTTCATGAAACTTACTGTGAAGGATTGTCCTGGTGAAATCTTTGTGGCCATCTTGGGTTAAACCCTGGGTCACCATGTCAAGAAAAACATTGCGTATGCAGCGGAGTCTGCATTTTCCCTGTCCAGGTATTCGTGAAATTTGGTCAAGTTATCTTGGGTTAAAAACTGGGTCACCAGGTCAATTGATAGAAATAGCCTGTATATGTCAATATACACAAATGTATGTCACATTTACAACTCAGTCATGGAAATTGGTCAGTGTTTCCTCAATTTCTAGGTCAAGTTCGAATCTAGGTCACCTAGGGTTAAGATTTAGGTCACACGGTCCAATAAAAAAATATTTGTTACACTCTAGATCTATAAGCTATATTTCTAACTACCTCGTCATGGAAATGTGTCTAAAATCATCTTTATCAGTCTTCAGTTACTTTTAATAGTGTACTTTAACAGCAATACGACAAAATTATTCTCCGTTTGCTAGCGCTGTATCACTTTCAAACGATTTTTAACAAAATATGCAAGCTGCTAACAAGTCTGTAATTACCTTTCTCTTTCAAAAGAATACTCTACGGAGTACTCTGCAGCGAACCAGCTTCAGAATGGCATGCTGAAAAACCAGGGCCGGGCTGATGGACTGGGCTCGTGGAGTGGGTCCAGCTGGACCCAAGGTTAACTTGGAATTTAAGGTCAGGGTTTCAAAAACGCCACCTTGTTCCGGAATAACCTCTCACTAATTGATCACAATGGCTTTCAAGGGAGGGCATTATTTTGAAAAGTTGACAATGTATAAACAATCCTTACTATAGGCTTCGGAGAATGGTCAATGTTTACAGACTGTTTTGAAACCATACTCTTTTATAATGAATATGTGATGCCTGTCTACTGTGTAATATTGCAGACATAGGTTTAAACATTATTATTGATATGGTGCATAAAGGTAACGTTGGTAGGTAGGTTGGTACGTAAATTCAGGCGCGTAAGTTCATAGGTAAAGTGCATACGTATGCATTACTTTGTAGCTTCATACGGTAGGGTACGTTATAACTTAGGCCACACCAATTTAATTTCTTGGTCATCGGAATATATCCTAAAAAAATGGGAGCGAGCGAGCGAAAAAAAAATTAAAATATTTTTTTTTCCCAATTCAACCTTTTTTGGAGCGGGCAAGGGCGATTTGGTAAAATAAAAATAAAAACTCCTCACAAAAACAAATATTCACTGTCAAAACAGATAAAATAACTTGGAAATAGATAAAAGAGCTACAGACATCTTAAATATAAATTGCCAAATAGGTACAGACCACAAAGTGACTCCTATATACACCGGTACTAAGTTTGCAGGGGTATAATAAAGTGTTTCTTGCACGAAAATATTTTTATTCATTTAAAAAGACCATTTTTTGTTTTCTTACATACATGTTCAGCTAATACAACAAGATTTTTGAAAGAGAAACAAATAATTATCATTTAAAAAACCATCAGACTAATGTGTATTTCAATTTATGCCCAAACAATTTATAATAAAACCTATTTGTTAGTCATATCAAAATAACCCGCAGAACAACTTCTTTAGTTGAGTCACGGACCTATATACACATGGTCGTGGTTGAGTCAAGGCATATGCTCTTTTACTGCACTTCTTACTAACCATGTGTGTTTTGACTAGAGATAATAGTTCAATTTCACAATGCTAGAAACTTCCTAGTTTCTTGATTTTTTCTCAGCGTCATTATCATGACACTTTTTACACAGAGGGCGCACTGTTGAAAATTTGGTAAACAAGTCTTCCATGTACAGATGTACGGATCACTATCACCCAGAAGTTCATCTTCAGTGCCACAGTAACAACAGTAGAGAGAAGTGAATTAGCCTTAACAAAAATGTCTTAAAATGTTTCCGAGTTGTTTGTCTGGACAGCAACTCGTCTTCCACCGACGCTAGCCTACCCTGATTTATGTTAACAATTTAAATTTTCGGGTGCATAGAATGACCGAAAAAGACCGTAAAAGACCGAAAAAGAACCGAAAAATGATTTATTTTTACCGAAAACAACTTTGTTTAAAAAGATAAAGTACAATTTATAACTTAAGTATTAAATAAATGAAGGAATATGTATGTAATGAATAATTGTTTGTTTTGATAAGTTCCTGTGCTGCATCAGTTACAGTTTTCGGTCTGCAATATTTGTTTTTCGATCTTTTTACTTGATTTGTAATACAATACTTACAAATTTCTTCATTTAAACTGTAAGTTATATACTCTTTTAAAAAATAAGTAGTTTTCGGTCTTCATAAACTGTTTTTCGGTCTTTTTCGTTTTTTTCGGTCATTCTATGCATCGAAAATTTCTATACTGTACTGGTTTGTTGCCATTTTGACAATATGGTAGTCATGATTACACAAATAAAGAAGCGGGAACATGTTCTGCTGGTGTTTTAATGGAATCTCAGGGAAAGTACCAGCGAGCGCCCCGACTAAAATGCCCCTAACCTTAGCTATAAAATATGCGAAGTATAAATTTATATTTTCTGTATACGCAAATCGGTTATCTATAATTAAGGTATGCCTAAAAACTTTTTACATTTTAAATGTCAGGACTTTTCAAATTGCACGAGAAAATGGCACCCTCGAAAAAACAGAGTTCGATTGGGGAGCATGCCCCCGAACCCCCTATTGCCTCCCCTTCAAATTTCTAAGCTCATGCCTATGGCCAAAACCTCACATTGTGTCATTGCCATTTGGTAGCGGGAACTTATACATGTTGTAACTATACCATGGGTGTCGAGGAATTGCTCCACCCGGCGATGTTAGCATGTGTCAATAGTACTTACAAAATCATAAAGTGAATAAAAGGACTACAGTCATGTGAATTGGCGTTATCGATCAAAACCATTATACCGGTGTAAGGCCAAGGAGCATTACAAATGTTTCGCAACTAAAATTAGTTGCGCCCTCCTAAGACCGGTGGTATTGAAATCCTGGATCCTTGCCCACTTGTTAAGACTAAATTAGACGTTTTTAATTGAATTGTTGGTATTGAAGAGTTACACAGATTATTACAAGTAATGGCCGCCACAAATGAAGGGCGTCGTAGTTTGAATTTTTAGGGTCATTGGCTTTAGCCTAAAATTGATGCGGGCGGAAGCTCAAATTGCAAGAGTCAATGATTATTTTATTGTACAAAATATGGGTCAATGGTCAAGCCTGAAATCCGTTTGACCAAATAATTAATTTGTGTTTGGCCTTACTTACTTTTTAAAATTTACATTACTTTTCAAATTTGAACCTGAGAAAATTATTTTCTTAACTTCAGCAGCCATACGACCTTGGGTGCATGCCCACGAGCCCAGTCCTGCCTTCAGAATGTCTTAGGTACGAGATGAAGTAGGTACGAAAACAAAACACCTGCGCATGCGTAGTCTTTCTAATTTGGTAGCGTGGGCTGAACTTGTATATTTTGTAAACTGATCAAATAACCATGGGTGTCGAGGTAATTACTCAGACTCCAGGCGATGGTAAGCATGTGTCACTAGTATCTTACAAATATTTACATATAAAGTGAATGAAAAGGACTACAATTATCGTGATTTGGCGTTATTCGATCAAAACCATTTCTCACCGGTGGTAAGGCCAAAGGTGCGAGTTATCCAAATGTTTCGTACCCTAAAGTTTTAGTTGTTTGTTCTCTCCTCACAGTCCTTCCTAAAACTTTGCCAACTTTAGATTAAGACTAAACTTATGACGCTTTTTATCGAATCTATTGAAATCAAAGAGTTACACAAATTATTTCCAGTAATGTGTTTGTCTATACATGACCACAGCTAAAACAACTTCAGCGAAATATCAGATCTGTGAAAGGGGTCACACTGAAACATAAAATTAATTAGGCTAGGGTTTTCCTTGCTCGCCAAATTTGCAAATTATGCCCCCTTCAAAGAAGCGGAGTTGACCTCTATATTGATTTGCAGATGTCTGTCTGTCTACCAACTGGTTGCTGGGTGATAACTCTAGAATGCTTGTGCCTAGGATCCTGAAACTTGATGAGGAGGTTGGTCATGACCAGCAAAGGTCCCCTTACTTTGTTTCAGGTCAATATGTCAAAGGTCACAGTGAACCGGAATAGTAAAACGGTTTCCAGATGATAATTTTAAATGTTTAGACCTAGCATCTTCTAACTTGATGTGGAAGTTTTCATGACCAGCAGATGACCCCAATTGATTTTGGGATTACATGATTGCATCTACAACCATCAGCTATGGGAATTCTACTACTATGAACAAGGCTATTCTACTCGCCCTGAAAACAAAAAAAAACAAAAAATCGACCTACCTACATGACCAACCATATTTTTTCTGGCATGTCACAGGAAACATACATGTATTTTTTTTGCCTAACACACGGCATGACAAAATCTTTCAGTAAGCGAATTTTAATGGTGCCAACAAAATAATCTCAGCAATTTGACTGTGTCAATCAAAAATTGATTGATGTCTGTTGGCTAGTACACAAGAAAAGGCCAAGCTAAGTAGACACTACCTGATAACAAACACGTGACCCTCTCGTTGTTATCAAAGGTTTTAATTGATAAACAATAGTAAAACAAAATATAATATAATTTATAATGCGTTATTTGCAACACGTCGTGCTTAGTTGACATGACTCTGTTTATTGTAATTCACGGTCGATAAGGTGAAGAAATTGATGTGTTGACACAAGTTTGTGTTAATTGTCACTGTTATCTTACTAATACAATGTAGGTTTATATGCCCGAAATGGTTAAAGTTTAAAATTCAAATATGTTGTACTAGCGGTGATTTTAAAAGCAACAGTGACTGATTAGACAATCCCGATAATCGCAGAACTAGAATTTGGGTAGAGTTTTTTTAAATTCAAATATCTTAAGTACTATCAAAGGCTTACTCAAAGATGTGCCACTATCTAAATCATTTGATCAAGTTTAACAATTTGTTTTTTGTAATTAAAAGATTTGATGTTTAAGTATTGACTTGAAACAGCAGACCAAAACAAATTTACACATTTGATTGTGCCTTTTTAACTTAGTGGTTTTTTTTTTTTGTCAATTCAATTGCTATCTAAGGATGACTTGATGACCATCAACATTATCTGAGGAAACTCCCTATAGTGTGCCCTTTTAACTTTGAGTTTGTTGAAAGAACTATTTAGTTCTGATTGACCAGTGTTTGGGTGTTTTTTTTTTTTTTTTTTTTTTTTTTTTTTTTTTTTTTTTGGTTTAATGCCTTCAAATAATTATCAGGGGGTCATGTTTTTTAATTCTATACATATCAATTGAAAAGTTACAAATTATATCAAATATACAAGCAGTATTCGATCCCCCGTCCTCCCTCCAGGTTGCAGAATCCAGAGTAAGGCCTTGTTGCAATGCTTTACAAGTTTTTGAGGTCTTTGAACAAGTTCTACTACTTAATTTTAGAGGGGGGGCAATTTTAAAAAAAATCTTTTTTTTTAGAAAAAACCCCATTTTAACAAATGGGTTCTTGACGCTTTGTTTTGGGGGTGGTTTTTAAAAAAAAATAAAAATTCAAAAAAATTATTACCCTCCAAACATGCCACTAACTAAGGTTAAAAAAAAGTGGGGGGGGGGGGGGGGGGGGGGGGGGGTGTTCGTAACAGCGCCAGGGGGGGGGGGGGGGGGGGGGGGGGGGGGGGGGGGGGGGGGGGGGGGAAAAAATTTGGGGGGGGGGGGGGGTTAATACAAAAAAGTTGTGATAAATTATCTGAGAACTTTTGCGTTCGATTGGAACTGTTATGTTCTGATTGACCAGTGATGCCTTCAAATTTATCGTCAGTCAAACAACGGTGTATTGCAGATCGCAATGATTAGTGACCTGCGTTTCCTCAAAGTTTTACGCAAACTGTGGAATCGTCGTCGGATTATTAGCATTCTTTTCAAGAACGGTGTGTATAAAGATACGCGGATATAAGATCCATTACTACGGGAATAGTAAACTTATGTTTCAAACAGGCATTTTGTTTGTGTAAATAAATAAAAAAATGTCAGATATGTCCTAAGAAATGCATGATTTTCTGCCAAAAAATGTTGCCCGGCGAGTCATCCAAAAACATGGCGATTTTTCAAAAATCTCCCGGCAATAGCTTAATTCTTTTTGGCATGTATGCTACAGACTTAAAACTTCACCATTGTTATTTTGGGTCAGTATTTAAATTAATTAAGTGTTGCAATTTCAGGCTCGGTCATATGGCAACAGCCAAGTACCGAGGGTAAACAACTCTACTCAATTGCAATTTCAATGATAACTTTGTCATGTATTGTATTTATTTCAGTACCAAGTACCAAGGATAAAACAATAAAGAGCAAGCTCTTATTTCCATTGTGATGCTTTTTTTAGAGACAGAAAGTCAGAAACAAATACAAGGGAATCCGGGTACAAGACCCTAGCTCTTTTACGAAAAGACCCCTTGGTTCTTTTCTATGTGTCTAGCATATAGCACCAATACAAGCGAGATTACATTGTACCTCTGGGTTTCTTACCACTTCATCTCAGATAGGTGGGAAACACTGAAAAGCGTTTCTGAATTTATCCAGTGCCCCGGCCGAGAATCGAACCGTGGACCTCGCGATTGGTAGTCCAGAGCTTTAACCACTCGGCCACCACACCACCGATGTATTGAATGAATATAAAATAACTTGGCACAAATGTTCAGCACATCAAGATGATGTGTCACATGCAAGATCTACGTCCCTACCTCAAAGGTGAAGGTCACACTTAAACGTGGTAACTCTAGTCATACATTGAAGGATTTTAGAATTACATGGCACAATTATTGGGCACATGGAGAGGACACTGACTGTGAGACACCTTCGGGGGCATTCGTCAATTATGATGGACAGCTCTTGTTAATTCTTATCTCTAATTTATTCTTCCAGGAAAGACTTTCCCAAAGAAAGGAGACACACTCAAGATGCATTACACAGGTACCTTTTTTAAAATACACAAAAAAACATTGTAATAAAGAAAAAAATGAATTGCAAAGCTGTCTAAAGATTTAGCAGGCAGGGTCAAGCTGTTCTAGTTTACAGAGCATGAAAAATGCTCATGAATGGCAAGTTACATGTATTCCAAATGCTTAATTTCAATTTGTCTGGTAGACCTCTACTAAGATTGTTCAAATCATGATCCCCAAGTCAAAGTCGACGTTTCCTTTGGGTTCAATGACCTGATTTCACATAGGCTTACATGTATATATAAAAAAAAAAACTTTTTTGAAACCAATAGTGTCGAGTCTGTTGACACTGACAGCTTTTGAAAAAGTGTTGAGTCTGTTGGCAGCTTTTGAAAAAGTGATGAGTCTGTTGACAGCTTTTGCTATTTCAAAATATTATTGCTTAAGCTATGATCAATCTCTAAGAAGTTTCTAATAGTACTAATGAATCTATTATTTAAGGTACTTTAGCAGATGGGAGCAAGTTTGACAGCTCAAGGGATAGAGGAAAGCCATTTCAATTCAAAATTGGTGTTGGTCAGGTTATCAAAGGTGAGTACAAGTGTATTGTTTATCAATTCATTAATGCAAGTACAGTGGGCCTCCGCTCTGAAAACGGACGATTTGTTAAGTCCAATTCCTCTATTTCTATTTAAAGCCGAATACCGGAACTCCAAACAATGGACGATATTTTCGTAAATCTAACTTATCCAGTACAAATTGTCTTCCAAAACCGGACACTACAAACACTCGGATCATAAATTATTGCTTTCAGCAAAAGATGCCATTTTTGGCCAATTACGGTTTCATTTATTTTGACACGTGTTAGAATCACAACCTGTCAATCAAAGGATTAAGAAGTAACATAAGACTGTAATTTTAGATAAGATTTGGGAAAGAAGAAAAGATCAGCGGTTGTTAGGTGGTGAAAATGAAAACATTATTTTGATGAAAATATAAAAAAACAAATGACATTTGGAAAAAGTGCCCGATGACCAATCCGAAACATCGTAGAATTAAAGCCCCTAAAGGACAGAATCAAAAAATTTGTGAGTCTGAAGTGTTTCCAAAACCAACTCTTGAGGTGTGCGTTTATTTTGAAATTTATTTGTTATGATATTGATCGAAAAATTTTCTTTAAGTACAAATGTATCTTATTTTCCCCAAACACGGATGTTAATCGAACTTTGTTTGAGAACAGGTCCTGTATATTCCATTTCGTGCTGCAATATGCTAAACAAGTGTTACAGTCTCTTCTATGCTTTAAAACCTAAGGACTTTTCAAACCATGAAGAACCATGATTATCTCCCCTTTATCAGTCCAAATGACCATACACTTCCAAATACCGGAAACTTCCAAAAACCGAACTTTTCTGCAGGTCCCATCAGTGTTCGGTTTTCGGAAGTTCCACTGTACATAGAATTAGAAATATAAAGAAGGAAAAAGTGATCTGGTGGAACGCCGATTCAGTCTCTCGGTTACACTTTTATGTCCACAGTCTTCTTTTAGAGCTTTTATTTCATTCAAACAGGTGAATTCACCTTGTCAGTTCTGTAGTTCAAACAGGTTTTACAAAACCTTTGAACTGCCAGATATTGACTTGACGGGTGTATTTTGCGTCAGTTGAATACTCTTGTTTAAGGAATGATATGTAAATGAACACTTGTTGCCTTCAACCATGATTCATACAGAGGAACTGGTTTATTCTGTTCGCCAAACTGTTGTTGACCATTTTCTACGTAGAGAAAACTAACAAAACTTGAGTACCATCTCAGAAAAAAATATCAATACTATGAATAATTCTGATGCATTAAAGTGTTGAATTTTTTTTACAGGCTGGGATGAAGGAGTTATACAGGTATGACTGTTGCTTTATTAACTCACTGTATTTCATAAATACAGAATCATTTAATATTGAAATAAGTTAAATTTGTAAAATTGGAAAGATTTGATTATGGTTTTTTACAAGATTTCTACATTGTTTCTACACATTGTTTCTGTAGGAAAAACTTTAAAATCTTCTCCAAAACCACATGGCATAGAGCATAGATATTTAGCATATAGCATTGTCAAGTGGACCTCTTTCAAGTTTGTTCAAATCTTGCCTTTGGGGTCAATATTGGCCCTCCAAAATCACAAGGTCTAGAGCCGAGATGTTTAGTCTGCAACAGTGTCTAGTGGTCGTCTTCAAAGTTTGCTCAAATTATGTACCTGGGGTCAAAATTGACCATAAAATTGGGTTCACTTGGTATTAAAAAACTTTTAAAAAATCTCCTTTTCTAAAACAGCAATGCCTAGAGCTAAGATATTTGTTATGTAGCATTGTCTAGTGGTCCTCTACCAACTTTGTTCAAATCATGCCCCTGGGGTCAAAATTGACCTCATCTTCAAAAGGGGGTTGGGAGTCCCTTGTCTTTATATAGAGTTACAAGAAAAAAAACCTAGCATCTAGTGAATTTCTATAGCAACCAATGACTTCCTTAAGAACCACTGACTTTCTTAGCAAACGGTGTCTTCCCCTTGGACTTGGCAACTTCCCTTTGAAACAAGTGACTTCCCCTAGTGACCAGTAACTCCCCCTAGTGGCCAGTGACTTCCTGAGCAACTACTGACTCCCTATAGCAACAAATGACTTCCTAAGGCAAGTGCACTGGTACTCAGATGAGCAATATAGGGCCAGAGTGAACTGTTAGGATAGCTCGCTACGTCCGTTAACATTTTTGTTCAAACAACATCTCCTCTGAAACCATGACTTATGATGATGAAACTTGGCAGGGGTGTTTCTTGCATGAAGCCCGTTCATAGTTGTTCAAATAATTCCATTCCATGCAGAACTTTGTTGCCATGGCAATGGAAAAGAAAAACTTTGACATGACATGTGGCATGTGGTATAACCTAGTGCACCTCTGCCAAGAGTGTTCAAATAATGACCTCTGAGTCAAAATTGACCCTGCACGGGGGTCACTTGTTTTAACATAGGAAAAACTTTAAAAATCTTTGTCTGAAACCACAAGGCCTGGTGCTTAGATATTTAGCATGTGGCATTGCCTAGTGGTCCTTTGCTAAGAGTGTCCAAATTATGACCCCTGGCTCAAAATTGACCCAGTCCGGAGGGGTTTTGATTTCACATAGGCTTTAGAGGAAAAACTTTAAAAATCTTTATATCTGAAACCACAAGATATTTGGCATGTATCTTTTGCCTAGGTGACATCTACCAAGAATGTACAAATCATGTCCCCTAGTTCAAAATAGGCCATCTTGGCCCTCTTTTTTTTTTTTCGTCGTCGTCAGTCCGTCTCTGTCTCCGCCGCTCCCTTGCGGATGGCTTTCCCAGGGTGAACCCAATGGGTAGTAAGGAAGGTTCGCGGCGTCTAACAGAATTATGGCCCTTTGTTGATTTTTTCATATTTTTGAACCACTCCTTAAACCGGATGGCAGATTTTGCTTAAACTCCAGGGGAACAACCTTATTGTAGAGGTAGAAAGAAAGGAAATTTTGCTGCAACCAAATTAACAGAATATGGCCCTTTGTGATTTTTTCACTATATACTATGTAGAAATTGTGGGGGGTGAACGCAACTCCTCTTAAACCGGATGGCAGATTTTGCTTAAACTTCCAGGGTGAACAACCTTAATGTGTAGATGGCAGTAAAGGAAGGAATTTTTGCTGCGGCCAAATTTAACAGAATTATGGCCCTTTGTGATTTTGGGGGGGGGTGGGGGGGGGTCATTTTTTTTTTTTTTTCATATACCATTAGAAATTTTGGAACGCAACTCCTCTAAACGTTGGCAGATTTTGCTTAAACTTCCAGGGATGAACAACCTAATGTGTAGATGGTAGGGGGGGGGGGTGAAGGGGAGGAATTTTTGTTGACAAAATTTAACAGAATTATGGCCCTTTGTTAAGTTTTTCACTATATACCATATAGAAATATTGTGCACGCAACTCCTCTTAAACCGGATTTGGGGTTGGTTTAGCAGATTTAGCTAAACTTCCAGGGATGAACAGCTTTAATGTGTAGAGGTAGTAAAGGAAGAAATTTTTGTTGCGACCAAATTTAACAGAATTATGGCCCTTTGTTGATTTTTTTCACTATATACCATATAAATTTGTGGGGGGGGGGGGGGGGGGGGTGCGCCAAATTTAACAGAATTAGGCCCTTTGTTGATTTTTTCACTATAACCATAAAATGGGGGGGGGGGGGGGGAATTGAACAAAAATTTCATTTGTAATTTAATTTAACATGTACATAAGGACCGTAGATCATTTTAGGATATGTACAGAAATGAAACAGTGGAATGAAAAAGTTCCACATAAAACTTACAACAGAAGCGCTCTTGTTTATGAGCACATCTGCACAGTGGGGGCATCCGTGTCCTTTGGACACAATTCTAGTTTTTTTTTAGCTCACCTGGCTATGCCAGGGTGAGCTGTTCTGATCGATGATTGTCCGTTTTCCGTCGTCCGTCAACATTTTGATTCAAATGACATCTCCTCTGAAACCTCTAGGCCAATGTTGATAAAACTATGCAGGAATGTTCCTTGCATGAAGCTCTACCAAAATTGTTCAAAGAATTCCATTCCATGCAGAACTCTGGTTGCTATGGCAACAAATAGGAAAAACTTTAAAAATCTTCTTCTCTGAAACCACAAGACCTAGAGCTTAGATATTTGGCATGTAGCATTGGCTAGTAGACCTCTACCAAGATTGTTCAAATTATGACCCCTGGGTCAAAATTGACCCCACACGGGTGGGCACTTAGTTTTTGCATAGGAATATATAGGAAAAACTTTAAAAATCTTCTTCTCTGAAACCACAAGGCCTAGAGCTAAGAAATTTGGCATGTAGCATTGTCTAGTGGACCTCTACCAAGATTGTTCAAATTATGACCCCCTGGTCAAAATTGACCCCGGGGGGGTAGTCACTTAGTTTTGCGTAGGAATATATATGAAAAACTTTAAAAATCTTCTTCTCTGAAACCACAAGGTCTAGAGCTTAGATATTTGGCATGTAGCATTGGCTAGTGGACCTCTACCAAGATTGTTCAAATTATGAGCCCCAGATCAAAATTGACCCCGCACCGGGGGTCACTTAGTTTTACATAGGCTTATGTAGGAAAAACTTTAAAAATCTTCTTCTCTGAAACCACAAGGCCTAGAGCTTAGATATTTGGCAGGTAGCATTGACTAGTGGACCTCTACCAAGATTGTTCAAATTATGACCCTCGGATCAAAATTGACCCCACTTAGTTTTACATAGGCTTATGTGGGAAAAACTTTAAAAATCTTCTTCTTTGAAACCACAAGGCCTAGAGCTTAGATATTTGGCATGTAGCATTGGCTAGTGGACCTCTACCAAGATTGTTCAAATTATGACCCCCGGGTCAAAATTGACCCCGCACCGGGGGTCACTTAGTTTTGCATAGGAATATATAGTAAAAACTTTAAAAATCTTTTTCTCTGAAACCACAAGGCCTAGAGCTTAGATATTTGGCATGTAGCATTGCCTAGTAGATCTCTTCAAAGTTTGTTCAAATTATGCCCCTTTGGGTCAAAATTGGCCTTATAGGCGTATATAGGAAAACTTACTTGGTATATAACATTATCTAGTGATCTTTCACCAGGCAAGTGGACTTGTACCAAGGTGAGCGATATAGGGCCATCTTGGCCCTCTTGTTCTTTATTGGTAAATGTATTCTACTAAGTTGAGTGATATAAGATCATCATGGCCATCTTGATTTACCATATAATGAGAAATTGTGACAAGCTAAAGGATGCATGTTCAATTCGGGGAAAATACATCATTTCCAACAGTACCTTGTGTTTTGTATTTTAGATGAGTTTGGGACAACGTGCCACATTAAAAATCACTGCAGATTATGGTTATGGAGCAGCAGGAGCTGGTGGAGTATATCCTTTTATACAGTCTAGGCATCAACCTAATACTTTTTAAGGTCACCTGGCACAAACTGCCAGGATGAGCTTTTAAGACCACTCACTGTCCATCATCCATCCTACCACCATTTCCTTCAATCTCCTTTGAAACCACTGGGCTTAAATTGATGATATTTGGCAGGGATTTCCATTTGTGAAGTGCTATTAAAAGTTGTTTAAAATTCCATTCCATGCAGAACTCTGGTTGCCATGGCAATGGAAAGGAAAGACTGAAAACATTTTGTTCTCAAAC
The DNA here is from genome assembly GCA_022818135.1 of Saxidomus purpurata. NCBI lineage: Eukaryota > Metazoa > Mollusca > Bivalvia > Venerida > Veneridae > Saxidomus > Saxidomus purpurata. Next base: position 12,692,262 of record JAFMSR010000005.1, read on the forward strand.
ATGTCAAAAACAGGAAAGCAGAGAGCTTAAAGATTTGACATTGTCTAGTGGACCTCTACCAAGATTGTTCAAATTATGACCCCCGTGTCAAAATCTGCTCGGGAGTCACTTGATTTTAGAAAAGACTTCTAAAATCTTCTTCTATGAAACCACAAGGTCTAGAGCTTAGGTATTTAGAATGTCAAAATGTACCTGCCCTTGGTGACACTTTACTTTACATATGCTTATAGATGGAAACTGGGATATTCTTCTTCTATGAAACCACAATGCCTACAGCTTTGATATTTAGCCAGTAGCATTACCTAGAGGTCCTGTGACAACCTTGTTCAAAACTGACCCCGCTTTGGGTGGGGGAGGGGGTCACTTGATTTAACAAATCTGATATAGGATCTGTACAAATGTTATTCAAATCATGAACACTGGGTGAGCTTAGGTATTTTGAATATAGCATTATTAGCTCACCTGGCTATGCCAGGGTGAGCTTTTATGATCGATGATTGTCCGTCGTCCGTCAACATTTTGATTCAAATGACATCTCCTCTGAAACCTCTAGGCCAATGTTGATAAAACTATGCAGGAATGTTCCTTGCATGAAGCTCTACCAAAATTGTTCAAAGAATTCCATTCCATGCAGAACTCTGGTTGCTATGGCAATAAATAGATAAAACTTTAAAAATCTTCTTCTCTGAAACCACAAGGCCTAGAGCTTAGATATTTGGCATGTAGCATTGTCTAGTGGACCTCTACCAAGATTAAACAAATTATGGCCCCCGGGTCAAAATTGACCCCGCGCGGGTGGGCCCTTAGTTTTTGCATAGGAATATATAGTAAAAACTTTAAAAATCTTCTTCTCTGAAACCACAAGGCCTAGAGCTAAGATATTTGGCATGTAGCATTGTCTAGTAGACCTCTACCAAGATTGTTCAAATTATGACCCCCGGGTCAAAATTGACCCCGCCCCAGGGGTCACTTAGTTTTGCATAGGAATATATAGGAAAAACTTAAAAAATCTTCTTCTCTGAAACCACAAGGCCTAGAGCTTAGATATTTGGCATGTAGCATTGGCTAGTGGACCTCTACCAAGATTGTTCAAATTATGAGCCCCGGATCAAAATTGAACCCGAAAGGGGGTCACTTAGTTTTACATAGGCTTATGTGGGAAAAACTTTAAAAATCTTCTTCTCTGAAACCACAAGGCCTAGAGCTTAGATATTTGGCATGTAGCATTGGCTAGTAGACCTCTACCAAGATTGTTCAAATTATGACCCCCGGGTCAAAATTGACCCCGCACCGGGGGTCACTTAGTTTTGCATAGGAATATATAGTAAAAACTTTAAAAATCTTCTTCTCTGAAACCACAAGGCCTAGAGCTTAGATATTTGGCATGTAGCATTGCCTAGTAGACCTCTTTAAAGTTTGTTCAAATTATGCCCCTGGGGTCAAAATTGACCTTGCCCGGGGGGGGCGGGATCATTTGCTTACAAAGGCGTATATAGGAAAACTTATTTGGTATATAACATTATCTAGTGATCTTCCACCAGGCAAGTGGACTTGTACCAAGGTGAGCGATATAGGGCCATCTTGGCCCTCTTGTTTAGTGGACTTCTATGAAGATTATTCAGATCAGAATCTCCAGTCAAAATTGTCCCTTTCTGCTACTGACGACCTTGTATTGTAGCCAATGGTAACCATGTTGTTTTGTGATGTTCGGCCATCTTGGTCCTCTTGTTGAATAAGTCTCCCTTGATCTTAAAAGTATGTTTGATGTGGATTAACTCCAAACCTATGAAAGATATTTACTTGATTTTACACACAGTGATAGAGAGCACTGAATTGAAATGTTATATGCCTCATTTATAAATTACTTCCCTTCATAAATTTGAAATTACGCTAAAATTTGGTACATAACTGGAAGTTTCAATTGGTTTGAATTCATATTTTACTTGGTGATAGAGGTCATTGAAGAAGATAATCTGATTGTAGTGTCAACGGACCCTAATTCTTCTTTGCCTCATTTATGAAAGATCTCCCTGTATCATTTGAAATTGTTGTTTTCCTGAACAAGCTTGAAAATTTGTTATAAACTGAATTTCTTGGTATGTCACACAATGAAGGAAGATGCTGACAGGAACTGCAGCGTTAAGGAAACTTAACTTTATCTGGTCCTATTACTAAATTACTTCCTCTTTAGTCACCAGGCACCAAAGTCCGACCTTTTGCATTGACTTGTGTAGGTAAAACTGAATAAAAGATCTTTTTGTCTGAAACTGCAAGGCCCAGAGTTTAAATATTTTGTAATGTCACTTTGTCTAGTGTACCTCAATCAAATTTGTATGAATCATGTCCTAGGAGTTATAACTGACCCCTCTCGTGGGATCACACGTCTTACAGTTCAACTAATTATAAATCCTTAACTTATTTCACTATACCTCCAAATGCTGCTTTGAACTTTGATGTGGAATTGTTAGAAATCAACTAAAGGAAGCAGTCTTAGTGAAGCGATGAAGTCCCTATTAATTACAAATATCTAGGTGAAGGAACATTTGCAGAATATTTAAAGAGTCAGTTTGTACCCATGGATAAATGCACTGATGTTTCCAAAGACACCGTAGAAGCACACATGCAAGAAAAACCTCAAACCTCTCACTGGATGTGTAAGATCTAATCTAGGAAGAAACGAAAGGTCAGCAGGAATTGCAGATGAAAAGGCAAAAAGAAAAAAACACTTTAGAATGACTCTTGAATCAGAGAAAGATGAAAGTGAAAGAGAACTATACATAGAATTTAAAATAGAAACAAAGGAAGTGTAGCTGGAAATACTAGATGATTTGGAAATTAATGTAGAAGTCCATAAAAGGATTGAGTGCATAACCATAGTGTTCTTTCACATAGGTGATGAAATTTAAGGGACCTTTTAACAATCTTATTGTAGTATTTGTAGGTGTAATCACTTTGTCTGGGTAACAACTTTATTTCTTCAATATTTGGAAAACTTAGTCACAATGTTTAGCTCATATTGAGTTACTGTTTTTTAGTTCAATGATAAGCCCCAGAAAATGTCCCTCTGCTGAAGTTGGATTTAACTAAAAGGCAAAAAACAAATTACTAAAATGAACATATCATATGCTCCTTTGATCGCTATATTCGATTTCTAATTAAATCAAGTAAATGAGTAACTAAATCTAATGAATATTTGATGGTTAAAACTGTTTTATATATATTTATATTTGCTTCTTTTGTTTATATAACAGAACAGAATTTCTTACTTTTACTACTGAAAGTATTTATAACACATTTTGAAGACTTTAGTTTTCTATTTTTCATCTGCATCAATTTAGTTGCATTTATTTATGCCTTTTGCAGGCTTCATATTTGTTTCATTTACAATTATTGCAGGGAACAGTTTGTCTTAAAACAAAGCACAGATAATGAACAACGTATATTTTTTTGGAAATAATAGTTGCAAGACACTTTTTACATCTCAAATCAAAATGTTTATATGTTCATGTATTTACAAATTTGTATATCACACAAGTACCATCTCATAGATACTGGTGTTCAGATCTGTTAGTTAGAGAATCATCACATAAATGCTGATGTTCAAATTTGTATATCACTCAACTCGTGTTCAAATTTACATGACACACAAGGACCATCTAGATATACTGGTGTTCAAATTTATATGCCAAAAAAAGGACCACATTTCTGCCATCATTTTTATCAACCTTGATGTAGACTTTAGTACTTATGTTGTTTGGGCATTTGTTCTTTGTACTAAACCAAACGTTGCACAGTATTTTCTAATATTCTTAAAGGCTTACATTTGATAGAAATATAAACATTAATTTAAGGAAATGAAATCAGACTTGCCTATTCAGGAAAAAATTTAATTGACAATAGCAATAAAAGTGCTAACGTAAAACTGTCTTTTGTTGTCTTTTCATCCACCGCAAAACACTTACCCAAGGTCTAAATAGTCTGTTCAAAACGAAAAAATCACAATTGGTTTTCGGTAGAAAGTTTATTAATTATTGACAAATGCTCTATTTCATATGAAAGAGCGGCATATAATTTCAAGATCCACTCCTAGATGCAATTTTACAGAAATTTGCTATCATTCTTTAGAAAATTATATTTCTGTTATTGAGGAGTTGTTTTGTATGAAACGGAACTCAAATAACGTAACCTGTGTTATGTCATGGGGGTTTTCCTTGTGTGTATGCTGTTCCTTGATAATGCTCTGAAGGTCACTATTTTCATTTCACATTTATAGAAAACTTGCACAGATGATTGCCTGCAGACTGTAGATGATCCTTATTTTTTTTTTAGGGTCGAAGGTCGGTCCCTGGTCAGAATGTGTCTGTAAATGCAATTTTGTGGACACGAAATGTCAATCCCTGGTCAGAATTTAATAACTCTTCACAGAAGTGATAAGTACAATGCCTAGTTGTGCATGGTTCATGTTTCTGCTCAAAGGTCAAGGTCACAAGGGCTCAAGGAAGTAAAATCTTGTGGACGCTAAACCTCCAAAACCCCAAGTCAGAATTTAATGATACTTCACAGAAGTGATGAGTACCATGAGTTGTGCATGGTCTATCTTTCTTAAGGTATTTTAAGGTAAAGGTCACAGGGGCTCAAGATGGTAAAATCTTGTGGACACTAAATCTCTAAAACCCCTGGTCAGAATTTAATGATACTTCACAGAAGTGATGAGTACCATGTCTAGTTGAGAATGGTCCATGTTTCAGGTCATAAAAGTACCATGTGTAGTTGTGCATGGTCCATGTTTCAGGTCACAGGGGCTCAAGATTGTAAAATCTTGTGGACACTAAATCTCTAAAACCCCTGGTCAGAATTTAATGATACTTCACAGAAGTGATGAGTACCATGTCTAGTTGAGAATGGTCCATGTTTCAGGTCATAAAAGTACCATGTGTAGTTGTGCATGGTCCATGTTTCGGGTCACAGGGGCTCGAGATGGTAAATCTTGTGGACACTAAATCTCTCAAACCCCTGGTCAGAATTTAATAATTCACAGAAGTGATGAGTACCATGTCTAGTTGAGAATGGTCCATGTTTCAGGGTCATAAGGTCACAGGGGCTCGAGATAGAAAACTTGTTTGCACTCTTTAATCTCCTAAAACACTGGTCACAATTTAATGATATTTCACAGATGTGATAAGTACCGTGCTTACTTGAGGTCACAAGGACTTCACATAATAAATTTTGTGCACTCTATCTTCAAAAGCCCTGGTCAGAAATTAATGATACATTACAGAAGTGGTCAGTACCATGCCTTGAGTTGTGCAAGTCTAATTATTAAAGCATCAAATGTAACATAAATTTTATATACTGTGTCAGTGGGGTGTTTTTTGGTATTCATCACCTTCAGTTATAGTACTAGTTCCATGTGACTTTCATGAAACTTGCTTAGGTGATCCTATTGTTGCTGGGATCAAGGTCTCGGTGACCCAAACTTTGAACATTGTTCCTGCTCAGTAAGATATGACCTGCAGTATTCAAACTTCATAGGGTGATTGGTCTTAATAAGGAGATGATCCCTAACAGTTTTTGGGTAAAATTGTTTCCACTCAATAACTAGAGATCAATATGAGGATTCCTATTCATTTTGGGGTTAGTGTTGTAAAACCTTGATAACGATTTTCCATCAGATTTTTCGCAAAACTGCATGCAACCTGTAGATGATCTATATCGAAATTGAGCCACGCTGTGGGAACATTAATTGTATTACAGCCAATGTTTTCAAAACCTTTGTAACAGGCCATATTTTCAAAACTTGCTCAGAACAACCCAGTAGACCTATACTGACCCTTATGGCGCTCTTGTTAAAGTTATTTTACCCTTCAAAATGGTGAAAGGGATGTCCGGAATGAAACTTCGAACACTGTAGATGCTATTAAAACATGTAAGAAATGAGCTGGACCGAGTTATTTCTCTTATTGATATATATGAATGAAAATATATGAAACCAAAGACGTAGATTCTTATTTTTTGACTCCAGACTTTCTCTATATTCAATAGGAATAGAATTTTTTATACAGATCACATAGTTTTGTTACATTCATGATCATGTTCTATTGTAGGAATATCAATCGGTCTATCCAAGAGAGACAACTTGAGACATAATAAATTCATAGTGAAAAATTGATTTGCTTTCCAGTTTGATGATGAAAATTAATAACTTAAATGAGGTTACAGTCTTGCCCTAGTATGGCAGCTTCCATTTATAGACATGTTTTCATTAAGTGACTGTTTATGTCATTTTTCATGATGACATCTAGGTCAAATTTGAAAGTGAATTAAGGAGTTCGCAGAGAAAACATGAACACTTTTAAGACTTTTTTAAATCAATTTCAGTCGATCTTTATATCATAGGAAAATATTTTACGTCTGCTGCATCCCTTGCCTTCTTCCTTGATGCAGATTAGGACAAATACGAACACATATGAATATGCAAATGCAGTGCTGTAACTACTACTTATTTCCAAGTAATAGCTGTTTTAAATCAAGGATGCTATAAATATCAAATTTCTGTTAATTTACTTTTCATGACAGAAAGGCAGACAAACGACGGGTGTCACTTCGTTTGCGGAACAGTTGGGGAATTAATGACGTCACTGATTGCAAAAACGTTCTGTTAATAACGAATTGGTTACACATTCTCATTAGAAGTTGGACACGCCCGCTTATTTAGCCGAAAATGCGTCTCGTCTGCTGTGCGCGTGGCTATCGAGGTTGATCGCATTTAATAATTGCGGCTGTTTAAAATGTTCAACCCCAGAAATGTTCTGGGTGAGCTATAGTGACTGATCATTGTAGGTCGTCCGTCCGCCCGACAGTTTCTTCAAGTGACATCTCTTAAATTGGTGAAACTTGACATTACTGGTCTTCTACCAAAGTCTTCCGAAGAATTTAATGCAGAACTCTGCATGCCATGAAGAATGGAAGACCTGTTCGGTATGAATAGAATGGCTCAACAAACTTGCCCGCTAGAGGGCGTGGTTTGTTTTATTTCGGTCCCATGAGCGAGCAAAACTGTACGACTGACCTGAAAGCAGCGATCAATATCTGATCTTGATTGTGAAATCATGTCGTCATATTCTGTATACACTAGTGACATCTTGAATAAAATTTAAAGTTAAATAAGAGAAATCGATATGTTGCTGAAATATGAAAGGCATTCACGCACTGATGCGACATGTTTCAGTTGTTATGGTGGGAACACGTTTGGAGTAACAGACCATTGTTTTAACAGATCTTGTTTCAACGTAAATGTTTACAGTACTGTCCATCTTATCTTCCTTTCCTTAGATTCTGGACACGTGGCCACTTCATAACTCCCCATTTACCCACCATATCCATTGGTCTGTAATATAAAGTGCCATATGTATAGTAAAAGTTTCATGCATACATAATAATAATATCGTTTGTAGTTACACCCGGGTTTAATGTTAATCTAACCCTTTGGGTCCGAAACATAGACTGTGCACAAAACATAACCGTGATGGCGACTTCACAAAATCATCAACAGTTGTACACGTTAAAAGCTGATGCTAAACTTGAGCCATCTGAATATTTCATTCAACTAGACTAAGTCGAAATTTTTACCATTCAAGGTGACCATCGCAACTTTAAGAAAAACATTAAACCTTCTAGAATAATGAACATTTCTATTGTAATAAAAAATATATCAATCGATGTAACAGTTTCATTCCCACTTAATATAGCGGAAATGTTAAAAAAAATAACAATCGCACTCAAAACTTTCTGTTATACGTATTTTCATTTATACCAGTCACCGAGAGAAATCATTCAGTGTTAAGGCGACAATGAGTTACGTTTTAGTTACTTGAAGTGTCAGCACAATACATTCAGAAGTACATACCCTAGCCATTTAATCATGCTACTCATAAAATTTCGTAAATTAAAGCTGAACTGTTATTATATTTAAGTATACAAATGTTGAAGAATTTAATTAAGTGTTGATGCACCTGAGCCAGACATGAGTCATCTTAAGAACATTACTCTAATTTCTGTAATTATCAATGCCTAGCTGCTGAAACATGCTAGGAATATACTGAAACGTTTCCATGGTCACGTGTATAATTTAGCTAATGCCTGCTGTTGTAAGAGTTTAACGCCCGTTTCAATCGTATGATGGCCAATTTTACAGGTGGGCAGTTTGCCTAACCACCGTGCCTTAGAAGAACCAGAACGAGACCCCTGTCCTACGTAAGAAACTTCCAACTTTTTCAAATGAAGACACCTGTTCAGAAGCTGGGGGCTCGAACCTATAACCCTCAATTTATGGTTACAGTGATTTGAACCGCTTGACCACGGAGGCGGTAGCTTTCAAAGTAAATGCTTCAGGTTCAGTTGCCCGTATTGCTACTTCCTATATAATATATAGGTACTAATTTTTTAATGTCTTTTAAGTTTACATGACATGCGCACTTCATGCAACTCTAACCTTCACACTGCAAACACTATAACGTAGTTTTAAACCATGACGTTGGTTTGTTTCTACTGAAACTTTTGATTACATTTTCAGCATATAATATGATAAAAAGTTAGGTTAGAAGTTAGATTTCCTTTTTATTTAGTACATTTACATTTGATTTTTAAGGACGATGATATGACGTAGATTTGAAGTTGCATGTGTACGTTACCCTATGTGAATTTTGAAGAAGAGGAACATACCGGGCCAGTTTTGTTTGATGAAATAGATGTCTAACTATATATATGAACAAAGTACATCGACATCAAAATAAAAAAGCATAAAGAAATACCTTTGTTTTTTAAATCTAGTTTTGGCTCAGGTTTCTGCAAAACTACATAGCCTGAACAAAAAGAAATTACCGTCACTATATAATGTAAACATCCGTGTTGATGCAACGAGCCGTATTTTTCTTTATATAATGCATAAAAAGTCACAAAAAAGCCCTAGTAAAAGAGGTACCCATTATAAAAGTATATGAAATTTAAAGGTTAATTCGAAAGTATGGTGTAGTATCTGGTGTCTCTATTGATGAATGCTCTCATTTGTCGAATTTCTCAGTAAACAATCGTTTCTTACATTATATTGATATGTATCTCAGAAACGGGAAAATAAAAGAGTATACATAATTATTATATTTATTATAATTAAATCGGTCGTCAACATATTGAAACGGCTGTTTATTTGATCGTGTCAAGTTAGAGTTCTGTTTCCACACATACGTTTGTTAGTATTTTACAGCCGCAACTATCCCGTGCACTACGTGCCTGAAACATACAACTTACTACTGATATATGGTGTCCATATTGAAACAAATGTTTGACAAATTGAGATAGACGTATTTTTATTTTAATAACAATCAATAAATGACTGATTTAAATAGTTAAAGGCTTGAATTATCATAAGTCTTGAGGTGAACCTTTTATTCAAGTACGTCTACGACGTCTGTCAATTTAAAAATGTTTTGTTAATTCCTTCACTCGCGGCATTGTTGATCCGTTTTTGACACCATACTTTCGTATTTATCTTGAATTTCATATACATGTATTTTGACGATGGGTACCTATTTGACAAGGGTTTTTTGCGACTTTTTGTGGTTTCTATTAAAAGATAAATAAAGGTTTTTTGTTTTTAAACTATATATTGAGGTTATTTTTTTTTGTTAGTCAAAATACTTATTTGATAGCCAAACATCAAACAAGGTCAAAAGAACTTTATTTAGATTTTTGTAGTCAAAATACTTATTTGATAGCCAAACACCTGCTTTATAAGACGAAAGTTGCCAGAAAGGTTCCCGTTCTTCAAAATTCAAATGGGGTAACGTACAGGCATCTTCAAATCTACATCATAACATAGTCCTTACAGATATAAAAAAGTAAACATTGTGTAAATTATCATTGTTCTGGAGGTGTAATTTTTTTATACTCGAATATCAAACTATTCTATTTCTATAATATCTATCACCCACGCTTTAGCGGCTACCGTACTACCAAATCACGCGGAACACCTCACGGTCCAATACGAAAGGCGTAAATATTTATAGTAATATCGCATTATGTTATAGTGAACTCAGCTGCATGTCACGCCAGCTTACACTAGCTATAGCTAGTCAATAATTTTCGATGTGAACCAAAGGAGTTGAAGTGCTGACATCCTAAAGGAGCATACGACTTTTTGTTCATAAAGACTTCGGACATACCTAAGTGGAAAACGAACGTTTAAAATGACATCCTCGTCGGGGATAATTATTTGGATTTTAACCACAACATGTATTTTTCACAGCGGTGAGTCATAATTATATTTTGATATACATTATAAGACTGAAAAATACATAAAGAGGAAATATCAATATTTTAAAAAGCGGCTATGTATGTTATATTTATATAAATTTATAACCGTAAGGTAAAAAAAGAGGAGTGACTTTTATCTGACACAACTGTGTGGGACTTAAATTTAAATGTTGTCAATCTACTATGTGCATCGATTTTCAAAATAGAAAATGTATTTTATGATGCGGTTTCAACGTTGTGTAAAGAAAGAAAAGAAATAGAAATATTTTAGGATAATATTTTAACTAGCTTTAAAACCGTCTTATGTATAACGTTGAATGTTAAGATTAATTATTTCTTAACATTCATAGTTCAAAAAGCGCGTTCATTTTATACGTTTTAAAAACATACTTTGCATATATAAAACGTTACTGTTTTAACAGCATTTTGAAAAACATTCAACAGCCGGTCTTCAGACATTCTGTTTTACATTAACCAGAGATTTTACAAGCCAAGTTTTCCGCTTCAGTAGCACATGCATTGAAATTTTGTCAGCCTCAAACCAGTAGCCTGGTTACAATAACACTTTACTGATGCATTCCATTCAGTTTATAAATGTAAACAAAGTCTTTTCTTACTGTAACAGCAGTCAATGATTGTTGACTGTTACTACATGCTACATTTTTCATGCATTTACAACTATTATAGCTAGTACTTCATTAATTTTCGCCTTGACGGGCATCTGGGGCGGGTGGGCAGCGTCCAGAACATTGTCCACCACTCTCACCGAAACTTTGCAAAACTTGCTGTGAATGTTTAACGGAATGACATCTGTGCAAAGTTCGAGCCAAATCGCTCCAGTTACAACAGAGTTATTGCCCTTCAATTGCTTAAGACTTGTTTGTTCTCTGATTTCCACAAATTTCATCGATACTTTGCGAAACTTGCTGTGAATAATTATTGGCATTTTATCTCGGCCATATTCTATTAAAAGCCAAACTACCCTAGTTACTCTAAAGTTATTGCCCTTTAATTGCCAAATTTGAACAAATTACGACTTGTCCAGTCTTTAACTTCAAAAATTCCCAACCAATCTTCACTAAACTTGCTGTAAATGTTTAATTGCTTAATATCTCAACCATTTCAATGACCAGCTAAATCGACTTAGTCGCTGCGGAGTTATTGCTCTTTTTTCCCAAATTGGCATGTTTTTGGCTGTTTGGCACTCTTTTTTACAGTTGAACCCGTTTTAGTGGCCATCAAGATTGTATATACCTGTATCAAGAGGCCATCAGGTCTCGTGATGCCTCCCCTTGTTGACTGGTTAAGACAGGTTAAGACAGGTTGGACAGTACTATCATACTGGTTTACTCATCATATCATTAGTTTGTACTAATTTATTTTAGCTCGATTGTGAAGAAAGCTTGTAGCTTATCGAGTCACTCTCGAGTCCGCTTCCTGGAAAAACCAGTACTGGTGTCATATGAGGAAGTTCGGTCGTGGCCGCAGTGCGGCTCGAACCCGCAACCGCCGGGATGAGCTGCCGACACCTTAACCTCTACATATCATTCGCTGTCCAAATAACTACCTCTTCCTAGTGTTTCACTTTGTATATATGTTTTAATTTTATGTAAAAAGGATCCATTATACGGTTATGACAGAGAAAAAAATTATAAATCTTGGTATAAATGTCGTACAAGTGTTTGTCTTAGGGGTATGGATCAGTCAAACTAATGTAGAAAGTCATCAAAATATATGATTGTTTGGCTAAGGGGTACTTCGGCGTGTTCAAGATGATATTTAAACCCATTTATTGTTGTATGACACTTCAGATGTTTTCTATTTTCCTAACCACCCTTTTTTACGATTTTGTCGAAAATAACCTATGATAATGTCAACAGAAGATATCTGAAGAGATGATATTAATTTGTTATGTTAATGCGTTAGCAATTGCTGGTAAATGATTAAATAATGATGACACGTATCATATAAAGTTTAATAAGTAAACTATAATTAGATTTTGACTGTGCATGTATGTTCATGCATTCCAAGACCAGTTAAACATAAATTTCCAGTTTTTGCATGCGTATTTGACGAACTGTGCTCTGTAGCTTAGATTTGCACGAGGAAACTGTGAGTGTGCTTTATTTAAAACTACGCGGTTGATAGTTCATCATCAGTTTAATTACCTGCACGCGCTTTGTTGTTAAGTAGAAGGTATTCGTTAATGTCAATTAAAGGTGTTTCATTGCACATAAGAGGAGATCAATTATAGCAGTGCAAAAGGATGTAATAATGTCTCGTTCAGTCTCGAATTTGCGCTCTGAGTTTTTTTTTTAAACTAGATGTTAGATACATCTCTTCCATATGCAAGTATTTTGATAAGAGATCACTGACAAAAATTAGTTGGCTTACCCTGCTGACTAAAACCAAACGGGAAGTTGCCTGTTTTGTTTATTGAAGAACTTCCATTAGTTCGTATTTGACAGGTTACAGGTTGTGACTTAGGTGTGCATCTCAGTCCGGAGTGAAACGAGCTCTTCCTTGACTGAACCCAATACCAACTAGGCAATGGAATTCCCAGGGTTTGCCTTATTACTGTCAGTTTCTTCTTCTTTTGTCTCTGTCGCTTCTGTGTTTGCCTTCTTTCGACCGGATAAACTACAGGTATTTTGCCGAGATTCTAGCTCAGTACTTGAGTGGGTACTAGGACATGTGTGTCGAGATACTGGTTTCTGTGGAGATATTAATAGAACCTGTGGGAGATATACCAGTACATGGATACTGCTAGTACCTGTGGAGATACGAACTTGTACTTGTGTTGATATACTTATACCTGTGGGGATTCTGTGCTGGTACCTATGGAATACAAACACTATGGTGCAATGTTTGCACAATTGTTCGATTTGACCTATACTGCCACATGACAATCTATATCAGTACGTCGGTTTATACTATTACATTCAGAAGTACAGGTTACTATAATACTAGAATCGATGTGGACATTCTGGAACCTCTGTGGATGTTGGTACATGTTGAAATGCTGGAAACCGTTGAGATTCTAGTACCTGCGAGATGCTGAGTGCTTGATTTTCGATCATTTAGTCAATATTCGTCAGTAGCTCACTTTATCAGTACATGCAGTCCGTTTTTATGCGTCCTCTATAATATTGTCTGATTTCTGAGGGTTTTTTTAAATACGTCACTTATATACAGATATAGTAATAATTTACTTTATGGTCGACTACATGGCTACAATTTTCAATCACACACATCAATATTGTGTCAAAACCATTGCGTATGTCTCCAATTAGTCAACAGAAAGTTTGAAACACTTAGATCTGTAACTTAACTGCAGGCCTGTAACCACCCAACGCTCAAGTGTTCTCTGATTAACCGCGGCTTCTGTAAGCTGCCTATTCACTTGATGATGATTAGATTTGCATTTCGTTTATTCATCAAACAACCGCATGCTACACAACAGTTTAAAATATTCAAGTAAGTTATAAAGAACCGCGACATCGTGTGTTATTTTTCTTATCTTTTCGTATTTTTCACTGTTTTTCGTGCAGAATCATAAGCTGTTGTCAAAAATACGAAAGTGTTTTCATACATTTAATTACCCATTTTAGGATTAAAACGAGACAGTGTATGAGTACTCTGGCTTGTATGCTCAGTCTGTGGTGCAGATACATTGTAAGCAAAGGTCCCTGGGTTTGAGTCCCAGTCATCGCTTTATTTCTTTACCCCACGGTATTTCTAAATATAGGATAGTGAGCAGCAATGTAATTAAGGATTCTGACATGCTTTTCAGTTTCTAATTTTCGAGCTTTCTAAGCCGGTATTATTTATCTTCGAACTTACTGCGTAATGCTGCCTGATTTTTGTTTAACCTTTTTGGTATTAATAATGTGGATATTGGCGACAATGTCAAGGGTTACAAACAAATATCAGTGTAAAGGTTTACATAATGTAGTTCTAACAAAACACAAGTGCCATGCACTCATTATTCTATCATCTACAATTTATCCAAGCTGAAATACAATATCTACATAATTCCGAGGACATAGTATACATATACATTCTTAAAACTTCCTGTTTCAAATTAGAACAATAGCAAACAAAAGGTTTTAATAACACATACGCCTTTTCTCGGAACTTTCAAAGGCCTTCCATAAATTATGTCAAGAAAGTTTTAATAGGATTTAAGTGCTCGGCATTTGAGTCGAATTAAACACGGGCGTGTTTTCTTTATCATAAAAACTGCATCCATATTGTGGCTCTTGATGCCATTACGTGAGTAAAAATCACAAGCAAGATGATACCATATAACCCACAGGGGGTTAAAACAGTGGCTAAGAGCCTGATGCGAGTGAAAATATTCTTTCAAGCTGCAAAGTTTTTTTCTTCCATTTTCTTCTCTCGTTTTTGTTTTGCCAAGATCTTTGAAAGCACATTTACAACACTAATACAAATATGATTAATACATCGTGTATTTCTCACGCTGGTTGGTTTTCTATTTCTGAAGGCTTTATTGTTATTCTTCGAAAGTACCATGCATTCCAACATTTGCAAAACAAAATAGTCTAAATAAGTACAAGAAGGCCGTCGTTTCCATCCAATTCCTCGTGCTCGATAGTTCCGTTAGACTGACATTCAGTCCCTTTTATCAGTTTTTTTCTGCCCACTAATTTTTACAAAATGCACTCCCTTTGCTACATGGTCGAACCCTGTCAGAAAAAGGGCTAAAAGTATTCTGCATGCGGTTTTAATCAAGGGGGCCAGGCACGTTTGAACTGTTTTAACATAGTATATATAGACAAGGGAACCAACTCCAAGGTCGGACAAAAAGTCGAGGTAGCGATGATTGGTCGCCGACTTGGTAAGTGTAAAAACTATGACGGCGACTTGCTTTTAAACGATTAATGTAGTTTTGGATAGTGTGCATTGCGTCTAAGACTCGATTCACTCATCGAAATCGCTACCTCGATGTTTTGTCCGACCTTGGAGTTGGATCCCTTGTCTATATACTGTCTATATATCCATACTATGATAAAAAATCAGTCCGTCAACGTCATCAACATTCTTGTTCGCCTCAGGTTAGCACGAGTCTTTTGGTTTCTAAGCAAAGATGAAGATCCGATAAGACAAACATGAAATGTTTTGGATTTTGTGGTTTCAGCTCGTAGAAGATGAATTAATTTAATGTTTTCTAAGGCGTAGTGTATTAAATTTTATTGTTTTATAATGCAGCTGTTCTAGAATATATATTTCTTTTTGCAGACGACAGCAAAGAAAAAGTCTTAGCTGTTGTAGCTCTGAATTGTGTCAATTTCTGTCTCTGCTTAAAACCCAGCAGCTGCTTACACTTGCATTGAAATAGGTAACAATAGAGTCCGTCCGTCTTGCACATTTAAAATGTGAATGGTGTATGAGGTGCGCACACATAATTACAGCCCTTAACCTGAGTGTCGCCGATGTCTTAAACTCTTATCCCGCCTCCAACCCCATTAATTTTCTAAAATGGACTTTACCATTTGGATATTTGGAGAATACCATTACACGTAATTGTTCAAGTACACGCTAACACTCTAAGATGTACTGATTGAATAGTAAAAACAGTGCAGATCATGATCAGACTGCGCGGATGTGCAAGCTGCTCATAGTCTGCGGTGGTCGCAAAGGCAGAATCATTTACCGTCAGAAGTGCACAAGGTCTAATGATTTTTTTAAAAAGGGTCAGTGAATTATGAAATGACTGCGACATCGCCATTCGTGAGGCGATAGGTGACCATTTATTTTCCATAAATCATGCTATCATTACACTTGATGCTTAGCTTTTATCTTCATTCGATTGTTTCCGCAATATTTATTTTTGCTGATAGCGTTGTTCAGGAGCGAGTATCAGTTATATAAAAGCAACCGTCGCTTTTAACTTTTAACTTTTACGCCTTCAAGCTTTCAGTGTGATTAGATTCGGTGAAAAACGGGGGAAAACCATAGTCTGGTGTTACCTGCCCCTACCCATACGGTGCTGTAGCATGCCAGTACGATAGGGAACCAGACTAGGGAAAAGCAGTGCACCAAAATTACGCAGCTACTTTGAACAGCAGTTCATTTCTGAATGTGGTTGTCTTAGTACTTGAAAAAGATGATACAAGAGTATAAATGTACGTTTCTAGATAACATAAGAATGAAAATGTCGTTTGCGGAATAAGTATTGAAAACAGTTCAGTTTCATATATTATGATTAATAAGATAGTTTATACCGCAGATAGTTGAAAAGGGTGTTTTTGTAAACACGGAAATATTATTTAAAACCGACATAATAATTATTTTTAGAACAGTTTCGTATTAAAAAGGGGAGTATTAAAGTGGGCTATAATGTAACACGTTATCATATGACATCAATTAGCGTGACTAATACCTTATTTAATATTCAAGCGAGACATGTATTGCATATCTCAAATCTAATGAAGTAAAATGTTTACGAAAACGTCTTGGCCACGAAATACGATACTGTAATTTGCCGAAAACCATCAGCATGGTTGAAATGTTTGTGACTCGATAGTGTAACAAAAGTTGCTATAGAAACACACTTACACATACTCCGGCTTCGTTATGCGAAGACAAATTTAAACAAACATAGTCTACCAACCCGGTTATAGACTCTATGACAGTGTTAATTATGTGCCTCAGCCTCAGTGGTGGTCGCTTAGTAACCGAAAGGAGCTAGCAGTTGGTTCACGAGGTACATATGTCTTTAGGTAAGACAATTGAATACCGTATGTGCCTTAATCCATCCAAATACCAGCCGAAAGTCTGACAAATATGCTGGTTTTTCATTTTGACATGCGATTGGTTCCATCAAGGATTATTTCTCAAGAGCGATTTAATAATGTAAGTTAAGAAAACTTGTTTCTCAATCGAGCTAAAATAAATAGTATACAAATTAACATGATAATGCACCGATATAATGCAGACGATTGTAGCATGTATCTTTGCATTCCTGTTTAATGAGCCAGTCAGTTTTAAACTTATTCACCTAGCATTCACCTTATATCAGTTGTAGACTCGGTTTCCTGCAACATGTGCCAACCACTCTCAAGGTTGCTTTTTTAATTAAGTACTGGCCCCGATATAGGATTTGTGAGAGTCGCAGACCAAGTCCGCTGACAAGATTTGAACCGGCCACCTTCGGGGATGATGTCATAATTGTATATTAACCACATACTGACCTCATAAATCATATTCAAATGTCCGTGCTCAGCTTGACAATAAGTGACAACACTAGACATACTGAGGTTAATCATCTCTGCAACAGGTCACGCCTTTTATATCAAAATTTAAATATGTGAAGTATAGATTAAAATCTTTACCTTAAACTCAGTTAATGTAAAAAGATGTACCAGTGACTTTTTAAATGCTTTCAGTTCGTTTTCCAATTAATTTTTCGGCCGCATAAAACGATTAACTTCAATGATCTTTCAGTTGAGCCTTATTTCATGTATAATGGATTCCAACTTGCATTTGATTAAAATCGCTCTGGAAATTTAGCGTTTTTATATCAATATCAATATGCGAATGAAAAAAAAAGATGTACTTTGATATATTTAAACTAGAAACCACAAACATTTATAATCACTCCCCGAAAACATTAAAAGGAACGAATCGGTTGTAGGATTTGATTATAAGATACTACATGTATTATGTATTCCATTTTGATTTCATTTGTTCTTACGTTAATCATGTCGAAAATATAAGTTTTAGTAAGTTGTCTTAAATTTACCAAAGTAAACGAAACGATTTAAAGAATGCAACTAGATCATGGCAGATTTATTGGTTCAAAAGTTCGATATTTTTTACCCCATTACGTAAATTATCCTCTCTTATCGTTGAACAATCGATTCACCTAGTAGAAAGATTTGTAACGATAAATAAATAAACACATTTTTTAAACACCGGGAACAAGAAGGTACAGTAAAATTTGCTGATCAGTTTTATAAACTGAGACAAGCTCTCTGAAAATGCTTGTTCGCCAGTCTACTAAACGAAAACCGTGTAAAATTAGATTTAAATCGGTAAATGAAATTTTCATATATTTTCGCGAACATTTACTGATTAAAACTAGTATGATTTAAGCTGCCACTCCAAATTCATAAACATTGAACACATTATTTATGTTTGGAGAATAATCATTATCTGCTAGATGTAGGGAGTGTCCCTTTAAGACAGTCAACACAGTATTGATTAACTACAAATCAGACGACAGTGCTGTTATCATTTTGTTGCAGCAGACAGTGCATTGCCCACTGGGTAATTATTTAAGTGGAATGTAATTCAAGAAATTAAACATTTTTCTCGAAATGATACTCATCATTCCAATCACAGACGGTAACAGCTGGTATGGCACCCAAGGCAGCTTCTGTCATTAATTCCCACGCTTTCCAGTTACATTACATATATTTGTATTAAAGCTGTGAGGCAAAATGATGTAACTTCATAAACTTATGTATGATAGTTACGTCTTTTTAATGAAGGATCCTTTTCCACGTGAGTCTAATGACAAGATTTTTTTCGTGGTTAACATCGTTTTTGTGTGTGATAAATAACTGTCATGAAACTAATTAAGTGTTTCTTATACTAACAAACGTAAATGCTTATCTTTTATTTCAGAAACTGAAAGTTGAGTGCAGTTTTTATTATTTCTTCTTTTAATGAAATATCAGATCAAAATAATCTAATTATATTTTTTTTTTGCTTCTTTTGCTGCTGTTCCTGTTAATACAAATATTTGACTGAATGTAAGACTCATGCAATCATGAGTATAATTATGAAATAATATATGCAAACTTCATATGTGATTCCTCTTATTAAAACCAAAAATGATTTTTAAGTAGAAAGAAAAAAGACAAACGAAGTGCCAACATTAAGTTTGCCATCAATCATACTTCTATATTAAGAGATTGATTTAAGAGAATAAATGCGCTCATCCCAGTGAATCTATCGAACATGTATATTTTTTCAAGTACACGCATTTTTCTCGTTGACGGAAGTTATTACTAGAAACCAATGGATAGCGGTGGTCTCATTGTGTGGTCTGACATTAAAGAGCTTTTTCGGAAATGTTACTCGAGTAACTCGAGTAACCTTTGCGCATGCGCATAATCTCTGATCTACCCAACCCATGTAACTCCCAGTTGTCTACAAGTTGACCAGAATACATAGGGCATTTTGGAATAAGTAACTCGGGTTACTCGAGTAAGAACAGAATGTAATCTGGTCAACTCGTGGGCACCTGGGGGTTACATGGGTTGGGTAGATCAGAGATTAAGCGCATGCGCAAAGCTTACTCGAGTAACATTTCCGAAAAAATCCCAAAGAATAACAAGCTTGAACTTCAAAATTTTTATCGAAACCGGATTTGACCTAAATTGATTGATATAACTGATATACATACATGGTATGTTTGAATATGAATGATATCTTATTGCTTATCCACACTAGGACAAAACATTCTAAATCATGCGCCCGATCACAAGTTTTCAAAAATTTCATGCACTTACTAAGTTACTTAATATGATGATATTAAAACAAGACATTCACACGGCCAGGCAACATAATTAACTGTTGAAAAAGTTTGATGTATACATTATATCCACATACCCTTTATGTGTATACATTTGATTAATTTTATCCTGCATACATTCTATATTGAACACTTCAATTCAACTTTGCGGTCACTGATTATATTTTCTATATTGTTTTGTAACCGCGTCATGACATTGTCTACTTATTAAATAATATCCGTTTCAGGGGTGTGTCCCGTCTAATAAACAATGATTCGGAGTTCTGAAGCGCAGTGATTAACCACGAAAGCCTGAGTGATTTTTCATATGCATTTTTTATGTCATTTCGGCCCGTGCGTCAAAACGCTGTTCATGGAATAATAAAACTTTTTTTCTACTCTTGTTTATTGAGACAAAATCGTGAAACATGATACATGTACGTAATTTACATCATTAAGGTCTATATTGTCATTGGCCATAATTAGTTTTTGTAGTAAATTTCATATTTTCCAAATGTCACATAACTTGTAACCACAAATATCAATAAGGCAGTTATATTAATGTAATATTCAATTAAACAGCATAGTTTATTAAGTATATTATGTTAGTATATACAGGAACAATATAGCCTGGGTCCTTATATCTGATTTTATAACGATAATTGTCAGTGGGGGCGGAAATATTTTTTTATCTACTTATTATTAAATGACATGAACATTTAGAGAAAAGTATGCATGTCTTAGAAATAAAACCGTACTTCTGTGGGCTCGAATTCGCGACTCTTGTGAACTGCTTAGTTCGGTTTCAGTCTTCCATTAGATATAATAAAAGTTATTGTTGTAAATGACAACTTGCATTTTCTATTCTGATGGATTTATTCCCCAAAGATGTCCAGCTTTCGTAAGCCTCCGAAAGCTTTTCGTATCAACTGGTCTAAAATTAGTACAGAAACAGAGGAATCTTGTTTCCAAAGTGGCGGATATTTTTTTGTACAATACTGAAATGAAACTTATAAAAAACAAAGGACAAATATCGAATTAAAACGCACTGTGGCAGGCAATGAGATATACTAGTTCTCTCCGGAAACAATTATGCTGCCGCTATTTTTACATTAGAGTTTCAGGAAATGGAAGTTCGGTGTTAACATGAAAGGCTTGTTATACGACAAGTGCCTGCAGATACATAAATCAGATTCCGACAGACAATAGACATGGCGCAAACAATTTCTGAAAGTGATGTCCCCTTTTCCCATAACCCAGTTCGTTTTACTGCATGGCTCGTAATGCTACTACAGAAAAATGTGGTTATGACGTGCAAATAAAAACGTCTTGCATTTTTTATGAAAAAATATATAAACAAGAGCAATTTCAATAAACTCAGGGAATTATCTCTCAAAAGAAAATAAATAACTTCTCTCATAAAATTTTGACATGCAACGAAAGCATATCTTGCACTTCATTTGAATGCAATTCATCAAAAATTACATGTAATGCATGCCTTGCTCTCTGTTTGAATCTGATTTATGAAAGCTTACATGAAATGCATGTCTTACACTGTTCTTTGAGTGTTATTTATGCAATATCACATGAAATTGCATGTCTTGTGAATTAATGACAAAAACATGGCTTTTAAATGAGTAAATGTACTATTTTATGGGCTGACAGCAGGATACTTATTTTTCTCAGCTTAATATATCATTAAAACACCTCATATCAACACAAAACCTGTTTGAACTTATTTTAATAATTACTGACGAATGCATAAACAGCAATTGAAAAATTTGTTCTAAATTCTTCAATTGCTATTAACAAGATATCGTATTTTTCTATGAAACGGTATGTAACTCTGTATATTCATATATTCAAATTTGACATTTAAGAAAAATGAGATTTTATTTTCATGATCTATTATATGAAGTGGCGTCAAAGTAATAAATGTATTTAAGACGGGTTTTACATTTTTCTTTTGACTATAGTTGCGCACATACATGTGTTTAGCGTCAACATTTGGAACTTTCAGACCCTCCGTAAAGTTGTCTGAAATTTCGTTTTACCCTAAAATATTCACTGCAACATCAACAAATTCGTTTAACCTGTAAACATATAAGTTTCCGCATTCAGACTTTCTTGATAGGCCTATTTTCTTTTTCGACGAAACTGGACAGTGAGATAAGATTCTGATAAAAAAAACATCTCTCAGCTGGAACCCGGCGCAAGATCATCTCAATTATTAAAAGGTTAACGCCTAAAATAAATAATGGAAAGATGGGAACCTGATGTACTTTATGTATATTGTGTAACCGGGCGAGTCATCCTCCCACGTTGGTCTATAGCCGGATAAGTAAATGACTTATTGGTGGAAGTGTTTGATTTATTTGTTATTTCGATGAAAACGAAATAAGTATTTGATTTACTGCTTATAAAATATATAAGATTTATTACTTATGAGATCAATGATGGTATTGTGGTATCAATGAGGTAAAAATGGTTTAAATTGATAATGGAGTAGTTTATACTTCAAAAATACAAAATGTTATTCTATTTACATATCCTGAAAAATATAATTATGCGATTCGTTTTAACAATTCAATTAATTAATGATTTTAATTTATTCATGATAAACATAAATGTACCAGAAGAAAAAGATCATAAATGTACCTGATAATAAATGTACCAGAAGACAAAGCTCATAAATGTACCACAAGGCCAAGGTCGTAATGTACCAGAAGAAAAAGATCACAAAAGTACCAGAAGACAAGATAAAAAATGTACCAGAAGACAAAGATCATAAATGTACTAGAAGACAAAGATCACAAATGTACCCAAAAAACAAAGATCATAAGTGTACAAGAAGACAAAGACCATAAATGTATGTACCAGAAGACAAATATCACAAATGTACCAGAAGACAAAGATCATAAATGTACTAGAAGACAAAGATCACAAATGTACCAGAAAACAAAGATCATAAGTGTACAAGAAGACAAAGACCATAAATGTATGTACCAGAAGACAAATATCACAAATGTACCAGAAGACAAAGACCATAAATGTACCAGAAGACAAAGATCATGAATGTACCAGAAGACAAAGATCAAGGTTTCGTGGGAAGGCGAACACTAATATGTAACCATATGCCCGGAATTCTTGAATACCTATACTTGTCTTGTACTTGCTTTGCGCACATCTCTTTCTTCTGTCTTTTTACATTGATACATTGCAGACTTACAATAGTTTGACACCTCAATTTCGAGTTCAATTTGTTTACTGTACGTCTGTATCTGCTCAAAACTTAATGATCTCCAAAGAAAAAGCGTAACTGTGTCGAAATTTGTGTATATACACTAAACTGGAAAAACCTGCTTGAAAACAATGTAATGTAAACTCAATGGTACTTGTTTAATGTACTTGGACTTCCAGCAACAACTGAACAGTACTTGAAATCTAGCACACTTGTGATTATATGTTTGAACTTGGCCTAGAACATTGACATTCATGTTAATGAATGTTTGTTCATTTTGACAATGCAAATTGCTACGAACAATGTTCACTTAACAAAATTGTAATAACTGAAGTGTTGATACTTCCTAAGGCATTGCATTGTTTTAGTTAGTTTTTTTCTCGTTGTTTTTTTTTTAGTTTCATTTTGCACATGTATCATTTGCCTTGCGCTAATGTATCGTCGTCAATTTTATACAATGTTGTTACCGTGTGACAAATGATCGGTCAGTGAGAATTGAAAATGTAATGACCTATGGTATGATACTGTATTTTTGAAATATTTTTAGGGACACAATAGACTAGTTTTCCCTATGTCTATATTGTAAACTTAGAGTATTATTATCCTCAGAAACAACTAAACAGTTTTTGAAAATGTTTCATAGAAATTTCCTTATTTCACCCACTACCAAAATTGCTGAAGAGATACTGTATGTGTACAGTAAACTGCTTATATAACAATTAAGTATAGAACAATTTTTCTAGGCCTGATGTTTTTCCTTCTTTATTTAATATGCATATACTATATAGATATAACGTAATTCGGGTATAAAGAACAAATTCAAATGGTCCCAAGCGGTTCGTTATATACGGAGGTCATTGTATGTAAGAAAGAACTGCAATGGGGCTCAGATGAGCGGCGTAGGACCATCACGGCCCTCTTGTTTTATGATTAATATGAAATATGATTAGATTAATGCCTGCACTCTTTATGTTTGTTCTTGACATGTTCTGCTCCTTTTCATTTTCTACTCAGATGCAGGGCTCAGATATAACTTTGAGACCTCCAGGCATGTGCAGTAATTACAAACTCGTGAATCTGATAACATCTTTCTCGTGCGCACGTGACGTAAATCTGCCAGAATAATGGTATATATGCTCTATCGTGCAATAAACTTTCTTTTGTTGTTCCTTGAACATAGATATAAATTTTGACATAAACCGTGGGAAGGTATGACATCGACATTTTGGTAATTCTATCTCAATTTCGACTCAATAAAACACATATAATTAACTGATTAAACAGGCAAGTGCAATCGTTTGCGATTCTGTCTTTACGATCTGTAAAGAGTTAGCTCAGATTGAACATCTGTGAAGTCTGCACGTGATCTCCAGTGTTCGCTTTTTAGTAACAAAAAATATTGAGCCCAAACAACGAAAGAATTGACGGCACTGTTTTGATTTGAAAGATCGACACTTCCAGTTTAGAAGTTTATTTTTTTTATTCATATGTCTCATCACAAGTATTCCAAGAATTGTTAACATTTTCGCTTTGTATACAAGTTACACAATTGACGCTTCATAAAGAGAAAATATAGGCAGAATGGCTGATAGATAAATTCATGAAGGTAACGATCAATGGAAATAAAGCAACACTGTTAATCTTGTTTGCAAAAAAAATATTTTTTATCTTAAATAGAGGGACGAATCAAAATGATTATTAAGTTGTATTTATAGAAACCACATATCGGTTGTTCTGCGTGGGATAGGTTCTAGTTAGTTTTGATCTGTTGCAGGATGCAAATCTTCCAATGTCGTCTGCTTCCGTGCATTCTGCTTTCAATCGTCATTCTTTTGGAAATCATTAAGACATTATGAATAATATACACTATTATGATAAGCTACATATGTGTTATTACTCAAGGGGCCTTATTGTCTGAAAATGCAGACAATGGAAGGCACTTCTGTATGAGAATGAGTAATAGGGAGACAGCGCTCAGCCACTGTACGCCGACTTCTGAAAGGAAAACTTATTTTGGATGAATAATTGAGTTCTGTTGGAATGATTATACAACGCGACGTGCGCACGTATTGCTTTCATTTAAAATCTTGTTCGTTGAGTTATTACAAAAATATTTGATTGCCCTTGCATTCAAAAATTAGGTCGTGTGAACATATAAGAACAATACTTTGACATGAGCAGTTGTTTCTAGATCTGTATAAATACTTTAAATATTTTTTCTGAAAATTTATAATTCGTATATAATGTGAGTCTACCAACAACAACTACAACAACAACAACAATTACTTTATTCTGTGAAGGTAACATACTAAATGTACAAAAAGTTTCATACTGCTTATTTCCAGTATGGCCTTCATTTTTATCTTTAAAAATATCCCTATAGGTACATTTATTCACACACACACAAGTTCACAGTTTCACAAACTAATAACATGCATGCATACCAACATATAAACATAATCATTACTTTCGACAAACACGAATCAACTTATGACGTGCAGTCTTATCTATATATATATTTCTGAATCATATACAAAAATCATATTATCTAAAAGAAGCATATCAAGAATAATTGCCTCTTCATAAAGTATGATACATATATATATATATAGTTTATAATGTCTATTGTATAAAATAGCATCAAAATGATTGACATTTCCTATATTATATTTTCTAAAGCAATGCGTATTGAATAATCTTATATTCAATACAATACATTGTTTAATCAATGATTATATATCTATGAGTAATTGTTTTCATTACTTTATCCATCATTCTTGCAAAATACAGAAACTACGCCGAAAGATCCGCGTTCCTTTTATGTACAGTTGTGCTACCCTTAAATGTAAAATGGCTTATTTCTGCCATGTCGTGTGCGCCAAGTCGTTGAGTTTTCGTGTTTTCGACTTTTTGCCCCCCGCCACATGGCAGAAATCAGCTACAATAGAAAGATGCTGTTACTAAGATTATGCTACTTTCGATAGATGTCACTGATGTGCTTCTGTTAGAGACCTATATATCACTTATGCAATACTTCTCAAAATGAGTCGTCCCTTGCCTAAAACATGTCCTGCTTAAATGAGTCCCGTTGTGCAGAAACAAACATAATGCCTCTGCGATCAATATGGCCATCTGTACTTCCACCCATCACAGACGCCATGTGTAACAATGTAGCACATATGTTTGTAATTACAATTCATTTTCCGCAATGATAAATTTCAGTTTCTTCTATTTTCAATGATCATTAATGTAAACACATTGGTTTTCACTTTACTCGTATAATTGTGGCAAGTTTGATTTATTGCCGTGAAATCACAACATGTCTAAGTACAGCATATAGGCTCAAATTTTGGCATGTAATGAATTTAGAATAAAAACTATCAAAGACCATATTCTCAGTCTGGAACTGCAGATTCTTTTAATTGAATTATTAATGGAGGAGAAAATTAAATAACGAGACATTACAAGAACAGCAAGAACATTTTATCTAATTTCTTTTCTACTCCGTTGCAGAAGGCAAAAAGTCTAGCCATGCAGTTTTACAGAATTTCAGTGTCATGGCCGCGGGCTCTAATTGAATTGCATATCAGGAATATCTATAGATCGGTATATTGCACAATCGTGTTTGTCTTTTTGTAATGCTTCCAATGAAAACAGCGCAGGTTTAATATAATCACGAAATCGTCTCGTTTCTTTCTTGTTTTTAATCCTTCTAGATAAATATTTTGCGACACGAAATAGGCATTTCTAACGATTATTAGTAATGAAATCAAGACCATTTATAAGCTTATGAAAGCCGCAATTTCCTGTAAATGGAATAATGCGTTGTTTTTGCAAATGTCGCATAAATTAACATTTAAAAGGACACGGGCAGCTCATGTTTTCTAGGCAACCGGTATGAGGATGGGCACGAGTTAAGCAAAATATAAAATTAGATTTAGCATGATATACAAATAACACTTACTGAATGTATATATCGCAGAAAAATCATTTGGAGCTGTTTTCACTGAAGTGACGGTACAAGTTTTTACAGGATATTTTTCAACTGTACAAAGTGTTCCACAAGGCTCTGTTGGCAAAAACTGTGTATTTTTAGTAAAACTGACCCGAAAACCTGTTTCAAAAATACCAACTTTTTTTTAAACCTTACCCTGCTAAAGACAAGTGATTCTGCCTTTGCGACCAGTGCAGATCATGATCAGCCAAGTCAACCTTTAATTCAGATCATGATCTACAGTGTGTACTGTTCTTAAGTCAATCAGTAAACTCTCAGAGGAAGCAACAGTTCAGTTCATGAAAGTTAGCGGGATACTTGGGTAATTCAATATCAATATGCTTTGCGAAATGCGCACATGAGTTTTGAAGAACTTTCGTTTAAATTGGAAGAAGGTGTTATGTCGGTCACACTTCTTAAACGCGTCTGTTTTTTTATATATATAAATAAGTTTCAAACTGTAAAGCAAAAAATATCTTGAATTTTCCGCAGGAGTGTTACTTTTCAGACAAAACCAGACAAAACTTGGCAAACTCATAAATTATGCACACTAATGCTTTGTATGTGAACGAAATGGCAAGTAGAATTTCATAGATTTATATCTATTATAATATTGTAGTTGCTGACAAAATAAAATGAAACATAGTGCACGTGCTTATGTGCTGGTAAGATAGACGGTGAAATAAATGAATAGATATTTGAAATATTACATCACTGGAGAGTTCATCCTCTAACATTAAAATGTTTTGTTAAAAAAGACATTATACATCGAAAAAACTCATAAATGGGCGAACAGTTTTGAAAAATAATTATCTAAAGTATTTCAACGATGCATTCAACAGCAAAATATTTCAGTCGTTAGATTTTTTTAGTTCCATATTATTCAAATGAAATGTTCCCTCAAATAAGCAGCCTATCCCATAACCCCTCTCCTCCCCTCCAACACACGCACACGCATACGCACACGAAACTCGCACACATGCGAATGCGTTCTTATAAATCATTCAAACTTCACAACATTTAAATAGATGCACAAGATTTCTTCCCTGTTGAAGAACCAAAACATCTTATATAAATCATGAGAGATTTTGACCGCTTCAAGATGGTTTTTACCCAACCTTCCGTCTAGCCTATACTTGTGTCAGAACATGATAATAGACCGATTCTTTACAAAATTCTACAAAACATTTTGTTGTTTTGACCCACCCTTTGTCAGGAAGTAGATGATACACCAGCACTCATTAATAAACATCCTGAATCAGTAGTGATAATGAGAGAAAGATAAGAATGACGACTGAGAAAATCTGTTTGTTTTTCACATGTAATTTATCCACTTTTTTACTGGTTTTATCTAGACTAATGGTGTTTTCATTTCTCAGATAATTTCCTTAATTCATCTAGAAATATTTACCTTTGTCTTATCTCTACAAAAAAGCTTTCTTTTTTGGCACAATTTACGCACGAACGATAGAGTACATTTTTTATCCCATTGTTATATTTTTATTAGAAAACGAAACTTTTCATTTGCGTTTAGAGTTACATTTTAATACAACTTTAACTAAAAAGCAATTTATTTACCCCGTTTATTGTCTTGCTGAAAGTTACAGTCTCTGGAAATATAGATAACTCACTGCCTTTCCCCTCTATTATAATATTCCTACATGGGAAATGATAGAAACATGTTCTGTGAGTTTTGTCAAAAGATGCTTGCCTCAGACAGTTCGCCATTTTATAAAATGGTTTGCCATTCAATGTGCCATGATAGCATATGCATCTGGAATCCGCATAACCTAATAATATACAAGGAAATTGACCGCCTGAACGCGGCAACCCAGGGTTCAAACTTCTGTTGTATCATTGTTTGTGTAGTATTTGTATAGTGCACGTAATGCTGCATCTGGCAAAATGCGTTTGTCATATTGTTTGTTGAGTGCAGCTCTTAGCAAACGTTTTGTGTAATAATTGCTGCACTAGCTTATGCAACTTGTAAAAGCCTTGTCATTCGGTATGTTAATTCTTGCACTTGGCAACCGCTTTGGAGCTTTACACTTGCCCTTGGCAACCCCTTTGGCGCTTTACACTTGCCCTTGGCAACCGCTTTGGCGCTTTACACTTGCCCTTGGCAACCGCCATGCCGCTTTACAGTTTACATAGTGTACTGTGCTCTTTTTCTGTGGTAAATTCTAATAGCCTGTTTCTGTGTATTCGTGTGAAAGTGGATTTGCTGTTCGTCCATTTCTAGCTGGACCTTTGTGTGTGTTTTAATGGGAAGGTACAATTTCTGTACATCTTACATGTAACACAGTCTCTGTGTTGTGGGGTTGAAATCGGGTCATATATCCAGACATTGTATTTCCTCACACGTTGATGTCACCTATAACATCCCAATGAAGATCTTTTCAAGCATTCTAAAGTGTTACCATATATTGAATGTTGCACGAAAATTCCCATAATGAATAACAGGCTTATTTTCAGTCATGTTTGTGCATGAAAATCTGCATGGTTTCTTTAATTGCGATAAGATTCGACCACTTTCCTCTGTTTTGATTCACATTCTAGTTTCCTGTACAGAATTCGTCCAACAGTTTAAATGATTACCTTTTCTGAAGCAGATCTAATACGGATTTGATTGTTCATAGGCGGTATATAATATTTAAAGGGGTTGGCAATATTTTAATGGATAGGGTGCTGTTGAGCAGTAGGATCATTATTTACTAAAACACTTTATTTTGATTGAAAAAAAACTGCTAGGGAAAGAAAGAAAGTGTCTGTCAGCTTTTAATATATATGATGCACACAGGAACATTCCTGCCGCTATTGGACATAACAAAGTCACGTACACTAAAAGGATCACTGATAAAATATCTTACTTACAGAGTTACTTGCGTATATCCATTCCATGTCAGAAATATTAGTGTCCCTGGTGTTTAACAGTGGTCAGTCGGTTCACCCCCGGCCTCCACCCCTCCCCCAACTTTGTGCAGCTTCGATACTCAGCAAGCAGATTGTAGTTAGCTAAGATTTTTGTCAATGAAATTTTATGTCGCATTTTCCCGACCTAGCAATGAAAAAGCTCTAAAACTTCATAGGTCTACTCCAGTTTTTTTTTTTTTGTTTCGTTATAACTTCGTGTTTTGCAGTTGCACTTGTTTGCATCAGTTTTTGTCGAATGAAGTAAAAACAACAGGGGTCTTATTGCACGCCTATGAAGTAAATTCGAAGCCCTTTGTTTCAGTTACTATATATTCGTACGTGATCATTAGAAAAAATAATTGAACCTTAAATGTATTATGACAAATGAAATGTTAGAAATGTTTGTAATAACCAGAAGAAAGATAAAAAATTCCAGTGGCGACAGGTTAAATGTCTTAAAGTAATTGAAAGAATGAGCGAATATACTGATATGTAAGTATGATTTTAGAACACTTGTGAAGATAGAACTCCCGTCGGCCAGGTAACAAATTTAAGTTCAGCGATAGGAAATTGAGCGCCATAACCGATTGTCGGAAGTAATTCATTTCTCAATTTTAGTGTCATCATGAATGCATGGATAAAATGTCCATGATATGCCTTTTAACATTTTGTTTTCGTTATGCTTTTTGTTTTGTTTTAATAGCTTTGGGACGCTACCGGCCATGGCAGAGGTATCTGAGTAAGAAAATAGTTCCATTCTCGGTTGTAGTTCCATAGTTTATCTCGCCTGGTACTTGCTTTGCCTGATGCATGTTTAAACTACACATGTATACATAAACAACATGTGCGGATATTTATTACCATGTGTTATTTTTTGGTGATTTTAAAGTTTTCATTAATTGGCAAATTGTTACTATTTGATTTTTTTACTATACAACATTTACATTATAATGTGTATTTGTGGAAGCCGGTGTCTTGATATAAGACCATTAAAGCAAACAAACGTGTTTATTTTGACACTAGCAATTCTTTGAAGACCATAGGTTTGGCAAAGTTAGCTGATATTACAGACGCCCTCTATGTTGAAAACTTGTGCTAAAATGAGGCATTGTTCGATATGTTGTTCTTTAAAATTGTATTTATTTATCCATTTACGTTCATTGAAGAACACATTATTTATGTTTGGAGAATATAATCTGCTAGATGTAGGGAGTACCCAATTGACTTGCTCTTTCCACTAATCTACAGAACGTGTCAGGTTAAACTTATTACTACGTTTCCGTTTGTCTCTTCAATGTGGTTTATGTCAAGAATTAATAAGTTATTAAACATACTCATACGTCATTACAATTTTATTTATCATGTTTAAGATTATAATACTAGTATAATAATCCATTTCTAATTTATGATTTGATAAAGACGTATTCTGCAGATCTTTTACAAAATGTAGTCAAAATGAAAGAGTGCATTTGGCGTTTGACATGCTGCGATTTGCATCGTACAAGCAGATTGTGTAAACCTGTGTCTTATGTCTAGATTAATTCGTAATAAGCCGCGAGAATCAGGCTACTGCCAAAATGGTACACGGAAGTGACTTGGAGTTTGATTACATGCTGAATATTGGCTCAACGAATCCGAATTATCAGTTAATTAGCTCATTTATTACAGGTCCATTACTAACACCAATTCGAATTTTCTTCTAAACCTTGAATCGTAACAGGATCTTCCCAGAAGGCAAAATATGACAGACTGCATTGAATGTGACCATATTGTGTAGAGAATTTGAGCGTAACAAAAGAACTAATGAATTATGTTTTGCTTTTTCAAAGAAAACGAAAGTAGGTTTTCCCGTTTTCAAATATCTTTGTAATTTTCTAGAAATCTCCCAGAGAGAGACTGTAAAAAGGTAGTACATAATTAAGCATGCCTATTTTGAATTATTATTGAAGAAATTTACTTCCAATGATGTACAAATTATATGCTTGACTGTTTACAACATTCAATAAAGTGAAAGTAGGACAAAAAGACCACCCAGGTCAATCTAAGGAAATGCACAAACATTCAGCTGTATTTCAAAGACGGAAATACTCCACGGCTATTGTGAAGTTTAAGAAGCCAGTTTCAAACTGTATTTCGCTGAAACATTTCCAGATTTAAAAGAAAATTCGATTTTGTGTTAGTAATGGACCTTTAATTATTCATTCTCACTGAATATCATTTTAATGTTGATGTCATTCTTGGCACCATTGCCAGACTTTCGGTTAGTCTTGAACTTACACTGTGCTGGTTTAGAATTAAGAAAAAGTATAAATTTGCAAAATTCACAAATTATAGCACACGGACAGACACTAGGTTTTGAGCTTTAAAATTTACAATCTGCGTACCGAACTAATGTTTAGAGTAAACTTTAAGTGCCATGAAATTTATATTTAAGTGTACCAGGTACTGTAAAACAGGTTTTATTCGCGATCGTTTAATTTTCGCTAATATTCGCGATTTCAGTACCTCGCGAATTCAAGAATATCGTGAAAAATTCCTAATCCGAATTAAATTTCATCCGAATTTGTGGAACTTACAAACGTATCTTTTGTATGTTATGAAGTTAACTGACGTTTTGTGAGTCCCATGTTCGAAAACGTAAATTAACAACATGGCAGGTTGTAAATTGATCATTGTCTAAGCGTCTATTAACACAGACGTGTTAAAACAATTACGGATGACAGGTGTCAATAAGGTTTTTACAAGCTCATCTCTTTGTTTGTTTGACAATAACTTGTAATAATAACTCGCGTGAATTTTAATTTGCACATCCTTGTTTGTTGGCTACCTGAACTTAAATCAATCAATTACAAACCTGTTATAGTTTGTGCATGTCAGGCGAGTGATATGTAGTACGAGTGATTAATTCAACAAACATACAAGTAGGATTAAACATTTTTACAGGGAACGGCATTAATTTATACGACGCAAATGTATACTAAGTTGAAAACCAAGTTTATCCAATGAAGAGGTCACTTTCGATTTTCAGGATGTTGAACTTCGCGAATTCAAAAATACGCGAATTATTAAAAACGTCAAAATTAGACAAAATCGCGAAATTTCGGTGTCGCGAAATTAAAGTGTTTTACAGTAGTATGTTAATATATTAAGTTATATATAAAAGTAACATAATAATGGCATTATATTGGAATAATTTGCAAACAATATTTCAATGAATTGATATCTGTTTGGTTACTCTCATGTCATCATTACAAATGTCTTAGTATAAGTTATCAAATTCCATGTGCCACTGCTTTGCTTGAATAGCGTCTGTTTACTGGACCTCATGTCGTTAGCTTTTAGTCTAAACCTTCAGCTCTTCTTTACGTCATGCTTGTCTTTGTCACTTTACCATGAGGAGCGCACATAATGCATTCCAACAGCAACAAAGTAGCGGCGCTTGGCGCTTTCTAACAGTAGCTGAGTTGGAGCGCATGGCGCATTTTTACTGCAGCTGGATAGGAGCGCATGGCGCATTCCAACATCAGCTGAGCATTGGCACATGGCGCATTCCAACAGCAGCTGAGCATGGGCACATGGCGCATTCCAACAGCAGCTTAATAGGAGCACATGGTACATTGGTATAGCCGCTGAGTGGGGGCGCATAGCATATTCCTACAGAAGATGAGTAGGGGCGCATGACGCATTCCTACAGCAGCTGAGTAGGAGCGCATAGTGCATTCCTACATCAACTAGACAGGGGCACATAGTGCATTCCTTCATCAGCTGAGCAGGGGCACATAGTGCATTCCTACATCAGCTGAGCATTGGCACATAGTGCATTCCTACAGCAGCTGAGCAGGGGCACATAGTGCATTCCTACATCAACTAGGCATGGACACATAGTGCATTCCTTCATCAGCTGAGCAGGGGCACATAGTGCATTCCTACATCAGCTGAGCATGGGCATATAGTGCATTCCTACATCAGCTGAGCAGGGGCACATAGTGCATTCCTACATCAGCTGAGTTGGGGCACATAGTGCATTCCTACATCAGCTGAGCATGGGCACGTACTGGCAAGGTATTTCAGTCTGATTTATTGACAGAGAAACTGTATTTACATTCCTTTCGTGCAGCGTAACTGCATTTGTATGTGTTATATAGCTTTAGTATAATCTGTTCATGATATTTTATTTCAATTCTGTTTTAGCTTTGACAGATACCAATCCTGGAGAGGCAGATATTGGCTGTATTAAACCATGGGAACAGCTACACCGATCTTGTGTAGTGTTTAAGAAAGGCAGGCCCTTCAAGACCTGGCAAGATGCTCGCGCTTCATGTCTGGCAATGAATGCAGACTTATTGAGCATCAACGATAAATTAAAAAATGTGAGTTTGAGTATTGTTTCTTGTAATCTAGCTACCATGCATAGTCATCGGGGAAATCAATGGATTTTGCACCGAAAATAAATTAACAGAAGTTTGAGCTTATTGCATTGCACGTGGCATTGCAAAGTGTCGTACATTGTATGTTATATTCTATATCTATTTTATTTATCCAATCGTGAACGTTTATTTGCATCACGTAATCGTACAATATATTACCATATTGGACGCACGTGCGTACAAAACAATCCTGTATTTTTTCCATATTTGGACGGTACAACAGTCCCATGTTAAACATACGATAAAGCCCGAAACGTGTGAAAATGATCCGAATGAAATTCGCGTGAAGTAGGCGCACTATGTACAGAGTTTTGAAATCAGGATTATTTGTCGTTTTGCTTGTAAAAGTGCCAGTCATGGCAATGCTGTCAGAATTGGATATATTCACAAAATTAA
Source organism: Saxidomus purpurata (assembly GCA_022818135.1). Classification (NCBI taxonomy): domain Eukaryota; kingdom Metazoa; phylum Mollusca; class Bivalvia; order Venerida; family Veneridae; genus Saxidomus; species Saxidomus purpurata. Next base: position 12,727,088 of record JAFMSR010000005.1, read on the forward strand.
TCTCTCATATCTTTTATTGAAGGAAATACCAGGAACGGTCATCTTCCACCAATGGTCAACTCTTTAAAACCGTCTCTTTGATTTCCCAAATGCATTTTCTTCAATAATTTACCTCCCACTAACTGTCACCTCCAAACTCCAGCCAACATAGAATAAATAGGTTATTTAGGGCCTAACATTGTTCTGAATAATATATATTTGCACTCGTACCAAGCTGGGAAAATACAGAAAAGACAGTAATACAATATTCAGTGAATCATTTTTAATTTAAACTAAAATAAAATAGATATAGAATAAAAAGGTTATTTAACACTGTACTGCACAATACGAACTATATTTTGAATCGTACCCAGCTGAGAAAACCATATTGGACTCGCCTAGCGGCTCGTCGAATATAGTTTTCTCAGCTGGGTACTCGTCCAACTATATCTCCGTATTGTACAGTACAATGTTAAATAACCTAATATTAAAATGTACACACTGTACAGTATACATTATATAATCATAAACAGGGGTTTGATCCTGCAAATAAAAGTTCTAGGGTCTATAGAGCTCACTTTGTTGGTCGACATGTAAGCAGGACGCTACCGGTTTGGCTTCCAGGTTTGGGAGAGTTGTTCAAGTGTTGTGGTAAATGATTTTTGGCCTGGGGACTGAAAGTCCCCAAGGCCTAAGTTAGTATACCACATTTCAAACCCTGCAAGAATTTTAGCCGTGCTATGTGCGAATAACAACTGTAAACATGCGCTATGCGAAAGTAGTGCAAGACAGACCAGATCAATCTTCTGTTTGAATGCCGCATATGATAAGAACATGTTACAAATAAAAAATAGTACATAAAACTTCAAACGACTGCAGGAAGGTATATAGTTTACGGGCTGCATTACACATTTTTTCTGTTTTAGAAATTAATGCGCTGTTAGCTGATTACGGAAGATAATCATATGCATATCACGGAAAAGTACGGATATTTACGGAAATTTACGAAAACGTACGAAGCTCGATATAAGAGTTTGTAGTTTGATTTTCAAATTTCCGATGTTATTTCATTGACAACTTTGTTATTTACGAACGATAACATATATATTTACCTAAAAATAAATGTCTCTAAAAAAAGGATATAATTTACGTACATTCCCGAGAAGGAACTAACGTGATCAAATTCACCCGCCATTTATCGAGGACGCGCATGTCGAGGCCCAGTGAACGGCTTCACTGACTACAACTACAAGGTAACCCAGAATCATTTTTGGTTTTCTCGTTATACACATTGTACAGTACTGTATTTATATTTCATTGCTGGTATTGCTTTGTTTATTTCTGTTTCAAGGTCTTGTCATTGGTACACAATAATTTTCGATCCACATCATCAGATCATATCGCTTGAAGTTGTACAAAGCGCAGATCGAATTATTTGTACTGGCTTAAACATTTTATAAGTTGACTGTGTGATTATTTTTCATTTAACGTACATTTCATAATAAAACAAACTTCTCTGTCACCCATATATTTGTGAATCATTCATTCTGTGTCATATATTGAATTTCGTCCTCTGCACATTTCGACCCGCGCTTTAGGTAAGATTCAACGCAGAACACGTAGGTGAAAAGTTGTTTTTCGGGGAGTTAACCTATAGCCCCCAGGCCTTCAGCGCTCACAGCGCTTTGATTATAATACACTGTGTCACTTTTTTCTGAATATGAAACCTTATTTATATGTTCATGTTTTCATAAGAAATATATACATGTGTGCATAAATGTTGTTGTTTTTTCTGTTTGAAGAAATAAAGAACGTCTGTATATACATGTACATTGCATTATTCCGTTTACCGGAGTGAAATTTTCAATCGGAGCGGAATTGGAGGAATCCTATAGCTTATATACAAGTACATGTATTTCAGTGACCATGTTTTTGTTGAATCTGTTTTAGGATAAGCTGTACGACGTGATGCGTCCCCACATTACAAGTGCTAACTTTATAAAATGGTGGGTTGGTTTACGGGCGGTAAACGCTACCTGGCAGTGGGTAGACAATGATGAACCGTATGCAAAAATTCCGTAAGTCTACATAACTTTACTGTATGTAATATTCAGTAATAACAATTATCATTATTATAATAATAATTATTATGATAATAATCTTCATTCTTTGACGGTTTCACATGAAGACTTTTAAAATTTCCAGTGTGACTTTAAAGGAATATAACCAGTCAAATAATTTACAAAACAAACAAAAACAATTACTAAGAATTACTGTAACAGTGAAAAGAAGTGCTTTTAATTTCTTGTGTGCACTTTTTGCAGGGAGTGGGCACCAGACGCTGGGAGTTTAGTTAATTCAGATCACAGTTTGGTTACGGATAGTTGTGGACTCATAGAACATCAAGGATACCTGCTGGATGAAAAATGCACACTTAAAAGACCCTTTATTTGCGAACAGATAAAAAGTAAGACAATGCATTTTCTTTTACTTTTGAGACAGTAATTAAGAGTGCTAGGTAATAAAACACCTGTATTCTTCTATTCAGTAATTATATCGGTTCCTCTTGCAATTTAGTTGTCGAAGAAAGTGTTCGTCATCGGTGCAGTCGTATAACACTTCCTAACTGTAGCACAAACTAGATATATTTTGGTAGTTTGTTTTCTCCTTCAATCTGTATTTGAGAGAGCATAGTCTTTTTTATAGGTGTACAGTTACATAAATTAATTAATTAATGTAACGGTTTAGGGGTTTACATGTTTGGGCGTATATTGCAGTTACACCACCGCCAACGTCAACGACCACAGTGTCAACAACATCTACAACAGTGTTAACAACAGAAACACCATATCCCATACCAACACCCGATACAGTCACACCCAACACGCGACCAACTACCTCACAGTCAACCAAGGAACCAGTAGAGAAATCAACAGCTACTAGTCCGTCTACAGTTACAAGTCAGATAACGGAAAAATCAACACAAAAACCGACTGATAAACCAGTAACAGGACGTCCAACAGACAAAACCACAGAGAAGCCAACCGATAAAGCAACAGAGACATCGACAGATAGTTCAACAGGAAAATCGACAGATAAACCTACAGAAAGTCCGACAGATAAACCTACAGGAAAACCGACAGATATACCTACTGTAAAACCGACAGATACATCTGCAGAAAACCAGACAGGTAAACCTACAGGAAAACCAACAGATAATCCTACAGAAAACCCGACAGATAAACCTACAGGAAAACCGACAGATAATCCTACAGAAAACCCAACAGATAAACCTACAGGAAAACCGACAGATAAACACACAGGGAAACCGACAGATAAACACACAGGAAAACCGACAGATAAACATACAGGGAAACCGACAGATAAACACACAGGAAACCCGAATACTGGTCGACCGACAGATGAACCAAACACAACGACCAAGAAGCCTAGAGATGAGAAAGAAGTGTTTCAAGTAATACTATGTTTTACGCATACATCATGTAACGTTGAAACTTACTCTTTTTGTACATAGTTTTTATGCATTCAACATATTTCAGGAGCTTATGGGCTACATTTGCCACTGTCCTCCCGTTCTGTCTGTTTGGGCAAATATAAGAAGTATTATGACGTATGGTGATTAAAACTTCTTGCCTTTCGTTCCAAATTTGAAAAAGCACATAATTATGTCAAGGCGTTTAACATATATTGTGAACTTTGACTCACATGTTTAATTTAATGTCGTCGCCATTATAATGATTTTCAAATGTTGTTTTTTTGTTGTCACACGATTTCTCTCTAAATGTGACGGATTTGTTTTAATGAATTTTTTAGGGTTGCTTTGCTGTTAATTATGAAAGCACGTGCCCACCTGTTGAAGCTTTCGGAATATCTTGGCCACGATCAGAGGCCGGGAAAGTCGTTATAGTACCTTGTGACAAAGGTGGGAAGTTTTGTTTATTCTGTCATCATAAAAATTCCATATGAAATTATATCAGAAAATGCAAAAGATGTAAATTGGTGCAATAGTAAATATTATGCACTTAGCTTGGGTCTTTTACACAATAAATGTTCTGAAAATGGCACTGATGTAACTTAGTTAGATAGAAAGTTGTTAAAGAAATAAATGGTTACTTTACTTCAGTGACACCATATACGAATGAAGTATTTTACACACAAGTGCCCAGAGCGACTATTAGGGTACTTGGATTTCAGGCTGACAACTTAAATTACACAAGAATTGTACCATGTACCAATGTAATTTCAAGATGATCATACATTTATGTATAGGTCATGCAAAATGGAAATGCGACAAGAAGCCAGTGTGTTGGAGAGATGAACCAGATGTGAAACAATGTACCTCAGAGAGTGTGCAAGAACTCACCACCCAGGTAGTGTATATATCCAGACTCCCCTGAATAAATCGTCCATGCCCTGAAAAATAAAACATTGGTAAATACTTGAAATCGCTGATACTTTACTCAAAATAAAGTGAAGATTTATTTACATGACTGTTCATCATAACCACATGTTGTTGATACATTCACGTATAAACTGTCAGTTCGGACATTGTGTTTATTTCTTGTAACCCACTTAGCCTACACACAAGAGGTTTTTTATCTCGTTTTCAGTGGCTCACATCATACTGTATCCATTATCTTAATTTCAGATACTTCGGAGTATCGAAGTTTTTGTCAGTGCTATAAAACGTATAAAGTTGTAACTAAGAAATGGATAATAAGAATGACTGTCTTCACAACCTCCGTGCGCAGTGCTATAGAATTAAGGTTAAACCCTGTACTGAACAATCAGGCAAGCACAAATTGCTAATGTGCCCCACGGTTTGGCACATACCCTGAATTTTTTTTGGAAGATCAGCCACTTACCAATACAGACATGTTAAGTTTTTTTAGATTAGATGATAACGAGCATTAAAACATAACCTTTCTACCTACCACCATTTTCCAGCACGTTACCAGAAAAGCATTCTTTTTATTAGGTTTTTACCTTTGAAATATTTATACCCTTATTTCAAATTTCAAGTACTCTGTTTTAATTCTTTTAAACAAAAAAGAACGACTTCATTGGCATATTTTCATGGACGTTGATTAGACTGCTTAGGCTTAGTAGAATCCCCGATATATTTAATGTAAGCTTACCTTATTTTTCAAAGATGGAAGAATTTCTTGCAAACACTAGTGATTCTGAAAAAGCCATTGCCTTTACCGAGAACCTTGCGGCTTCAGTAGAGTCAGAAGATGTGATGTCAGAGCAAGATATATATCAGTCAACGAAGCTGATGAACGCCGCATCGAATGCCAAACCAAAGAACTCAACTGAAGCAAAGAACATCATCAAGGTATGCAACACTTCCCTGTATTTTTAATCATATTTCAATTTTATATTATAATAGGCATAAGATCTGAAAAAGTGTTATTATTCTTAAACCTTCTTCGTTTTATTCGGTATCAATTATTTATTTTTCAGTTTTTGTAACAACCATTATATCCGTTGAATCTACTTTCTTTTAATATATTCAAACTGAAAACGATGTTAACAAATACCTGTAAATGATCTGTATATGTAATATTTGTTGCAGAACGTTGCCAAATGTGGAAGTCTGCTGGTGAGCAAAGAAAAGAAGAGTACCTGGTCCAGTATGAATAAAGAAAGTCAACGAACCGTTGCATCCTCTCTACTCAGCTCCATGCAATCTGTTACTAATATCATGCTGCAAAGTTTTGACGAACCAACAGTTGAGAAAATTGAAGAGGAAAATATGGGTATGTTAAACAGTACCATTTTATTCAAGCAAAAACCTTCTGTCTAATGAGTATCGATAATTTCAGTTACACGGGTAGGATTTATTAAGACCATACAATTCAATGGTAACATCTTAAAACATACAAATAGCAATACAATAGGGTGTACGTAAAATACATATCAAAACAAAGGATTACACAAAAAGATAATATAATCCCTGATTTCATTTATAATTTGACTTCAACTAGAAGAATGTGTTAAGAGAAACACACTGTTGAAAGAATTTCTGAAATCGGTGTATCAAATAAGAAGATATTATACATTGAAAATTTCAAAACTGCTGGACCATGGAGGCGACCATTTTGAATTTGTGATGTAATAGTGCTGTTCTTAAATTACTGCATGGTTAAAAACAGCAGCCTCAAATATATATAAAAATATGGTAACCTGCATGCCATTTTCGGCCACTTGAGTAATATTACCAATTTCAAGTGAAAAAACAACCATGAAAAAAAGAGTAAATGGGATTCAAATTAAGTTTTGAAAAAGGGGCGTGTCTAATAGTATGTCTAATTTGCATATAGATGTATTTGCATTTTTACTAAATCTCAGAATTGTGTTTGAAAACCAGTTACATGGCCATGTATCTTCCAGCGATCGAGCTACAAGTAATTGATGTCAACAAAGATGGACCTGACTTCAAAACTGCAGTGTTTGAAGAGAGTTCCAACAGTTTTGCAATACCCCCAGAAAACCTGAAACGTTTCAGCACAGGTACATGTAGCTATAACATAGTTTTCATTATTTGTTAGTGTAATCGTTTGTAAGTTTGGGGACATTTGTTTCTTTATTCTCTTTGGACACATGACTTCTCGAAGCTTAGCCTGAAATATTTTGCCCAGCTTACACTTTTAAAGCATGTGTCTTCAAGTATTATTTATGAATATTAAAAAATGGTAGATATAATATTATTTGCAACTTGTCAAGTTAAAACACGCTTAGTGCTAAACGCTCTTATAGACAACTGTCACGCTTTGCCACTTTGTTGAAAACATTAAAAGTAATTTAGAGTTAGTCAAAGCTTTAAGACGCCTACTCGAGTAGTCTATTGAAGAACAAGTAAAACAATATTATGATTGTTGACTCTAGTTCAAAACAGCCTGAAGCAAAACTGAAACTTTTTTCTTAATATTGGAAATGAACGTCAGGCAAGTACATGCTACTTGTTTATTCAGCAGTAATGCATCAAACATAGCTCCAAGGACAGTCTAAAGAACATAAAAGGGATAGTAATATTGTTATAACTATTGTGGAAGTGGTTTGTTATTCACATTTAAGGAAAACATAAGAAACTATCAATTCTTCATTTCCGTTTGCACTTTGTTATTTTCGGTCTTTGAATGAATCATTTCTTATACGCCTAAGGAAAACTTTTAATATTATCAATGTACTCATTACGTTGTTGAAGGAAGTTTTAAAATAAAATATAATATGCGAATAATGTAAGAACATAAGACGTAGTAAACATCAGACTAAGCTGACATATTGAATGTCCCGAGACTTCTGGCTTGTTTAAATATTGCCATTTTGAATGTTTGATTGTTACATTTACTAGAAATAGTTTTGATGAATCGTTTGTACAAATGATTAATAAATTTAATTGCAATCTCTAGTACTATGCAAGGTTACATACGACTGAAAAGTACTAAAAAAATAATTTCCCGCTATTAATCATAGCTGCAGAAGTACTTGTTGTTAAGTGAATAAAGTGAGATATCAAGAGTCTTGAATCATTTGATCTTTTGGTGCATATGTTTTGGTAAAATATATTTGTAATCCATTAATTCAAGTCACTATAGATCGCGCCACTATGAGTGTAATCAACTGTATTTATTTTTTTATTAATAACCGTGAGTTAAGCGCTAGATTAAGTGAAAGACGACATCAAATGTTTTCACTTTATGGGTCTCTTCTCTCGTGCATTTTTGATGTCAAACTATGCTTGCGTGTTTGCAATTTACAAGTTTTATTAGATCTGAAACATTTAAAACATAATAGCATTTTTGTGAAGTCGATAAGGTCTCATTCTAATAAACATTTACCTACACCATATCTTAAAGGAAAGCATGAAACAGCAGCAAGCCGGCGTAATGTTTTCTTTTCAAGATTAAATTCAAATAGATCTAAACAGAAATCCTTAAGTTTGTAAAAAATAAGAGATTTCTGTTAAATTCTGTAGTGCAGTATTTCAAACAACAACTAGTTAGTTCAAATAGATTTTAGTGATGTTTTGCTAGACAAGAACTTCGTTGTTTGGTATCAAAGACTGCTGTTAGAACCTAGTTTACTAAAATAAAAAACAGAAGTAGATGTAGGTATGACAGAAAGGTCCTTATCCGTGTTATTTTAGTTATATTACTAGACTATCTTGTAGGCGGTTTGGCACGACTGGTGTTTATCAACTACAATACTGTCGGGGAGCTGTTGGTGCCAGACGACGATCGAGCAGACGACACGTCAGAACGTCAGATCATCAGTCAGGTGGTCAGCGCGTCGTTTGATAGCAAACCCGCCGAAGAGCTGCTTATAAAACCTGTTGTTTTTACAATGAAAACGGAAAAGGTAAGTCTGTACTTGTGTGCTGATGTTAGTATGACAATAGAATAATTTTAGACTTCAAAAGTTTATAATTTTGAGTTAGAAATGAATGAATTTGGTTCCATGCAATTAACTTAATGAAACATGTTTCATGTCTAATTTTCATTCACAGTATAGTTTCTGTACATTTCAAATAGACGACATTTCAATTTTTGTTCTCAAAATTGTTACAAGCCTCGTATGTTGTTTAAGAAAGGTGTTTATAACGTAATTTGTAGTGGATTGTCTTTAACTACCTTTAACTTCCTGATATATATCATAAAATGTAACCATTTTAGAGAGCGAAGAACCAGGAATGGAAACAGCTATGTTCATTTTGGAATTTTAGTCTTGGGTGAGTTGTTTTCATCATCTCCTCATAACATAATACAATTAAATGTTTTCACTGTATCATAAACTCATCAAATTACTACTGTTTAACACTTTATCTGTAGTAATTATTCCAAATATAATGTCTCAGTTTTATGTATATCATGACGTAAATATGTTTCTGTAAGTAGAGAATGGAATTATTTTACCTTTCAGGTATACTGGAGCGTGGTCTCAGGACGGATGTTCTCTGAAGAAGTATAACGACACACATACCACATGTCAATGTGACCATCTCACAAACTTTGCAATCCTCATGGATATTCACAGTACAAAGGTGTGTTGGTAGTTTATGACTGTTCATCTGTCCCACTGCTTTCACAAAATTTCTGAATAAATACTTATACCATCAATTTACACAATTAGATTTACATTTTTCTTAATTTCCATTTCTGTTAAATAGCGCCAAATCACAGACCAACACTGTTTTACTTAATTTTCAATTACAAAAGTTTCATACCACAAGCATAGAACACATATTTTTCTTTTCTTTTTGATTCCGACTGACAGTTCCATGCCTTAAAATAATACCAATACCAGTACATCAACATTTTAAAAGAAACTTTACCATATTTCAGTTGACACCGATACATGCCACCACGTTGTCATACATTACCTATGTTGGTATCATCATCTCCATCATTTGTCTCTTCCTCTCCTGGATCACATTTGTTTGTCTCAGGTATGCCTTTTTTACATTTGTTTGTCTCAGGTATGCCTTTATCACATGTGTTTGTGTCAGGTATACCTTTATCACATTTGTTTGTCTAAGGTAGGTCTTGCCCTTTTTAAGCTGATGTTAATTTGATCGCTTTCAAGACAAAACTCTCTTGGCCAACCCTCTCGAACCGAATGAATTGTTAGTTAAGCCACTTTTGCGCATAGATATATCGAGGTTCATCGCGTAACTATCCTGTCTGCTTCCTTTTTCTGTATACAATTCGAATAGTTTCGCGTTAACCAATCGATATGCAATGGAACATTGTCAATGTCTCTCCAATTTGATCACTTTTGTAAGACAAATAAAAGAGACACAATAAAACACATATGTGAGGTCTTGTCCTGTATGTCAATCCGTTGGAAAGTGTTTTTCGGGGTATGAGAGTTTAGGTGAAAGGACCTGATTTACCACAAAATAAACTTAGTTGTATCATCAGTGTCACATGTTTCTGTATCATTTCTCAGTATGGCTGCCATAACTGAACATTGAAAAATATGAGCCCAGGTAAGGGATTTCGACGAAATTCGGCAACAACAAAAATGTAACAACTTGAAAACATTCATGATCTAGATCTTGCCGTGACATGATTTGTCCTGAATGGATTTTTTAAATACATGCAATAAAATGAGGTTCATCATGGAACAGCATCAGCTGTAACAGTTATGTTTAGCAAGATTATTTTCATATCTTTTTTATTATGTTAATTTATCTGTCGTAGTGGCAAGTTATACTTGGATGGGAAAACAAAGTATATACAATTATTCTTCCATGTTGCGAATCAGTTTTTACTATATTAAACAGTATCCAGAATGTCTACATTTAACACTGAGATCTTTATGAAAGCATTCGACATGTTTATGAAAGGAAAAATGAAAAGTAAGAGATGTTGTTTTTGTATGTCATTTTAGTATTGATGTACGTAAATACCACAGTAGTCTCTCCTTTCATGTCATTTAAGATATCTCAACTTTTAATTATGTGTCATATAAGATTTTATAGAAAGATACCACTATGTAATAGCTCCATGAAATATTTTATTATCATGTTAAATGTTTGCACAAAACGTATGTAGATGTTTTGAAATAGATTAAATGTCTAGAAGTTTTTTTCTAGTTGTAGCATGTCTGAATAATAGTATTGTAGAACCTTCCATTCCTCAATTAATGTGCGTTTGTTCCTTGGCATTAGTATCCCTAGATAGTGAAACATGTATATCCAATTATTAAAACTTAATATGTACTTATTGATGCATGTGTGTTCTTTTCTCTAATGTGCCATTGGTTTCCCTAGTTAGTGCTATGTTGAATTAAAGTAATGCCATGGGACGTACATTTGCAGTATTCGATGTATACGTGGGTCACGGAGTAGCTACGGGCACGGTGACGCCAATGAGTACTACGGAAATAGTGGCAGTTACAGCGGAGCAGCCGCTAGCTCCCGGTATAAATATTTCAAGGTTTTGGGTTAACGCTACGCATAATGTATTCATGACTTTGTATGTTTACTAACAGCCTTGTATATAAATACGCCTGCTTTAAAATTTAACCAGAGTATTTCAGAGCCAAGTACGGTGCCCCTAAAGTGATATGAGACATTTTTTTCATCCGAAATATTTTTTTATTTCGTTATTTTGAAACTCATATCGTAAAACTTTTTACGAAATGTTATTAACGAAATATTTTTTCGTAAAAAGGCAGTATTATTTCGTGATTACAAAATGTTGAAAAACGGAATATCATTTTGTAATTACGAAATGTGTTTAGAAAATACGATATATTGTTTAATTACGAAGTATTATTTCGTTTTACGAACTGTTATTTCGTTTTAACGAAATACACTTCATAATAACGAAATATTCCGTAAAATAGAAATGTTCGTAATTACGCTATAACATTTTAAATACGATTTTTCGAAATACGAATAATGTTGTTATCGAATTACTATTTCTAACTCGAAAAACGAATAAAATGTCGAAAAAAACGGTAATATCACTTATTTAAGTTGAAAAAGAATCCGATACAAAATGTGTTTAGCGTGCTAATGTGCATACGATATATTGTTTAGTTAAAAGCTCAATTAGTAAGCGAAACGGTACGAATTTTATTCTCTTGGTTTTGACTGTGTTTACGTAAAACTGGTAATTTCGTTTACATGTATTATTTCGAAATAAACCCAGGTTTCGTTTTAATAACGAATTTTGACATTGACTGCTATTGTTTGTATATTCCGTAAGTCAATATTATTAATAATTAGTCCCCGGGGCAGACATTCGTTATTACCCTATCCTCAGTCCATCCGTCCGTCTCCATCATTCCGCCGTCCATTCTTCGTTTCGGACGAAAAAAAGAATTTTTTTTGACCTACAGCTCTCAACTACAAGGATGAATGTTCCGTTATTATGCAGATACCCTATTGTTTTTGGTCTGTTCAAAGTTAAGGTCACAGTAAACGTTGGTCAACTCGGAATAACTAGAGTTCCTTTTGCCTACAGCCCTCAAACTTCATAGGATGATTGGTCTTATAAGCATGATCCGTTTGGGGTCGTAGGTCAAAGGTCAAGGTCACACTGACCGTTGGTAATTTCCGATAAAAGTAGACCCGGATGATAAAAATCTAGGATGTCTATAAGCAGATGATCGCATTGTTTTTGGGGTCAGTAGGTCAAGGTCAAGGTCACAGTGACCGTTGGTCAATTTCTCATTTCGGATGATAACTAGGTTCATTTTGCCTACAACCCTAACTGGAGTTTCGTCCGTCCATTACTTTACGATAACAAGTTCCTTTTGACCTACAGCTCTCAAACTTCTAGGATAAGCATTGAGCAGAGATCCCTACGTTTTGGGTTATATTCAAAAGTCAAGGACTAATACATTAACTTATCGTTTCCGGATGTCTGAGTTCCTATTACCTACAGCCCTCCTTCATAATAGGATATAGCTGATGATGTTTGGCTTTGGAGGTAAAGGTCAAGATAATCTGTACCGTTTCAATTTCTCGTTTCCGGATGATAACTAGAGTTTCTTTAACCTACGACAAGCTCATAGGATGATTTGGTTATTGACAGATCCAGTTTTTGGGGTCAGTAGTTGACAGGTCAAGGTCAATTGCCTTGGTCAATTTCTCGTTATAATTTGGGTTCCCTCAAAGGTCAAGGTATTGGGTTTTTGTAAAAACAATCTTTAGTTCTTATCTTCCTTTTAGTCTTAGTGTCCTTTAAACTGAATTATAAATAATTCGACAAACATTTCTTCAGTTTGACTGTTTTTGATTTGTAATACACTGAAAAAATGTAACCTGTTGAAATTGATTGGGCACATTTGAATCTGTACCACCTTTTGCACTAGTAAAAAGATGAAGTTATGCAGAATTTTGCAACATTTGCGTTTTAACATTTTTTATATATTCATTTTAGATATAACTCTTTTTCAAATACTAACATACAGTCTTGTTCCTAATAAATGCATGTTCTATGAGTCTGATAATTGATCCATGCAGATATATTCTGATCTAGACAGTAGAATTGTATCAATAGAATTGAACAGTAGAATAACTTGTTAAAACGGAAAAACTATCTTTAATTTAGATTTAGCAACCTTGTTCAATGTACGCTATAATGCAAGTAATTTCGAAGAAAGCATGCTGTCTTTATTACATAACAAGTGCATAGCTCCGTCTGAAAGTTTCCAGAAGAAATTATTTTTATTGAAAGCATTAATAAAAGACTTACTGTTTTCTTGACGATATAATCTTACTGATTCGATATGATTGTTTTAGTTCTGCTCAAGGAGAGAGGAATTCCATACACAAGAACCTGGTATTCTGTCTGTTTATCGCTGAGGTATTGTTCCTGGCAGGAATAGAAAGAACAGATAACAAGGTAAATATCCTTGTGATAAATTACTTGTTTATAATTTAAATATGCATTCTGTCGCATGCAGAATAGACAAAATCATATTTGACAATTCAAATGTTTTAAGCCATTACGTCTTGCCACTCAACAACCTATATTTCATCCTTATAATTCAAGTTGATGAAAAGCTATGGGTATTATATAGATTGCCAAACCTCAAATCATTTTAAAATGGCGTGAATTCTGTCTAATGAATTATGCCATATCTAGCTTCATTTACAGAATTTCATGGTAATTCTTTCTGGAATGTTTCCAGATTTTTTTCTGTCTCTATCAAAAAAAGATTTCGTAACAGGCTTAGTTATACTATAAATAACTTATTTATTCATATCAGATAATGCTTATTTAATTTTATGACATGACGTGCTGTTAATCACGGAGATTACTGGTTGATTACCGAGATAGACATCGTCGCGTGTTCACATTCCTTTAGTGCTCAGCAAAATATTCCGGGGTGGGGATGGGGGCTTTTATTTCACAGACATTGATGCTGTGTTTTCTAAAAGCTTATACATTTAACTAACTTTTCTCTCATATTTTGCTAAGTCTACTTCTATTTGCCTCCCAAATGTTATTTATCCTTTTCAGTTATGGGAAATTTTATTTTTTTTTAAATTCACCTTTTGTGGTAGGTAGTTTTTGTATGGCGTCTTTAAACATTGACTGCATAACTTACATTTGTACATGATATTTTTTGCAATCATAGTGCAAAATTATGATATTTGTAGTACATTGCCATTCCTTTCTTTGATATTGAAGCGGATAGCTTGTTTTAAATTTCTATGATTTAAATATCCGTTAATCAAGCAATTCATTCTTCAAGTTTTATATTAGGATGCTTTCAACCAAAACTTTACATTCAAAGGTATTTCTATGTTCAACAACAGCTTGCAAAGTTTGATGTAAAACATGTCAGTTGACAGTTCAAAAGTGTTGTCATTTTTGTTACCTTAATTGCAACTTGGCACAGTTATAGGTATTATATTCTGTCTATTTTAGAAATAAATTTATGTCATTTTAAATACATTTGATCTAAACAGTTTTACAGGAGATTATCCATATACGATAACGTAAACTTTGTATTAATCCATTCTGTCCAGTTTCATATGGCGTGTTGTCATATTTCCGTGAAATTATGGCAAGTTTTGTTCATTATGTCTTCCTGTCCAGTTTAACGTGACGTTTTATTTATATTTCAGATTGCTTGTGCTATTATCGCTGGCTTTCTTCATTACTTCTTTTTGTCCAGTTTTACCTGGATGTTTGTTGAAGGCATTCACATTCTGTTCATGCTTGTGCAAGTGTTCGATGGTGCAAAGTCAAGGCTTAGATATTATTACCTAATAGGATACGGTAAGATTTTATTAAGCTAACGCATTTGCTTCGTTGCTACGGATACACAGAGTTTCAAATATGAATAAGCGGCCAGTCGTATCCAATAGACGGAAAGTCATAAAACGAAAATAAACCGTTGTAAATTTTTATGTAGTGTTAAAAATTAGATGTAATCGTTAATATGCTGCATTAAAATAACAGCACTATTAAAATTTCTGATGGATTTAAAGTTTTTGATATCTTAGGCGTGTTTCTACTTACAATGTTATAAATTTTAGGTGCTCCATTATTAACCGTTGGTATATCTGCACTAGTGTATTATGAGGGCTACGGAACAGACAGATAGTAAGTTGTGATATTTTCTTGGGCTTGTTTGACCCAGAAACTGCAAATAAGATCATTATCTCAGTAAACACTTTGTTCGGCAAGTGTGTCCTGGACCCTCACTTTATGAATTCAACCCCTTGGTCAGGAATTGCACCTATATGTAATTGCATCTGACCTCTAGTAGAAATTCTTATTTACACACTGTTTAAAACTCGACATTCCCACTAACTGTTCGATTACTACTGGAACATGAAATGTTAAAGCAAGTATTGTTTAATATTGAGTACACCTCTACATTTTTCTTACTTTTCCAATCCTCTACAGTTGCTGGCTGACATCAGAAAAGATGTTTATATGGAGTTTCGCAGGTCCTGTGGCTTTTATTCTCTTGGTAAGTACAGATAAATCCTAGAACAAAAAGCAGATAAGTAAAGTAACACATGAGCAACACAGAGGACAACAGTTTCGGGTTATAAACTATGCCTTGTGTGAATGCATTTTGCGAGGATTAGTTAACTTTTTTAAAAGATGCGATAGTTGTCATTTTCTAAATTGTTGCCCCCATAACGATTATCTTTCATCATGCACAAACGACAAGCATCCTTAAGGAAACTGCGCAATGTAATGTTCAGTATAGCCCTCCTTCCTTTTATCTTGGTCTTAAATGTATGTTGTAGATAGTGTATGTATGATACTGACTTAAAAGTTTATGTATTATGCAGTTGAATGCTGTTATCCTTGCGTACGCGATGTCTGCCGTGTGTAAACATTCAGAATATGTCTTCGCTAAAGAGAAATCCACTGCCGGAAACTTCAAGTAAGTACATATACATATAATTTTGTACACATGTGAAATTCATATAAAGTTGTGTTGAATAAGCTGGTACCACCCAAGACACACTCGGGAAAGCGTTGAGTATTTACAAGGCATGTTGTGATTTAATTAATAATTTGTTTTCGGTTTTAAATAGCTGGCTTGGTAATGACAGCATCTTGCGTTCAAGTAAAATATTTCTGATAAATAATAGAAAAGTGCATGTTATCATGTATGGCAACTCAAAAAATCAAGAAAATAACATCAAAGAACGGCCATGTACAAACAATTTTAGAAGTCCCTTCACACTGGTTAGGGAGTCACGCTGGAAAAGTTAAGGACGGGGCCTTATAGTACGAATACGGTGCTCAGAATAGACATTGCAAAACAAAACACAATAGCTGACATTGACGGCACGGCACACGTGAATGACAAAGAGACACGTACAGTGATGGAATGATTTTGAATTGTATGAAATATAGATACAGAAAGGGTTAACAAGGACTTACAGATTTTGATGTATTCTCATGTCTATTCTTAAAACAACATGCTTCCCAATAATTTTAATACATTATCGTACAAAATCCTAACTTCTAGAAAGTCTGAACCAATGAAAGAGCTATTTTTTTCTGTCGTAACTATTTTGGTGTGTGTCTCCAAACACAGGTTCCTGACAATGTCAGGGTTCGTTCAGCAAACCCAGAAGCGATTGAGGAAACACCAGTTGGTATTTGTACAAATATCCCTATACTGAACAGATCTAGGATCATTGTATGCCCAAATCTATGCCCGTTTACTACTTGTCCTTGATGAATGCCCATTTCCTATCAATATCTATATCTAAGAACCGAATATTTCCTACCTTTAGACTAGATCGGACTGCTGAGTCTGTATTCATCCTCTCGAGTTCCTGACTTGTAGAAACACTGCATGCTCCCCTTACCTCAGTAATAGAATACAAAAAATGTACCATTATTAGATTTACGGGTTGTAAAGGCAAGCCTGCTAGAATGGATGCTGATTAATCAGTGTGTCTACACTGTCTGTCTGATCTTGGTCTATACACCTGTCTTAGTGCACTGATTTGTTATATTTGTTGACATCAATATATCGATAATTCAGTTACACTAGCAAAGGTCAGTATGCTGTTGTAATGGTCTTACACAACAAGGCTCCTTTTATCATACATTTATAATAAGTATTTTCACACCTGTTGTTATATAATTTACTTAAATGTAGAGAAAGGTGGAGTTTCTTAAAACACACGTATATATTACAAAAATTGCTTACTTTGCACTCTATTATTACTAGGGCGTGGGTACAGGGTGCGTTGGCGCTTGAGGTCCTCCTTGGCCTTACGTGGGTGTTTGGGTATTTCTACATCAGTGAAGAAGCGCTCCCCATGGCGTACCTCTTCACGATCTTCAACAGCCTCCAGGGCCTCTTCATCTTCGTATTTCATTGCGTCCTGAATAAAAAGGTAAATGTTCTTTCCATAACAAAACTCTTTGCTCTTTGCTCGCTGTCTGTGCTACCATATAATTATTGATGTATAATTAATTTACTCAGAGTAATTTTGTTTCCAATTGTTTTACGTAGAGTTTTATGATTCTTTTTAGTAGAGTAACTTATACAAGAAAGTTAGATACTTACTATAATAATTTTATGAAAATGTGTTTATTATTTACATTTTGCAATCTTATATTCAAAACAAAAAATATATAAACATGATTTTATGAAATTTGTTCATGCCGTATCACAAAGTCACTGAATTGTCAGAGATGTCAGTCGAACTTCTTTTAAGATATATCTCAATATACTTAATATACTCAAAATTATTCTTCATGTAAATTAAATTTCTATTAGGTTCGGAAGGAATACGTACGATTTATTGACTATCCTAAGAGGCCCATCACTAGCGGAACACATTCATCTAAAGGTCACAGCGGATCAGGGCCTCACACCGCCTCATATCACATGAATGGGACCAGGAAACACTCGGGTTTTGTTGATCTCAGCAAAGAAAGACGCCCTTCATCAAGGTCAACTACATCTGCATAGTTTAGTGTAGTATTCTCAATGTGACCATATGCTTTTAAGAAAACAATGCGTCGATGCTTGAAATGCCTTCGTAACGTTATATGCGCCGTTTAATGTGGATATAGTACTGTTCAATCGTTGTAACTCGTCGTCTCTGGACTAATTTTCGTAGAGAATCGCTTATAACATCAGCGTGACTGTTTGCTTTAGTGACATGTAGGCTTTAAATGTTGTGAACAACAATATCTTCTGGTATGACGTATGTAGTTTCGTCATACGTTTGTCACGAAGAGCTCGGTCTTGTTTAACAATAACTTGATATTTACTGCAATTTTACATTTGCATAAACGCAGATAAGTTGTATTAGGCGAATTGTATGTAACATGCAATGGCAGTGGTATGCACAAATATTTGACTGGATGTGCAATTTTAAACACTTACATTGTAATGTGGGAACCATAATATGGCACAAATGAAAGGATAAGCTTCTTTAAACATCTTTGAGTGTTCGTAAAATGCACGTTCTATTTTGCAATAAAGTGTTCTCATTGAAATAAGGGCGTGTAACTCTATCCCATTTACACAATCCAGCAAATACGAATGGAATACTACATGTGTGCTTGAACACTCTACCAAAATTTCCCGACTTGGTTATATTTCGTGTTGGGACCACTTTTTGGACCTTCATTTTTATGAAGATTTACTTGCTGTTTAAAGGTTAATTTTGATTGGTGCTAGTTGTAGCTTTTTTGTGTTCAGATGATGTCTGTTATTTTCATTTATTTTTCATCCATGACAATTTGTGCCAAACAGTACATGTATTTTTATTCTTTTTATCTCTTTTTTTTGTATCTTGTTTGTGTAAGAACTTTGATAAGGATCTATTTTTTATGTCATTATATAAGTATTTATGTCTAACACACTCCAGTAGGTAGCAAACCAGACATAAGTTCTGTTTCGTTTCAATATAACATAATATGTGACGGTACGTTGACAAATATTTACTCGTGATATATTACAGAAATAGCAAACAAGATTTTGCTGTTGTTACTTTTTAATATATTCTTCTGAAAATTTGCAAAGAATCACCAGGTTTGACCGTGTTATGGTGAAATTTGCAGTAAAGAAATAAGTTAACAGTTAACAATATTCATCGTGTATGGTGTAGTATTTAGTTATTCAATCAACAATCTTGACTAAAGTTATGCCCAGTCAGGCTCAGCTACAATCATCAACTCTATGGACAATATCTTTGTCTATTCTGAATTAGTATGCATTACATATGAAATACACTTTCTAGAAGAGAGGTAAGAAATACAGCTGTCAACGATTCCATTCCAGTCAGAGCGTTTAGGCTTATCAGTTACTCAGTATAGGGGAAAAAAAAAAAAAAAATTTAATTTTTTTTTTTTTTTTTTTTTTTTTTTTTTTTTTTTTTTTTTTTTTTTTTTTTTTTTTTTTTTTTTTTTTTTTTTTTTTTTTTTTTTTTTTTTTTTTTTTTTTTTTTTTTTTTTTTTTTTTTTTTTTTTTTTTTTTTTTTTTTTTTTTTTTTTTTTTTTTTTTTTTTTTTTTTTTTTTTTTTTTTTTTTTTTTTTTTTTTTTTTTTTTTTTTTTTTTTTTTTTTTTTTTTTTTTTTTTTTTTTTTTTTTTTTTTTTTTTTTTTTTTTTTTTTTTTTTATTTTTTTTATTTTTTTTTTTTTTTTTTTTTTTTTTTTTTTTTTTTTTTTTTTTTTTTTTTTTTTTTTTTTTTTTTTTTTTTTTTTTTTTTTTTTTTAAAAAAAAATTAAAAAAAAAAAAAAAAAAAATTTTTTTTTTTTTTTCCCTTTTTTTTTTTTTTTTTAAAAAAAATTTTTTTTTTTTTAGGGTTTTTTTTTTAAACACGATTTTTCCTATACAATGTGTGTTTGCTATTTTATATCATCTGTTTCACATTCTGGTATTACTGACACATCTTTAACTTCTTCAAATTGATATTAATATAAAAATGAGTATAGATCCTTTACAAGTTCTGAGCAGTAGGTATATAACTTATATAATGTTAAGTGTTATTCTCGTATTATTTTTAAAACTTGACATTCTGTCTGGTGATATTCATGTATTCAGGGTCCAGTTTCATTTGTGATCAAATTACATGTTTGTGGACGACCTGAATAGGTCAGTATTGATGTATTATATGTGATAACCAGTGATTGTATTCTTTTATGCTGCTTGATATTTTTCTTACCAGCTTTTCAGCTATCAATGAAAATGTCAAAACATAACATGTAGATATTTTAACTAGTAGTGTAGAAGTCATTACTAAGTCCAATTAGTTAAACAGGACATGTTAGGCAACAGACATGTCTGTCACGATCTCAAACTGTACATGTTAGTAAAAAGATATGTTTGTCGCACTTTCAGACTTTGTTGTTAGGCAACATACATGTCCATCACACACACGAAATAGGTAAGACATATCTGTCACACTTTCACACTTTACATGTTAAGCAACAGCCATGTCTGTCACACTTTACAAGTTAGGCAACAATCTATCACACTTACGTCAGGCACGTTACAGAAATGTATATCACATTTTACATGTTAAGCAACAGGCATGTCTGTCACACTTACACACTTTTGGCAATAAATATGTCTACCATACTTTCACATTTTACATGTTAAGCAACAGGCATGTCTGTCACACTTACACACTTTTGGCAATAAATATGTCTACCATACTTTCACATTTTACATGTTAAGCAACAGGCATGTCTGTCAACTTACACACTTTTGGCATTAAATATGTCACCATACTTTCACATTTTACATGTTAAGCAACAGGCATGTCTGTCACACTTACACACTTTTGGCAATAAATATGTCTACCATACTTTCACATTTTACATGTTAAGCAACAGGCATGTCTGTCACACTTACACACTTTTGGCAATAAATATGTCTACCATACTTTCACATTTTACATGTTAGGCAACAGGCATGTCTGTCGCACTTACACACTTTTGGCAATAAATATGTCTACCATACTTTCACATGTTACAAGTTAGGCAACAGGCATGTCTGTCACACTTACACACTTTTGGCAATAAATATGTCTACCATACTTTCACATTTTACATGTTAGGCAACAGGCATGTCTGTCGCACTTACACACTTTTGGCAATAAATATGTCTACCGTACTTTCACATGTTACAAGTTAGGCAACAGACATGCCTGTCACACTTACACACTTTTGGCAATAAATATGTCTACCATACTTTCACATGTTACAAGTTAGGCAACAGACATGCCTGTCACACTTACACACTTTTGGCAATAAATATGTCTACCATACTTTCACATGTTACAAGTGAGGCAACAGACATGCCTGTCACACTTACACACTTTTCGCAATAAATATGTCTACCATACTTTCACATGTTACAAGTGAGGCAACAGACATGCCTGTCACACTTACACACTTTTGGCAATAAATATGTCTACCATACTTTCACATGTTACAAGTTAGGCAACAGACATGCCTGTCACACTTACACACTTTTGGCAATAAATATGTCTACCATACTTTCACATGTTACAAGTGAGGCAACAGACATGCCTGTCACACACACTTTTGGCAATAAATATGTCTACCATACTTTCACATGTTACAAGTTAGGCAACAGACATGCCTGTCACACTTACACACGTTAGGAAATAGGCCTGTCACATCCTCACTGTTAATGTTAGGATATAGGCATACCTGTCCCACTACCACAATGAAAATGTTTGGGAAGCAGGCATGTCGGTCACCCTTTACACTTTTAACGACAGGCATGCCTGTCACACCCTCACATTACACTCGTAAGAAGGAGCTGGTCTATTTTGTACTTTTAATAGTAAAGCTGTATTGTTTAAGTCACATTGTTGGAAATAGTTCTGTTTTAGTCTTAATTCGCTAATAGATTTATCAAATCAAAAGAAAACCTCCACCTGGAGTTTAATTTTGAAAACAAGTACTAGCATCCATGCTTACTCTCATTAAAATACTTAATTTAATTTTCATTTTAAACTGCAAATTTTAACATCTTGTTTTGTGTTAATTTGTTGTCTTATTAAAAAAACAAAAGTATGTTTTGTGCGTATGCAGTAGTATGTTGAAACAGTGTCCGTATATTACGGACCCTGGTTGAAAGTATGTGCAAATGAATTCCTAGTGTGAAGTACTGTATCTACTATCTGGTGATGGAAAACAGCCTGACTTCCCTGCCCTGCCAAACAGTGAACTGACAACAGGTTTCAATAGATGTAGAATTGAATACCCGATCACATAATAAAAACACTCCCATGAATACATGTTGAGAAAGATTGACTGTAGAACTGTATGTGTCGTTTTGTCATACCTGTCGTCTGCTTTTGGTTATATTTTGATGAAGTGTAAGTCGTCTTTCTATTGTTTGTTACAATGTGTAAACAATGTGGTCATTATTTACAGCAATATAATGTCGTAAAAATAAACTTTAAAGAACTCACTTTGTCTTGGGTTTGAACCTACCTTGTGATTAATAAGATGATGTACATTATCTCCTATTTGATTGTCCTCTATTCAGATGCAATGTTTCAAAAACCAATTTACGTACCAATAGTTATCAATGCACAGCAAACTGTGGTTAATTCATTGCAGGCGCTGGTCCAGTTAAAGGGAGTCCTATAAAAGCATATTTGATCAAAATCGAATTTTCTACTGGTAAACATAACCAATCATAACAGATGCTGTCACAGCATTATATACAATGAATATTTGTATATTGTGTTATACATGATGCCATTGCGAGATATTTTATGACTGGTCATTTCTGCAATATAATTACTTACATATAGTAGAAAAAACAAGGTTTTATTAAAATATACTTATTAAGGAATAATAGAACTGCACCAGTATCAGTTTAAATTGTTCAAATTTCGGACGTCTATTTAACCCTGCTGCAGGATGGTTTGGGGGAAATCTTTCAGACTGTTCTTAAAGTTGTATTGATGACTCGGAGTTTGGACTTGCAAGTTTAGGAGTTTGGAGACACAGACTTTGGACATATAGCAAGTTGATGACTTTGGACATATACATAATGTTGACGACTCTCGATGTAGCAAGGTAGAGACTTTTGATGTACAGCAAGTTGAAGACTTACGACATACAACAAGTTGATGACCTTGGACAAACAAGTTGATGACTTTGAACGTACATCAAGTTGACGACTTTTGACGTACAGCAAGTTGACAACTTTGGACATACAGTAATTTGATGACTAGACATACAAGTTAATGGCTTTGGACGTACAAGTTGATGACTGGACATACAACAAGTTGATGACTTTGGGCATACAGCAAGTTGATGACTTTGGACATACAGCAAATTGATGACTTTGGACGTACATCAAGTTGATGACTTTTGACAAACAAGTTGATGATTTTGGACGTACATCAAAGTGACGAATTTTGACAAAACAGTTGACGACTTTGGACGTACATCAAGTTGACGACTTTGGACATACAACAAATTGACGACTTTGGACATACATCAACTTGACGACTTTGGAGGTATGCTAATTTTATGACTGGACATTCAAGAAGTTGATGACTTTGGACGCACAGTAAGTTGATGACAATTTGAGACTTTTAATATACAACAAAGTTGAAGACTATGGCTATAGACTTTGGACATACAACAATTTGAAGACTTTGGACATACAACAATATGAAGACTTTGGACATACAGCAATTTGAAGACTTCGGACAAACAAGTTGAAGAGTTGAACATACAGATTTTAGACATACAACAATTTGAAAACTTTGGACATACAGCAAAAAGATTTCAGACATACAGTAAATGTACAAGTAGAAGACTTTGAACGCACAGCAGCAAGTCGAAGACTTTGGACACACAGCAAGTAAAAGACTTTAGACATACAGCAATTTGAAGACTTTGGACATACAACAGGACATACAGCACATAGAAGATTTCAGACATACAGTTAATTTATAAGTAGATGAGTTTGGACACACAGCAAGAAGACTGAACACACAGCAAGCTGAAGACTTTGGACACACAGCAAGCTGAAGACTTTGACCATAACTTTCATTATATCTTTTTCACAAAGATCTCAAAAGCAATCATTGACTGCAGCTACATTTGCGCCACATTGGATTCATGAACCTCAGTTTTCTTAAAACAAATATCTGCAAGACAATGTCCTTAAGTCAACAGTTTGCATCCCAAAGCTAGGTTTGAAATTTAATTTCTTTTCAGAAAAATCTCATAAAGATACTGTCAAAATTTGTAGTAAGTTTAATTTTTGCTCATGATTTAATTAATAAAATACTTTTTGTTTTTAAAAACAAATTGCAAAATTCCAATTTTAGTTTATTTGCAATGCCATATCACAGAACTTAGTCAATAAATACTTGTATGAATATTGGGTCATAATATAACATATTATGACCCAGATGAATATAAAGCCAACAAATATGAAAAATATAGATATATGAGATTTGGATGATAATCAACAAAATACACTTACATTTGTACATTGAACATTCAGCAGCATTTATTTAACACGTTTCACATATGTATATATGCTGGTGACAACGGATTAATACATGTAATGTGTCAGCATATGAGTAAATAAACAAGCTGCTGTCTTAAAGATCCTTGAGTAAAACGCTTGTTAAAAAGCATTAAGGGAAGAGACCCTAATTGTTTATTTAAAGACAAGGAAAAAAAAACAAATATCATAAAGTATGCCATTAAACAAGTGATCAAATGCAAAGAAAATGACAGGTGAAGTGTAATTAGAACTGTCAATGAAGTTGATCAAAACCCCCTGCAACACTACATGTACTTTGAAACAGGAATATGCTGCTGAAGTATAAAAGTCCTTTTTCTAAAACTTTAAGTGATGCTTAACATTAGACCATTGAAGTATCAATGGGGAAAGCTTCTACAGAATTACAGAAACTGCCTCAGCGTGTCATTTTAATGACAAGTATAAAGTGTACCAAATTTCATTGAACTATTTCAAAGTGATATTCCAGATATTATGGATGGTCCAGGACAGGCTGCAATGGACAACATGATTCCTTTATACCGCGTGCCACACTTGACAAGGGAGATAATTAAACTTTCTTTTCAATTAATTACAAGCTTTCTCTAAAAAGTCAGCAAACCTGTAAGAGAAGAGTGCATACAGTTTTTCTTGTAAAACATATGTATCATTGTTGAATTGGGAATTACTTCATTTTAGCCTGATAGAATTGGTACATGCATGTATAAAGACATCAAGCACACTGCCTTTTATTTCCTTTATCACAAGTTATTTAACTTCTCATTTTCCATAACAATTTTTTTTCTCAATCGAAAATATTGATCTTCCGTTTAATTCTTTTGTTTAACCATTTAAACACTGTAGCTTGTCATGCAGACAGTAATGTCTGCATGCAGAATAGTTCAAATCAATTTAATCATTTAGTCCATATCTGGCGGCAGGTCATCTTCTAATTGTGTTTCTTCCCGTTCAACCTTTTCCGGTTCTCCCGCATTCTGGTTTTGTAACTGACTGGCCAGACTCGTGTTTATAATCTTCATTAAAGAATCCGCCTGAAACAAACAGCAAGTTTGTGATTAGGGAAAAGTAACAAACAGGTGAGTTTTCAACTAGGTTTATACTTTATTCTGCCTTCAGAAATAAGTATACCTGATATTTATATCCGAACCCTAAATTTATAAAATGGACTTGATCATTTTTCAATTTGGACAGTGCCATTGATTGTTCGAAGGGGAGCTTGGTGAATCTTTGCTAACTGAATAGTGAACAGTGCAGATCATGATCAGACTGCACAATGAGCACGTTTTTTATGGTCTAAACACCTTTCAACAGCAGAATCCTTTACTGTCGGCAAGGTTAGAGTTCAAACTGAGCTACCATAACTACATCTGTGATTATCTGGTCATAGATTTATTTGTTGTAAAAGTTTTATTTTATAGAAAACTTACCTGTTTATCTGGGGTCATTGGTATTGGCATAGATCTAAGTTGTAACACAGTCACCTGACCTTCACTGTCACCAACCAATAAACACTTAAAATAGAAATTTTATATTATCAACTCTGGTTATATCCACAGTTGTAAATTAAAACCAAGACAAAAGTCTATGAAATAATGAAAGATATACACTGAAAGAATTAAGAATATGTAACCATACCCACCAAAACATAATTATAAGAATAACATCTTTTTAGATAGTTAATGTTAAATTGGTTTGTTTATCAAATTTAAGAATTTAAGGCATAAATGTTATAGAACTATTTTTTAATTAATCATGTAAGATGTATACTCACATCTGAATTCTTAGAGAATGAAACAGAGGTCTGTTTTGCACCAGAAGTTGGGTTGTTCACAATGATTGGATCCAACCTGTAATGAAAGAAAATGCCATTTTGGAGTTTGCATCACACTTGATTTTTTAAGGTCCTTGAGTAACATTGATTCCTTTTCTAATCTCCCCTGTTTAGTTTAAAGTCAATTTTTCTTTTACTTTTTGGAAACCTTCTTATTCAAGTCTTTGCATGTGGTCACTTGCGCCACCTGAGTTTTTTGGTCACATTTGACTTTTTTTCTAAAGAGATTTCAGTCAATCTTGTTTCTCTGGAGTTTTAGACACCCCTACATATTTGGTTGCACAACTACTTGGCCATGCACTAACTTTCTAGCTATATCAGGACATATGTATGGCTGGAGAGGTAAGTTGCACTTGTTGTCAATCCTTGCGAAAAGATAATGTGCTATTACCACTGCTGTTGATATTCAATGGACATTTGAGACCCGCTGTAGGAAAACCAACTTTTAGCCTTTGCGACCTTTATGGATCTAGATCAGCCCACACATGTAGCCATCACTGACCAATCACAGACAAGATAAGTAACACAAGGGTACTTTAAATTACAATTATGTTCTATAATGTGAACACTTTTTCCTTTAAAAACTATTATAAACATAAATCATGTTGGTTTTTGCACTACAGGGCTTAATTGTTTCATTTGAATTGATCTCAAGTACAGTATAAGTGCTAAACAGTACACAACTTACGTGCTGATATTGAGGTCCCAGACTTCAACAGCCCCTTCATTAACACAGGCAAACACTGTAGATGATTTAGGTGACCAGGCTATATCATAAACTGGTTTCTGAAAAGACATTAGTAAATGTATAAAAAAACACAGTAGGATTATGAGCTAGGGCTTGTATAGAATACCATTTCTCCTTTTTCCAGTAATTTCCAGGTTTTACTGTCTTAACGTTCAATATTACTGCATTCAAAAGCAGTGTTTAAAGTGAAGAATTAGAGCCAGGGGTATTAAATAGGTTTCATCAATTTCAAATAAACTTCATTCAAAAGGTAAATCTGAGCACATTATGGGGAAATGGAAAACACATTTTAGCTCAAAATTAACAGACTGAAGAAACAAATTCTTAAATAAGAGTGCCAAACTGTCACAAAATATGCCTGTCAGCAGACAACTCTAAAATGATAATTTTTTTGCAATCAAAGGGCAATAACCCTGGCGTGACTGGGGCGATTTGGCTGGTTATCGAACTTGGCCGAGATATTATGCCGATTAACACTCACAGCGAGTTTCAATGGTAATTGTGGAAGTGAGAGAGAGGACTTTGCTAACGTCACCTTCCTATCTATTCGCTGCAGGTGATCCAATAATACAGCTGTGCTGTCAAGATGGGCAAATAAAAGGCTATTCTAACGTTAAAATTAAAGGTAGAGATGATGGGTGGAGCTTGCCCTTATAAAGTAGTAAAAGGTTGCTCCTAGTGTACCCTTTTCTTTAAACCGTACATTTGCCTTTCCTGGCTATCAGAAAATACACAACGCAAGTTCTTAGTAGTAATCACTAAAATCCCTCTTGTACTTACTGTTGAAGAGAAAAAGTTGAGTATAGGTCTTGATTTGTCTTGATGCCATAATCGAATACTCCAATCGGCACTGCAACTTAAAAACACGTCAGGTACGAAAGGTGACCACATGATACCATACACTGGACCCTGTAATGAAACAAACAAACTATTTTAACTACAATTACCAATGGAAAAATAGTTAGTCAAGATCGCACGGTTAAGATGGAAATATCTGTCCACGAGGCTCTTCCGAGTTCCAACCAAATCCGGGGTGATGGATATTTCCATCTGAACCAAATGTGTCATGATAGAAACTTATTCCTGCATACTGTTTTGCACTTTAAAGTAGATTTCTAAGTGCAAACTTATCAAAATGATGTATTATCATAAAAAACAAGTGATATTTAGATGCTGTGATGTCATGCTGTGATGTGTGATGTCACAATGTTTATAACTTCAAATCACAAGTAAATCAAGAGTGTCATCTGACAAAGGGGGATGCCTGACCATTTTTTTCGGCATGGTTAAAATCACTGGAAATGTTGATCTGATTTGTAAGAATTGTAATTTTGTGTATACCTTACAGTTTAGGACTTACAGACAAATACTTTCCACACAAATCTTACTCCATAGCGTACAAATAACTTTTCCTGTTAAAATCAGCAGAAGTACTAATACATACTCCCTAGGAATGTTTTTTGCTGTTTTTCTTTTGTTTGCTGATTGCTTTACCATTCTCAAAACACTTTTATTCAAAATATAAAAAGATCAGGATTCAATAGTTTGTCACTTGAATAAAAAAATCCACACGGAAGTTTACACCAAGACTGTTACTTACGGTATGTCCAAAATAACTTTCCAGAAACTGCTCATTATAAGAACAGGAACATCTGTGTATGTGACCTTCTTCTGTTCCTGCCAAATAACTACAACAACAACAGTAAAACATTGTGTAACTCTCGAATCCAAAGTGACAGCAGACTTAGCAGGAAAAAAAGTCATTACTATGTTTTATGATGAAAGTATTGAAAATCCTGTCAACAGTGAAAGATCATTTTTTAAAGTAAAAATTTGGTTATTTTGATGTAACCCTCATCACTGAAGGTTCTGTATTTGTCAGAAACAT
Organism: Saxidomus purpurata; assembly: GCA_022818135.1. NCBI lineage: Eukaryota > Metazoa > Mollusca > Bivalvia > Venerida > Veneridae > Saxidomus > Saxidomus purpurata. The sequence continues at coordinate 12,756,068 of JAFMSR010000005.1, forward strand.
ACATTGTACCAGCTTTTACATTCCTTATTTAAGTACAAATCATGAACTAATACTCCTATAACATACATGTTAGAGTCCCGAATATTAAAATCAAAACTAAGTCCCCCGGCATGTCGGGATATGAATGCTTCTCCTTTCTTCTCCTTCTTGCCGCCCATTCTTGTCGGCATCTTCTTCAATCTCATCAAATCTGTAAAAATATAGAGCAACCTCTAGAAGTCTGTAGCATGCATGAACAAGAACATGTAATTATACATCTTAAGTACTAACAGGACATTTAAAAATCTTGGACTGTGAACAAAAAGCTTTCCACTTGGATGACAAAAGCTACATGAAATAACTAACAACTTCACAGTGACTATATCTGTAGACTGTAAAATACAGAACAACTTTATTTTAAGTATAATCTCATTAAGTCTATGAAATTATGTATAAAATGCAGAACAGATGAACTGACATTGCGTGACCTATACTATAGATATGACACAGAAACTTATTTCTAAGTTCTGATCCTGTATACTCAAACAACACCTGTAAAAAGACACTTCAGCGTAAGCTGTAAAAGCTAGGTTTTGACCTACTTTTTGCACCAATCAAATGTTATGAAAGAAAGTGGGACGAATGGAATTTGTATATTGGCATGTGATTGCTAGTAGGTTCTGATCTCAAGTAAGACTGCATGTTCAACAGCCTCCATTTATAACTTTCCCAGGAACAATGTTTATTTATTATTCTAAAATGTACCTCTGCTCAACACGTTTATATCTTCTTTTTAATAGGTATTTCTTGCTTTATTGTGAAAAAGTGTATTGTTTCTTTTCCATTTTAATTTTCAGTTAGAAAATCTATGTTTACTTAAGTATTGGTGCAAAATTTGTTGATATTTTGTATAGTTTAGTTGTTCATCACTTAATCAGGTCTTTATAAAGAACAAACAAATATTTCTGAGTCTTGGAAATAAAACATAATTTCGTATTCAATTTTAAACATTACCATAGCATTCAAATCCCTTCCTGATTGACCACTGGCACACTCTGCCGTCTGTAGAAATAGAGACCAACACTTCCGCAGACTCCTCGCCGGAACCTCGTTCTTTCTCTATCCACTTGATCTGCCATACTGGAGCCGAATGTTTACTTTGCGATAAACTGTAAAAAAAGGACTTAGTTTTGTGACTGATTGCATTCAATTGTGGAAATGTAAAGTAACGAATACTTTTCTTTCATCAGTAAATGGATGGCTACAAACCTCAGTTATATTGTCTGACAGTGGAAGCTTTCTATTTAGTTGTGCACAATAAAGTTTAACTTGATAAAGTTCTGTTAGTACATAGATGTAAACCTTCTACAATTTTTATGTGATTTTCTTTTGCAGCAGATGTGTATTTTGTTGTAAATTTATATGTATATGTTTTATAAAGGCCCACATGGAAGATTGGGGCCATACGCAAACATGTAGCCTCTCCAAATAAAGACTTCATGATTCTTATATGTTTTATATACTCAAGCACTCATTTGTTAATTCAGCATTTCGCTGATTCAAAGTTCTCTAGTTATGAACTATTTTCGGAGATAAAAAAATTAAAAACTTTTTGTCTCACAAATTCAAAGTGCTTTATAGTATGGTTTCAAATTTGATGTGCAGGCACAGCCAGGCAGATCTAAAAAAATACCAGTTACTAAAGCTTTTACACAGGTTCAGTGGGGCTCTATCTTAATTCCTATCTAAAAATTATCACAAGCAAAACAATTTTCCTAAAAATGCTATTACCTACACATGAACAAACTTGATACTTACAAGTTATCTAGGATTGGTTCATCGGCAGTCTGTCTTACATTGTACACTGCTACACCACCATCGTACAAACCAACCTGTCATAAAAAGAACACACCATCTACATTGTTACAGTTTTCATATTCATAAACACTTCCATAGCTTCCTTTTTTAGATGTTTTGATACAGTTTTAAAATTAAGTTTCAGATGTTTTTTTTTTTTCTCTCCAAAGAAAGACCTCAGTAAATGAAAGCCTTAAGGGTTAATCAATGGTTACAGTGTACCAAAATCTAACTGCATTATCTCAATTTATCTGCAGCTCTAAGATGGCATTCTTTTTGCTGTATATCACAGTGCATGTTCTCCACTACCTTGTGCTCCCTCTCCTGCCTAGTTGGCAAAGGCATAGTAAGTCAAGACACAAATCTATAAAGATCTCGACCCACAAGTCTGCGGTATTCAGTGGGCAAGAAACCAACTGAAAGATCTATGTAAATTGCTTTTTAAGATATGTATACTGATAAAAGAGGTGTCATTGTGTAACGGTAGAGCACTGGACTTCCAACTTAAATGTTTCAAGTTTGAATCTCATCTGCTGAATTTAGACTGCTATGTCTACACTCCATTATTTCAGTGAGAGTGCTTGTCGTAACTCCAAGAAGTGGTCATTGAGAGTAGTCAATGTTAGTTGCAAAAACAAGTCTTCAATCAGTGTTAACTAAATAATGTTCAACCTTTAGTGACCTTTGTTAGATATACCTAAATATATACTTACTGCTAGTAGGCTTGGGTTGACTCTAGAAAAGTCAGCCGCCGTGACACCTTCCTTACATGTGTAAACACGCTCTGGAAACTGAAAATACATGGAGAAATATTTTTATAATACTTTTCATTGCCATGTTTGATACATTAGCCACCCTGAACTTCAGCAATTTGTTTTCAACTCATTCAAAATCAATCTTGATTGAAAGTTTCAGAAATATTTTTTATTACCAATATTTCAGAATTATTTTGAAAAAAAAAATGTATTTGGGCCAAGGAGAAAATCAGCAAATCACAAAATTAAATTGATGCAAAAATTATCTTACGTACTTATTTTCATAAGGCAAGGAACAAAAAGAAAAGGGCCAACAGTGTGCTGAAACATGACTCCATACCATAACTTTCCACTAAAATTTCAACATCAAATGCAGCAGTGCATTAACAACATATAACCTCACCTCTGGATTTTTCAGAGACCAGCACATGAGCAGACCTTCCTTCTGGTTTGAGAACTCAAACTGACCATATCCTACTGCCATCAGATCCTGGAAAAAAACATTTTAGATACAAAATATGTTCATATTACAACCAATCACGTAATCATGTATTGTCACTTCTTGCATGAATACGTTGAGTAGTAGTAAACATTTAGATGCCCTTTCTACTTCTCCTGTATAATGCATAAAGTTTTACATATTGCCAACCAGCATATTGAACCTTCTATTATTACAACCAACACAACAGTCGTATGCCCCAACGCACCTTCCTTCTCCATAAACCACTACAAGTATACTTGGCTTATAAACAGACTTAATGTCCTTGCTGGTCTAATAAAAGCATACCTTAATCACCATCCTATATTTTCTCCATACAATAAAACCAAGTGACTGCCAGCCTGTCATACGCTAATACAGACCTATCTGTTTCTCATAAAAAATGTTTACAAACTGAAAAAGCGTCAACGGCTTTGAACTTACCGGGTTTGATTTATTCCAGGACAGACAGCTGACATTTCTACCCTGTGTTGCTTTACACACGTAAGACCAGAGTCGGTCAAAGTTTGGTCCCATATCATCCGATACAGCCAACTGCTGAGGGGCAGCTGTTACCTCCTGGTCTATATCTGTAATATAACATGGTAATATCAATATCTACTGCACAATTTCATCATCTCATAACTCAACAGATTTAGGCTTATAGGCCTTTAAACTCTTTTCCTCTAATGCCGCATTTGGAAAGTGCTCCTTGCACCTGTACAAAATCTTGGACACTTAGAAAATATGTCCCCTTCTTCTTTAATGACTGACACCTCTGAACCTCTGTTAACCAAGAATTCTGGATTTCCTAGTAAATTTTAGTTACATGTGTATAGAGGAGGAAAGCAAAGCTGCATCAATGATTGTACAAATCTTTAAAAACAAACTTGCAAAAATGTGCAATGTATGCAAAAAGAAGCATTTATAGTATTTTGCATATTTTTGGAAACATAATTATAAAGCTTTCAAATTCTTAAACGTTACCCTGCTAAATTTCTAAAGTGGACTTGTCAATCTTTCAAGTCGGACAGTACCATTAGTTGTTCAAAGGGGTGTTCAGTGAACAATTAACTGACTACATTAAGAACAGTGCAGATCATGATCAGACAGCAGGTGTGCACAGCTTGATCATGATCTGCACTGATTGTTTAGGTAGAATCACTGGCCACTGGAAGGGCAATATCACTTACCATTAGAAGGGCAATATCACTTACCATTGGAAGGTAATATCACTTACCATTACAAGAGCAAGACAGACAGTTTGAAAACTTGTTTTTTAGCAAAAACATTTAGGTGTTTATACAGTTTTATACTAAGGTATGGAAAATAAGCATTGACTACTAAATATTCAACGGGAAAAATTGTCTACCAGAATAGAAATAAAGTTCAGAAACAAAAGTCTTCTTTTGTCATGTTTCCATATTCAAAAAGAAGAAATTTGAGACATTTACAAATCTACAAACATATAGGAAGCCTCAGCTATCACTAAAGTTCTTACAAATGAATATATAAAAGAAAATATCTGCATTTTGATGTAGAGACTTAAAGAATTTCTTGAAATTTAAAACACCCTTACCGGCCTTACCCTTCTGAATCATAAAAGTGCTGGTAAGATACCGCCATTACTATTTTTAGAACAAGGGGTTGGTGGGATATAACAATCAAAATTTTATATTCAGTCCACACTGACATTGAAAGTTTGTTACGAAAGGGAGGTGAGTTTAGACATTTTTGTTGTTGGATGATGTTAAGCTGGTCATCAGACAACTGTCCAAGGATCATGGGGTAGGGGTTAATTCACAAATGTTACCAACGAGATGCTTTAGTTAACTTAGTAAGTTTCCTTCAATCTGTTCAATTCAACTAAATGTATGCACCCTGTACATGTACTTGCAGAAAGTATAAGAATTTGCGAGAATCTAAGTAACAGAACTAAAACTGCACAAATATTGAAGATAAACCACTGCAAAAGTCACTACACAACATTCAAGTGCTGGTAAACAGACAAAATGATATACATGTATTATCTACAGGTAATTCATAACAGACAAAATGATATATTGCCTATGGGTCAATCAAAACTGACAAAATGATATATTGCCTATGGGTCAATTTCAAAAATAGGGGGGAAAAAAAAAAAAAAAAAATATTTTTTTTTATAGGGATAATAAAAAAAAAAAAAAAAAATATTTTCTTTTGGGTCAATTATAACAGACAAAATGATATATTGCTTATGGGAATAATTCATAACAAACAAAATGATATATTGCCTACAGGTAATTCATAACAGACAGAATGCTATAGTGCCTACAGGCAATTCATAACAGACAAAATGATATATTGCCTATGGGTTAATCATAACAGACGAAATGATAAATTGCCTATGGGTCAATCAAAACTGACAAAATGATATATTGCCTATGGGTCAATCAAAATAGACAAAATGATATATTGCTTATGGGTAATTCATAACAAACAAAATGATATATTGCCTACAGGTAATTCATAACAGACAGAACGCTATAGTGCCTACAGGCAATTCATAACAGACAAAATGATATATTGCCTATGGGTCAATCATAACAGACAGAACGCTATAGTGCCTACAGGCAATTCATAACAGACAGAATGCTAAACTGCCTACGGGCAATTCATAACAGACAAAATGATAAAGTACTAGTGCCTGATGATATATTGCAAATAGGTAATTCAATAGAAAATAAATTATACAGTGCCTACAGGAATTTCATAACAGACAGAATGAAGTAGTGCCTATGGGTAATTTATAACAGATAACAAACTGATAAATAATGAAGAGGACAGTAAGCAAACAGCACAATGTTGACACACAATGCTAGTGAAGTGGGTGGGGTGTCATATCTACGTGTCACAAAATATTACCAGACTGAGATGCCTCCTCTGGTTCACTTCCTAGGAAGTTGACAAACAGACATGTGAACAGACACATGCATTGGCAGTGATAATATTGGGTGTGATACAATATATAATATAGACATGCATATCGAACAATTTATCGTAATACATTGTACACATAATTCTGCTATACATTCAATTATACAATAACATATTGCTTCAATAGACAAGAGAGCCACGACGGCTCTGTATTGCTCACCTGAGAACATTACCTAGTTTTTACCCCATGTGAACCAATAGAGACCAGAGAAACAAACATGTTGACCAATTTTTATGATGATTGCTTTTAGAGTGTCGACGTTTTTCATTGATTTGACCATGTGACCTAGTTTTTGACCCAGGTGACCCAGAATCCTACTCAGCAGAGAAATCATTGAGATAAAGATTCTGACCTATTTTCATACAGATCGTTAGTCAAACGTGACCTCTAGAGTTTCAACAAGGCAAGTGTGGACAGACAATGGACAATAGCCGATCACAATAGCTCATATTTGAGCACCTACAGATCTCCACAAGAAGCTGACAACTTCTCTCATTTCAGCAGTTAGAAGTATATGGCAATGAATAACAAATTCACTTATCAACTTTTGGGAAAAAATTTTTTTTTTATTAATTTTTTTTTTTTTTAAATTTTTTTTTTTTTTATTTATTACAGGTTTTTTTATATAGTACATGTGTACTGACTGAATGCAGGTGAACTGACTGAATACCTGTTTGCTGATTGAAAAGCAGGTAGCAGGGCATAATAGTTTGCATCTATGGGATCCATGTCACAATGTACCTGATTCAGTGACAGTCCACTGCAGAACTTTTTTTATATTATTTCTTAAAATTACGAAAATTTATCAAAATATTCTGGTTACCAAAAACAATTATAATTTATCATTATGTTGGACAATTAACAAATGATTTTTAAAAAATACCATTTAATATATATGACTAAGTGAAATACTGTTACTTCACAACTGTTGGCAAGACACAATGATGAAAACAATGGAGACAAGAATGAGATAAATGTTGTTACCTTTAACAATATCAAAGCCTCTGTACAATGCTTGTTTTGCCTGGTAGGTGTTGAGATTGATAACTCTCTCCATAATAAACAGATCAGTTTTAAACTTCTCTGACTGAAAATATACATGAAGGTAAATTTACAATAAGTTCAATATAAAGTGTGTGTACATCTCCTGACAGCATGTGTTACATGCCGACACCCAAAGCATTTCTCAAGTTGACCTTAAAACCTCCCTTTTTTTCAGTTAAAATGGAAAAAATCCAAAAATTTCATTTCCTTTATAAATAACTTTTCTGTGGTCATGCTGTAGAATTATTAAAATTTATCCTTGGTTTCAAACAGCTACACTGCTTCAACAAGCCATACCTTTGCAACTGACATGAGGAAATTCCCCAGAAAAGCTGTTTGTGGCAGGTATACCTTAAAAAACTTTTTACTTCAGCCCGCCAAATGAAGGTACCTAAAAGCTAGGTTTGACTGACAAAATGTGCTAAGAATTACAAATATAAGTTTCTAACCTGAATAATTTTGTCCTCATCTATTGCTGTTGCCTCTGTCGGTACTGACGAAACTCCGGTCTCTCTACTGGCAAACACACTCTCTGATCCGGCAAATGAGGAGGTAATTGTCGCCCTGCTGTCTGCAATAGTTATAAAACAAACATATTCAAAATGTTACGAAAATTTTAAGTGTGCACTTAAACAATGCAAATAATCAAAAATTCTATTGCAATACAGCTGTAGAGAACTTGAGTTTAGACAAAACCACTGATTCTGAATAAAATTTAGTTTCTAATTACATCAATCTCCTACATGTATGGAATTGTCTCCCCTTACAGTTGGAAAATATCTCTGCCAACATTTATTTTCCCGTACCTTCTTTACATATTCAATTAAAATTTCATGAACTTAAGACGTCCAAAGTTAAACTGGAGAAGTATCAAAACATGAAAGAAGTTTAAAAGGTTTCTTACAGATACAAATTTGTTAACCCATCATTCATGTACTCTGCTTTAAGTGGCAGTGGTAACTGTACTGTATGAAAGGGAATTAATTGCGGCATTGAGTTCAATGTATCATTTTTACAATGAAATCAGTAAATTAAAACACAAACATTCAGTTTTTCTACCAACAGACAGGATCTGTGCCAGGTGATCATATCAGCTAGGTCTAAAACCCTTGGTCACAAAAATTTAACATGAATGAAGTTCAAAGGTTTTAGTTAATGCTAAAACTTACAAATTTAAATCTCTCTGCTACAACAGTGCGGTACGTGTTATTTGCCTTCAGACAGAAATGCAGTAACACAATTTATGCAAAAAATAAAGTAAAGGATGCGGGAATATATTGGCGGATTTTTCGAAACGCTGGTGTGAAGAGTAAGAATTTGTCTGTTTTTTGAAGAGTATTTCCATAAAGGCAAGATGTAGAGTTAGTCACTGGTGTTGATGTTGATAAAAGCAGCCTTAACTATTGACACCAGCCACTTTATGGGTTGTAGTGTTTAGTTTGGGAAATGACATGAAGATCAGTTCACCAGCGTGATTTTGATAATGTCATCATTGTTATCATTATAAACATGCACTTTGGAAATCATCTTTCATTTAAAACAGTTTATGTGTGCTGTAAGTTTCTTCCATTGATGATGTAAGAGGTCCGTCATACAAAACTTGGGCTTCGGGCGAATTTTCGCAAACAGTTCTTAGACTTAGCTGATACGCTCGTCTTGGACAGATCCCCAAGTGTATGTGTTACAACCCACAGGATAAAAGACATGCATTTGTTTAGATGCACAAACACACTTCGGGAAGAAATGCAAACAGCAAGTGTGTGCTATAAGCTTTTTGTTACTAAAACTTTCACATTCAAAGTTTCTCAACTTATTCATTGCTACTCGGATCACCGTGACTACTATATCAAGACCACGCCTTCTGTTGCCATGCGAGTGCAGTGTCTTTCCAAACATGAACTTCAAATTTTTGTTTTATATTAATATCAAATGTGTAACAATTTTCACTATTTGACACACTTTTGTTAGTTAGAACAATAGCATGCTTTCCATTTTTTCTAACCAAGTCTATAACAAATTGTTACCATAGTTACATAAAAACTAATAACTGAATTATCTACCACCAAAAGGAAATAAACAAAAAAAGCCATGCAATATTCTGTGACCACCACATACCTTCGGCTACTTTTGCTTTCGCTAACAGAGTAAAATAATTTATGTTTATGGAGTACCATGATAGGAAAATAAAATATCTCTTGTATACTTGAGAAATAAATAATCCAGATCATGCGCTATAATCTGTTGTGCATTAGCATATACCTGGCATTCATAAACTTTCTATGTATAAATGTACATTCACAATGCCACAAGGTTGAAGTCCCAGGATCATTTTGAATTTATAGATATACCGTTAGTAAAATTATTTACTGATAGAATAATAATGGAACAATGTTCTATTCACCCTGAAACAATGTTGACATAATGCCTGTCTTTCTTTCTTTTATCTTAAAGTCATTTCAACATTTCGAAAAAGTTTCATGAAAACTTCATTAATTTTTGCGATATTATTGAAAATGTACTGCGCTATATATTTTTGGTACAAAAAAAGGTCATTTCTGGCAGTGAAACATCTTTCGAGGTAAATTAAGAGTTGCTTGTAATTGTGTTCCTTGGACTTCAACAACAACAACTTTATGATACTATAGATTAACCAATACAAAAATACTAATTAAATCAACAACATATCGGATTCTAAAACAGGCCAAGAACAGGCCTGAAAACAGTGAGTGCCAGGTAAATACTTACACACACAAACAAATACATTCAAAATGAATCACAGAAGATAAACAGAAATATCTATAAAGTTACATATGATAACATACACAACAGTTATATCTGTACAAGTAGCGACCTTAATTATACCTCAAACAATCAATTTCAAATTTTGAAATAAATGCAAATGAGCAGGTGTCTGCATCAAGGGGTCACTTTATGTATTCCCAGACTGACTGTCATAACAGAGATTCCAATGTACAACTTACACAAGGTCTAAGGTAAAAGATGCAGTTTTAATGGCGTTCCATACATCTTTCCTATAGTTATTTGTTTTGTTGATGTGTTAAATGGTAAGAAACTTGCTATTTAGTTTGCAAATATATATAGCTCAAAAGTTGATAGCAAAAAAATTCCCACATTTAATAAGATTCTGTAGTGAGCTTTCATCATACCAGTAGGCTTACTTGAGCCCCGATTTACAAAACTAAATGTTGCGACATTACCCATGGTATAGCTCTGAATTTGCTCTATTTGCTTATCAATTCAGGACTCAAATGTTCTGTTTGTATGTGATTATGAAGGTCACTCTAATTCCAGACTGTAAATTTGTGATAATAGTTATTTTAAACTATTGTAAAATAATAAGCAATATGCCATTCTATCATACTACATGTATATTTTACACAAGAAACATCATGCAAGTGGGAACATACCACATGTGTTCAAAAACAATTATGCCAATCACCATATTGGATTTTATATTATCGCAGCTTCAGAAAATTGTGATAAAAAATTGTGAATTGTTAAGCCACCCTACAGTAATCCTTGATTAAATGTATTTAAGAAAGGGCTAAAAATGCTGAAATGTTTTTGTTGGGGTACACATTTCTTTTCACTTTCATGTCTCAATTACACAACACAATCACTAAAAGTTCAGTCACTCACGGGATGCATGTTGAGTAGTATGCTAAATTTCCACTAAATTGCTTTTCTGTTTCAGCTAATTTATTTAGCTTGATTGTGCAAAAAGCTGTGAAGCTAATGGAGTCACTCTCAAGTCAGCTTCCTGGAAAAACCAGTACTGGTGTACATATGAGGAGGTACGGTCGTGACCCCAGTGGGGCTCGAACCCGCAACCTCCGGGCTTAAAAGCTACAAGTAAGCTGAAAATGGCTTTACTCCTATAGTGAGCTGACTTTCCAGTAAATTACTTAAAATCTAAAAAATAAATTTTAAAAGTACACTGAATTTCCAGTAAATTGCTGATATCTCTGAGTGAGCTGAATTTCCAGTGAGATGCCATCAAAACTTCAACATGAGGAATGCTATATATATCAAACAGGAGATAGATATTAAGGCAGTGCTCACGCTGTCAGTCGACATTATCGCCATTTGCGATAATTTTATGAGTTTGGCGATTATTTTAAAGGATTGGCTACAAAAAATGGCGATTATTTAATCCTGCTATAAAATGAAAAAAAACATCGACTAAAACACAAAATCTGTCTATATCTTCTTAGTCCCTCGAGGCATCAACACTTGTTTGACATCTGTTGTTAATTGGCCCCTAATTGATTTATAATTGTTCGATTGTTATCGGATTATCAGATCGAGATCAGTATACACCATGCGCCTGCAGGCGATTAAAACTGGAACCAATCAGCGACTTCGATAGTAATTACTTGAAAATAGTAACCAATCAACTAATCCGATAGAGTTGATATGTTTACACATTAAAAATATTAATATTTCCCGCTAATACACAAGCGTGTCAACCTAATCGCCGGGCGGGTCGTATCGATTATAGCCTCTTTAGAGGATGGCGGACCCAATAAGCACAATTACAAAACAAACTAATCGCCGGGCCGAAACCGAGTCACGCCGCTCGATAGTTATAATACGCCTACTTTTTAACATAACCCGTCCGCCGAATCGCCGAGCTGAAAGTGTTCCCGTCCTTCGATAATAATAATCCGCCCACTTATAAACTTGTGGGAAACTTACTTGTCAATCACCACGTCAAATCAACACATTTCGGCCGATTATCAGTATGGTGGCAATTAATTTTTTTATATATATAATTTCGGTGTCGTGAATTATTTCAATTAAAACGTAGCAAGAGTGTGAAAACTCCCACTTGTAACGATTTTTGGTAAAAACTGGTGTGTTTCGAACGTATGTAATTTTTGTTTTACGTTAATTTGGCTATTATCAGAAGTCAGATTATTTTCATTATATTTCTCACGAATACAGAATAATATGATTAAAATACCTGCCCAATGTTCAGTGTGTTTTTAAAAAGATGCTCGGGCAGTTACTCGAGTAGTTTCCGCTGCAAAAGTAGGGTTGATTTCTTCTAAACTTTCATTTAAAATAGGCGTTCTCCGTGCCTTCTTATGGTGACAATTTTTTTAGTTTAAATATGATTAAAATTGCTAAAAACTTGGAATATGTTGCTGAAAATCGAGCGGCAACGGGGTCGCGAAAATACGTGACAAACGAGTAAAACTGAAAAGAAATGGGTAATTTACAGGAGATCAGTTAATATTTTAGTTCTGCAGAATTTTAAAAAAAAAGATGTGTGATTAAGATATGTTTCCTTGTGGGAAAAAATGAACATGCCTTTTACTCCTCAAGCACATACATTTAACTGGAACAACACACTGAAAAGAGAGCCAGCTGGACTTAGTTTACCAATGCCCCACATGAGAAGTTAAGTGTCTTGGACAGTAACAGCACTGCACATGAACCATTTAGTAAAATACCCATTGCCAACAAAAACTGAACAAGACCTATATTGGCAAAAAAAAGGACCAGTTATATTCAAATGGTATTTTTCTGGTCATGTCAATCCTACGGACAACGCGCAGACTTTGGCTATTATTTTTTTCATGAAAAATTTATGGCTATTATTTATAAACTGCCAGTGTGAGCACTGTTAAGGGATTGCATATGTATTATCTCTGATAAATGCAAGAGAGCAGGCCATGCCAGAAACTGGAAAGCAGTTGGGTAAAATATTTTTTGGATATGAAAAATATAAACAAGAAGCTATGGTGTGAATGATATAAAACCCCATCCAAAACTTAAAATACTTCGGGTGGCACATAATTTTGTATACCTGTTCTAAACAAGCTTTCAAATGTACTAGCGTAATGTCGACCTATATATGAAATCAAAAAGTGAGATATGAATATGTTATATTGATACGCTTTATGTTTGTACCTGTGCTAATGGAATAACAAATCCTTATTTAATTGTCCAATGTACAGGTAGAGTAAAATTTTGCTCGTCAAACAATTTCTATTTAAAGATGGCATACCTACGTAACTTGAAATATTAACTCTGTTTTTATAAACATCTTGCTCAAAGTAAAGTTTGTACTTTATAAACGTTAAAATATTGGAAATCCATATATAGTGTAATATGTAAATTTAGCAAGAGTCAAAACTGTTCTATGTTGTAGGAGTTTAACACCTGTTCCAACCGAATTTAAGTCATTTTAACAGGCACAAACAGTTTACCTAACCATCATTCCTTGGAAGAACCCATTCTATTCTTAAGAAACACATAAAGATATATATTCAGTACCAGGGCTCAAACCCATGACCCTCAGTCAGTGACTAACCACTGGACCAAGGAGGTGGAGGCTGTTTTATCTTAAAATGTGACTTAACATGGAGTATAATACAGAGAGAAAACCCAAAATCAATCTCAGTTAACGCAGCTCTGATTCCATATGTTTTAAGCTGCACATTGGTGTCTTATTTGGTCTAAAGCATGTAATTTTTACTTTCCAACTCATTATCATATCGAACAACAAACAGAGTTCTTTTTTATCGAAGCAAATTTTGTATTATTTTTCTCTCACATTTTGTTTTGTCAAATTGAAAGTTAAAGCTGTACAGGGAACAATATAAAGTGAAGATCTATCAAGAGCAAAACAAGGACTGACATTGAGGCTATAGTACTACAAGAGTCAGTGACAGGCTGTAGGATTCTATTATTTACACTACACAATATCAACTGTACCTCGTGTTGGTTCTCGTGTCAGAGAGCCTGACATGATTGCAATGTGTACAAGATATAGTTTACAATTATTAACATCTTCATTACAACTGCTAATCTTCTTTCTTTGTTTTCAAATAAAATGTTGTCAAAAAATTATTTTAAAAATTCACTGTCCCATTTTGTGGGTTGAAATAAACTTAATATCTATCTATATATGGCATACTGTAGATTGGGTTTCATTTGATGTGAGATTGTTTTTTTTAAAGAAGTTGTGAATATGAAAAATTCGCAAAATTTAGAAGACGAAACATCCCTGGTAATTCATGATACCCATTTGTGAATTAATGAGCTCATTAAACATTCATAAAGAACTAATTGCATGAAGCTTTGGCAGCTGAGAAATGAAAACGTACCTATTCTGACAGAAGTGGCACTCTTCTCTCTGACAATAGCATCAACACCATCTGCTGTGTCCGGTTTAGCTTCCTCGGCCCCTTCCTTGGGACTTCCCGGGCGAGATATTGTCCCCTCCTCATCATCTTCATCTGCTTTAGCTGAGAAAACAATAATTTATATACAATGTAGAACAGCATGTATCAAATGACAGCAGTCAAATAAAACGTTTTACTTAATGTGACAAAAAAAATATTCCAGTTGCAAATTTCACATGAAATGTTACGAGCTAAAAATTCAGTGAAGACTTTATTGGAGATTGATGAGAATGTTAAGAGATGCAAAGACAATTCATGTACTTGTTAGTAAATATACAAAGAATTTGCAAGTATAACGCTCCTGAGACCTAATGTGACTATTACTGAACAAAAATGTTGTCAGAACTTTTTGCAACAAAAACCTTTTACTAAATATGTCTGTTTTTCCAATTGTCTGTATACATGTACATTCGTTTTGAATAACAGAAGATGGAAACAGTTTCAGATACAGAACAGGAACTATTTTGCCTCCCCCAACTTTGACCGATTCAGCATAATACAGTTTATTATTCGTTACAAAAGTCTCTTCTCCCATCTCCCAACCCCTACAAAAGGATCTTACGTATGCAATACTGCAATATTTAATGATATCTTTATTAGTTTAAATAACAGAATAAAGAATGCAAAACAAACAAATACTGAGACATGTATACCTTTGTTTTCTTTGTCTATTTGCTGATATGTGTCATACATATCCCAAGTTGTAGCATTCACTCCTGTCTCCTACAAGAATACAAACATCAAGTATAAATTTAATCTTCTCATAAAACATTTCAAAACTTGTCAACTACCTTCTGCTAAGTATCACACTGCATCGAGACAAATTTGACACCCTAAATCACTGGCACGGTTGCCAAATGGTACATTAAGAACTGAAAAATAAAATTCGACTTAACAGTTTCTTTCATGAATTGCCCTGATATGAAATTCCATGCCGTAAGAAACTTATACACAACCGTACTTCCTCACATGACACCAGTACTGGTTTTTTCCAGGACGCAGACTCAAAAGTGACTCGATAAGCTACAAGCTTTCCTCACAATTAAGCTAAAATAAATTAGTATAAACTCAGAAACTTATGTACAAAATCTGACAAGATGAAAGCAATGAAGTTCTATATTAAAGTTTATAATTAACTTACAGCGTATCCAATCTTGCTTGTCTGGACAAGTTTACATTTCTGTGGTTCATTGAAAGTGTTCATACCCCTCTCAGCATATCTGTCATTTCCTTGCTTGTTCTTCACCAACTGTAAGAAAATGTTTCAAGTATAACATACAATGTACATCAACATGAGGGCCAAACTATCACAAAATACACCTGTCAAACATTGGAGGTAGATTGAGTGGTAATCAATGTATTTATTTGTTAAAAATGTTACGATTCATGTTTGGAAAAATTGTTTGTCAAATTTTAGCAATTAAAGGGTCATAAAATTTAGTGAAACATAACAGCAATTAAAGGGCTGAAACAGTGATGAAACTGAAACTGCAGCAATGTTGCTGGTTATTAAAATTCACCTAGAGAGCTGACAATGTTTGTTGATGCTGCCTCAAACCGCAGGTTTTCCTATACAACATCACGCCAGTATTTCACACCATCTGTTACAATAACTTATGTAATGACCACTTTTAAAAGTAAACTTCGGTGCTTTGATAAAGTTGAACTGAAGTATCTAAATTAAATTGTTCGGCCTAATATAGAATAATGTCATTTTTAGTTTGAAAACCTTGTTATATACATTGTATACAACAATCGTACTACACACCAGAAATTTTACAACACACCATAAATGGGAACAATCTTAAAACATCAAAGGGTCTCTATTTCTTTTGCTTTGTCTCAGCTTGAAAAGTGTGTCTGAACATTGTGAATAAATCATTAACAATAATATAATGACACACATAGCTTTTATCCTTACAACATCACACAAACACTATATCCACATGTTCATATTTCTAAACAAGACAATTTTCAACAGCTTCCTTACCCTTATACCCTGTTTGTCACATGGAAAATGCAGCAAACAAAATCAACTATTCTCAAAGGCAAAAAAGTTTGGACATTGGACAATGACCTTTATTAGTAACAAAATCATTCCTAACTTTGATTTTTACAATGATTATAAAGTACATGTTAGATATAAAGTCCAGAATTTTTTTCAATGATATTGCAAAAAATAATAAGAAATGCTTTCTAAAAACTATTTTTCTTGAAGAAATTACTTGAATACAAAAGGAAGACATATGCCATCATTGTTTTAGAGTGAATATCCTATCCCTAAATCTATTTGTTCTAAATCAGTAAAATTCAAAGTGATCCTGGGACTTTAACATGTCACAGTAACTTACATCCTGATAAGCTTCGTTCTTCTGCGTCACGCTGGCTGCCTCATCACTTTCTGTAGATACACACACTCCTGGCATGTCAAGCAGCCATATTGTTTCTGTTTCCGTCAGCGTCAGATCTACGATCTTCTCTAAATCTTCTTCTTTCAAGTCCTCTTCTACTTCGGGTCTTTTACGACGAATTTCTACATATCATAACAGAAATGTTTCGCTGAAGAAACTGCAGCTGGGACTATTGAAATTCAACTGATGGTGTTATATTCTGATTCTGGAGCAATTTTAATCAAGCTTGTTGTGTAATGGGTTTGATTTGTAACTTAGGGAGGATCTGGGTTCGATCTCTGGTTGGGCCACTTCAGGTCTTACCTGGAGCAATAATAAAATGTAAGTACTCGCAAATGAGACTATATTGCACATTGCATTTGCGTATTATGCTCAATGTTTCCGTTACCATAAAATGACACAGAATGCTTGATTTTATCTATGTGATGGTAAATGATTTACCTGCCCAAGCTGTGGTTATATCCTGAGGTTGGTCTGATTCGTCCGGTTCAACCATAGACTCTGATCCTGTGTCATATGACTGACTGAACACTGACCTACAACACATATAAACATAAATTTTACTGTGATGATGACCGTTTCAGTCTGATATCAGGACTCAAAAAAATGTGCACCAAAGACTTAACAGTATTTCATGATCACAAAAAAGTTTCAGACTTCTTTAACAATTATGATTAGATTGCACAGCCAGTGTTTTATACATGGCAAGATATTGTCTTCTTTATGTACACAAAATATCATAGAAAGTAAATGTGCCATTAGCATGATTAGCATTTTGTACATGTGACATGAATAACAAATGCATGTTACCTTGTAAATGGTCCGCCACCAAATGTGCTTGCTGTCACTGTACCAGTGTTGTAGATTGACGCCTGTGACATCAAGTCTGTTGGCTGTAACATATATAAACAACACACAATCAGTACAACTACTTACTACTCAGATATAATTTATGCTTTTTTCTACTTTATTTCATGCACTATTTCCAGTCTATTTTATGTGACTGGGGCAATTTAATCAGTGCTGGATAGTAGACTGGTTCTAAAACAAAACAGTTAGATATTGATCAGTAAAAGAGATAGTTCAGGGCCTGGTGACCAGGCTAATAATCAGTATGCATTTTGTACAAATAACTTAAATCAAGACGTTTCTAACAAATTAACAGGAGATTAGAAAGTTTCTTTCTTTTAAGTAGCAGTATCATCAGACAAAGTTGAAAATCCAAAACCTTTGGGAGCATGATAAGAAATCACAACTATACTGATTATAGCATCATGAAATATACAATATGTCTTATCTGCGAACCAAGAAAAGTGGGCGCTACCCGCAACGTTGGGCGGTCGAAACCACCCCTGGTTTTAACCGGTTAAAACCGCCCCGGTCAATACTCCAAAAGTGGTCAATACTGGTCAATACTGGTCGATTGGTGGACAATTGAATGTTTTCTGATAATTTTTTGTTATTTTAATGCAAAATAAGCACTAATACTTCATATTGATGATAAAGATGACAGTCAGCTTAATCCACTGGTCAATACCTCCAAAATGGCCATTCAGTGTAAGTTAATATTGGCTATTAGGTCTATTGTGGCCAATACTAGTTGAGTGGTCATTCTTGGTGGTCAATTGAATATTTTCTTGAAGTGCCTAGGTAAAATATCCAATTTAGAAAGTCAAGTAAATAAAATTTAAGAATTCAAATAAATAAATTAAAGGTATTGCTCTGCTAATGCTTCTGTTCCATACCTCCGTAGTGAGGTAAATATGGGCTGTTTGGTCAGTACTGGTCAACTGATACAAAACACTCTTTGAACTGAGTGCTGTTTCTTGATGATGTTACTTAAACTGTTTACATACTGTTGACATTGTCCTACTGGAATTACACAAGGGTGAAGTGTGGCAGGTTAATTGCTACCAGGGCAGCTTAGGTGTGAATAACACCTCTGCAAAGGGGTCCAACTGTTTTGATAGCAAGTATACCATTCCTCCTGACAGTTAATCAGTCTCTTAGACCTGCATTGTGTAGTTTTGAATTGACCACAGTACAATTCATTTGGATTCAATGAAAAACATTATTCTCAACAAAATATTAAATGGTCAATATAATTATTTTATGTTTAAATTGACATGAATAAGCTATAAAGTTATTATGAAAGTTTAGACAGTAACCTAAGGAAGATTTAAGTGTATAATAGACATAATTTTTCAACTGACCCGTATTGACCAGTAATGACCAGTATTGACTGGTTTTAACCAGTATTGACCGCCGGCCCGGTCAATACTCATATTGACTGGTAGATTGCCAACATTGGCTGCCCAAGGTAAAATGTTAGAGAGATAAAAATCTACTAATAGGAAAAAGTTTGACATCATTTTTAACAGTACTTAACTGATTAAATAGTTGCATTATTTTAGTTTCTCATCAGTGTAATGCTGCCTTGACACAAATTGAAGAAACTAAAACTTAAAGTTAATGTTGTATCAA
This sequence comes from Saxidomus purpurata, assembly GCA_022818135.1. NCBI lineage: Eukaryota > Metazoa > Mollusca > Bivalvia > Venerida > Veneridae > Saxidomus > Saxidomus purpurata. The sequence goes on from JAFMSR010000005.1 coordinate 12,775,270, forward strand.
ACAAGACAGCCGGTCAGTTCAAAATATACACTGTACAACCACAGACTTTGTGAACTATCTGAATATATGCAGGTATGGAGTGTAAATATAACATACACCATTCCATGCCCAGCCCTATATTGATGTGTGCAGCTCTGTACAGAAGCTGGCTCTCCTCAGCAGCCAAACTTACCGTGCCTCCAGAACTCTCGGCAAGCAGATTGCTCTGTTTCTGTTTAACTTGATTCGGATCTGCCAGGTGAAGAGGCTGTGGTGTAACATCATTGCCAGCATCATCAAATATCTAAATGAAGCAAACATTGACAGAAACTGTCAGCTTTTCATGGAATAATGCATTCAGGTAACCTTACCCCAAATAAACAATATTTATTCCAAACTTAAAACTTTTTAATTTAGACATTACAATACTGCTCATTTAAGACAATAAGACGGCTCTTGGAAACAGTCATCAAGAGTGGTTAATCAACCCTGCAAATTGCAAAAAGTCTATGATCCTGCAAATTGCAAAAAGTCTATGATCAATGTAAAATGAGTGACGTTTAGACTAAATTAAAGACAGAAATCTCATTTTCTAAATGAGGTCAACTAAATCTTAAGAAGCAAGTCTTTTTCACTATTTCTTTAGATAACACAATTGAAAGGGAAGGTTATTACACATTTACCTGCACAGGTGCTTTGGGTGGTTTGCCTCCATCTTGAGCATTTACAAGACTACGTGTCTTACTGGCTGAAGACGGGATATTAGTTCTTGAGCTTCCATAAGTTGTTCCTCTCACTGTTCCATATTTACTTTTCATAGTGGATGCTCCATGACTCCTTTTGGATGTTGTGCTTGCTCCAACATTATTGCTGGAAAAACATGTGTATCACATGATTATCTTTGCATTTTTCATTTGAGTTTGCTATATGTTAGGCAATTAAAACACCAATTACATGGACTTGGGTTAAACTTAGGTTAGGCAAGCATTTTAAAACACCATTATGTCTCACAGCAATGTGTACATACATGTGTAGACTTCCCAAACTTAGAATTTAAAGTTTCAAACATTTTTTTCCAGGTTCACAGTAATAGGTATATCCGAAAGTATGAAGATGAGTGTCAACATGGATTTAGTAAAGCTTGCTTTTAACATTTTATACATAGTTTCAGTTTACGATGAGGATTTTTTCCAGAAGAATAATGATGAAACTTTGTATTAAGGGCAGAGATGTCATATTTATTTTGAGTACTTAAATGTGCACATTCATTAACCAGTAAGACTCGCGGTAATTTGTATGACCAGAATAAGTGCCCAACAATATCTGTACATAGCAGTGAGGCTAAAATGTAGATGGCAAACAACTCTATAATGTTATCCTGTAAAATCGATTTGCCTTCAAAGTGGAAATAAAAAGACTAGAAGTACACGATACTGAAAGAAAAGTTAAGGTTCCAGTGTAAGCAATTTAAGGTGAGACAGTTATGAAATGTCATATCTATGAGGGGTCACATCAGACTGCAAACTAATTATGCTACCCAACCATCTACTCTCTGCCAGATCGTAGGTGACCGAAACTCCTCATTTTAATTATGAATTGATAAAATTTCAGGTTTCGTGGTTTTTCAATTGCTGTTATTCTTTAAAGACAAAATTTCTGAGTGACATCTCAAACAATATGTCAAATAACAGAACTCTACCACAGTAAACATCAATTTATTTCTAATCTGCTAGTAAGAATGAAAGATACCCAGGAGCAATCATAAGCTGCGACTTTTTACTCCGGCTAGTTGACATTGTTCACTTTTTGTCCACCATTTTAGATATTAGCTTCTGTTGTTGTCAGTGGCAACTTTCGCGTGATACTAGAGAGAATATGATTGGCCAATTGTGGATTGCCCATACTTCTATTCTCAATATGTTTTTATTCTGTTTAAGACAAAGAAAAATGAAATCTTAAGTAAGAAACGTTTTTAAAAGATTTTATGACAACATTATAACGTTGATTCATTTTTTGTTAATTAGGATATTGATGAAACGATCGAATGAGCCCTTTTTCTGACCAAAATTTTTAGGCCAATCAGAAATTTTGAGAGAAGCACGCACTGACTTTAGCGGGAATCGCGGAGCCTCGTTCTGGATTATATATTACGTATCCCATAATTTTGGAAAAAATGGCGACGGTAAGCGAAAATTTTCCGATTTTCCCAACAATTAAATTCAAACAAAACGATTATATTAGCGAACTGAGATCCATGACTCAGCCGTTTTGTAGATGAATTATCGATCGTTCAACTGTTTCAATACTAGTCTATATTTTTATCTGTTGGGTGAAATATTGCTTCTGAGAGAAAGAGCGGCTAAGAAATTTTAAAAGATCATTTTGACAGGAGCCGTGCCTCGTTTTGAAACGCAAGAGCAGATCCTACATTTTCGCATTTTTTTCTCATTGCAGACCGGGACAGGCGAGGCCACGTCAAGTAATGGTAGCAGTCCAGGTAAGGAATTGATTGCAATAGAGAGATATTTATAAGCCTTCGGAATAAATAACGTAAAATTTAGAAAGGGAGATAACTGCATTTGTATTTCATTTTAAAGCCATTACTCTTTGAGACTAAATTGAAAGTGATTAAGACATGAGAAGCAGATTTCTTGTTAACTTGGTGTGTAGGAGTGTACTACACGTTAATCTTGAGGAAATAGTGAGCTACTGTCGGCGTACGTGAATCACGACAAAATATCAAATGCACGCACAAAACACTTGTTGGGGGTACATGCACGCAGAGATTTTGACTCCAGTTCAACGCCAAATGCTGTTTATTTCATGCGCACTTGCCGAATGTTTGGTAAGGTTTAAAAGCAGGTCCGGGGTAATTGTTTCCACACCGACTTCTCGGCGAATTGTCAGCCGCATAAATGGGTTGGTAAGCGTTTGTGTGACGTCACGGCACCTGTGCATAAAAAGCAAAATGCAGAAAAGATTTAAGATTTTTAAATCCAGCAAAAGGTTAGTAAATTATTTTCTTGATAATGGACGGGGGGGGGGTGCCTTTTTGATACGATTTTCATATACGTTAGTCGGGCATTTATTATCGATAGCGATTTTTACCAGTCGTCAGTTGAGTTTGTTTTTCGGGGTTATCCGCTCATGAAAACGGGGAACCTGATTTGCTAAACTCCGTGTAAATAAAAATCACTAGTCATGATGATTCTGCAAATTACAGCCGGGGAGTCGTTTGGAAAGGTTCAGTCCCAAACAGCCCAAAAGAGGAAAAAAAAAAAAAAACAGTGAATAGAAAAAATCAGATCTGCCATGTAGTGTACCCCCAAGTTCTGCAGTGCACCCCTAATTTGCAAAGGCAGGGGGTACATGTACCCTTAATTTAAAAAATGAGTGGGCATGCTGTTACTGTATTATGATGTATAGACAAAACTTGACTTGCATTGTTAAAATGAACTAAAGTAAAGGGTTTCGTCAAAGTTAACAGGCTGCAGATAAATTTATTTTATAGCCTGATTGAGCCATTTCATCATACTTGGTCAGTTAAAGTGACCTCGTCTTTAAAATGTTACAGTTTAATGACTTAAACACTATTTAAATCTCACTGCCTGTTATTGACTTCCTACTTATGAGTTTGACAGGAGAAATAATTATAAAATAGAGAACTTTATGCCATTCTCAATGTGGGATTAGATCCCATTGCCCTCTCGAATAGTCAACGATTACGTACGTTCAGCTGTCTTACAAGTTGGAACAGATGTCCTTAAAAAAAGGTAACACAGGGCGTTCGGTAGACCAGAGCTCCCGGTTTTTGACCTGTGAAAATTTCGTAATTCCTGTATTTGACCCACAATAAAAACGCCCGACGAGTCATATTTGACCCGTAGAAATTTTCATTCATGCGTCAATTCCTTAGCGTACGTGTCAATCAACTTGTTAATTCCAAACACTGCAACCGTTGACGCATCAGAAAGTGAGAACGGAGGCGGAGCTTGTATTTTAATCTACTCGCTTTCAGTCAATCAGCGACGATCACGCATTGTCTCGGCTTTGATAATGACGTAATCAATGGATGATTGGATTTAATTGACAAGCAATAAACACATGTTTGGTATCAATATTATGTGTAAAAGGTGTTGTTAACACGCGGCATATAAATGATGCATTCAAAAGAGTATGCGCATCATTTAATTAATAGATGAAGATGACACTCGAATAAGATAATTAGTGGAAGTTTGTGCAGCGGCCTAGATAAGTAATATATTCAAGTGTGTGATTCGTCGTGAGTTTAAATTAATTGTAAGAGCATATCTATATTGACTTAGGTGTTGAAAGTTTAACTGGCGTAATTTTCACTTCTAAGAGCCTTTCTTTTCCATCCTGCATGAAAAACTTGATACGGAACGATAATCAAAATAATAAGCCTTATAAATTCGTGTCAAATAACCTTCAGTATTTGTTAATTCCAATAAAATCGCGGGGGAAAAAAGACGAAAATCGCGGACATGCGAGATCGCGAAAAATATGTGACAAAAGGGAAACACTGGGAAAGGGATCAGCAGCTAGATCTATCTAATTTAAGAATTTTTTGAAAATATAACAGTAGAGCTTCAGAACACAAGCTGAAAAATATGATGTGCAAGCGCTAGAGTACAACGCCGGAAACCCTATGACCCATGGTTCAACCCTTAAAAATCTCACATTGACTCTTGAAAATTTGATTTTGACCCTTGAAAATTTAGGCTGAAGAGTCAATGACCCTTAAGTTTCAAAGCCTACCGGACGCCCTGTAACAAATTTGTGTGGTAATAAACTTGAAAATACAAAGATCTGCTGTCAACATATTACACTGTATTGGAAAGAATTACAGCAAGTATATTTTAGGAACACAATTTATTGTCTGCCTGTTCTCGCTCGTAAGTTAGCTGAAGGTACGAATCATTCAGTATCAGGGATTTCCCTCAGTATTTTGAAAAATGAGTCCCGGGACTCTTAATGTCTACAATTTTTGGAGTCCTACCTTATTTTTGGGAGTCCCAAACTGTAATTGTAGTAAAAGATGGGTCTATAAACAGATTCTGCTTCTGTAAGTGTATTGATTACCGCCAATTCCTCAGTGATTGTATTGTTATTTTTGTCTAAACAGATCAAGCAAGGCTGGTTGCTTAGATGCCAGTTTTACTCATTCGCGACAAACACTTTTATTTTTATCAATAAACAAGCGCTTCTAGGATCATGCTAAAGAGTACAAGGATAATAAAGTAGCTGAAAGAATCATTAATCGCAGATCAGATCTGGCAGTCCCAGGGACTCGGTGTCTCTACAAAATGAGAGTCTCTGGCTTGAAAAATGCATTGGGGATGCACGAAACACACGTACGGGAAATCCAAGCAGTAGTCACGAGGGCAAATCCCCATATCAAGATGATGAGTGTAATGTGTATCTCAGCTTTCTTGGTTTAATCATACAGTTACTGAGTAGGGTGATGAGAGAAGCCATTTCTTGGGGGTACATGTAAATACATTCAGTGTTAGCTCTGGTTTGATTTCCTATATATATATGACCTTTTCACTGTCCTTCCTGGTAGATTTAAGAGCCTGTTATCAATATCAACCAGTATTTCATTAAGTAACCCTAGATAGATAGCAACTGTGGTAGATTTTGCCCAAATGAAGATGCTCTCTGTGTAAGTTATATATGAGACTATTAATTTGTTTTAAATAAATCATTTTTTGAAAATCGTTTTTAGCAATTTGTTGACTTAGAATGCGTAAAATGGGGTTCATAAATCAAAGAGTAACTTATGGTAACCCCTGTCTTGAATAAATGACATGGTCTTCTTGTTTCCACACATAGTAATTTACCAGCATGGCTATATTTTCAGAGACTGATCAGGACTTTGACCCATCTGCTGACATGATGGTCCATGATTATGATGACGAAAGAACAATGGAAGAAGAAGAAAACCTGAGTGGTGCAGAAAGTGTTGGAGCAGAACTAAATGACTTAGAAAAGGTATAACGAGGTTACCACTAAATAATAACACTAAAACATGTAAGGAAAGGATATTCTGTTGAAACATTAGCTGAAGGTGTTTGTAAGTGTTGGATTGGTTGTTGCATTGTCGAAATAGGGTTTGAATTGTCTAACATACTGTTTATTTCCTGTTGCATAATATTTTATGCTTTGAGATAAATGACTGAAAATATATTTCCTTTCAAAAATTTATGGTAAGATTTAGCTTTATATTTAAAGTATAATTAATAATTTACTGAGTAGTAATTGAAATATCAGTATTGTATGTTCTTACTTGCAAATTACAGGAGGGAGATATGCCAATAGAGCAGTTACTTGCTATGTATGGATATGGTGGAGGCACTGCAGCTGACTGCAGCAGTAGCAGTAGCTCTATGTCCCCAGACTCCTCCCATGGTCAAGATACAAGGTCAAGCAGTGAAGAAGAGATCCTCAGCAACCAAGACTTAACACTAGACAAAGAGGAGATTGCTCGCGACTTACTCTCCAATTCAGACGAGAATGAAGATAAAGAAACAGATGTCCATGATCTTCTGAACAGCGTTTCTTCCTCGCAGACTGCACGTCTCCTCAGATGTATGAATTCATTCACTTGTTTTACACTAAGAATTAGTCTGAATTTTGTCAACTATTCTGTCAAAAAAAAAAAAGAAATATAAAGAAAGTCTTGTGATAAAACCATGTTGCGGACCAAAGTCAAAATGAGTAATGGTTCAAGGATTCTTGAACTGTAAGAGCATTTGTCAAAGTTTGTATGAAGTGTATTTTGTTGATAAGGGTTAATAAGTCAGTAAAGCAGCACAGCAGTATAAACCATGTATCTATATATATATAGTTTAGTGTTCATTTTGATGCATTTATAAAAATGAATTTGTATGGCGCAGCGAATACTGCTCTGCAATTGAATGAAAATAATTTCAAGCACTATGTTGGAAAAAAGTTTCCTCCTAAGCAGAGTAAGACAGCACAGACCAAAATAAAATTACTCCAATTTAAAGGAAATATCTATCTGTATCAAGTGTTTGAAATTTTAAATAACTGTTAATGGGGGGTGATTAGTTGAGTGCAGTAATGCGTATCAAATGTGTACGCAATGTGTCAGAATACATGTAACTTGTATGCATTTGCACAGAGTGACAGTTGTGATTTACATGATCAAAATTGATTTTGGACAATAGTGTTACCTGTAACCAAGAATATGCAGTTTTAGATGTTTATGTTTGTGTATACAACTGCTATAAGTGATGTTTCTTCTTGTTTGTAGCCCAAAGTCAGCCTGGTAGTGAGGACAGTGAATCAGAAGATGATATAGATTATAAGCCAGAAGAAGAATGGAAGAAGGTAATAGGGTCTTCTTGTTTGATTTTTACATGAAACTGAGTTTTGTATTTTCAATTTAATTATTTGTTACATGGATGTAGTTTTGAAAATCGAAAACTATGATGCTAAATCTAATTGGCAATATGAGCGACATGTTAAAGGCTTCCTTTTAAGTGTAATGAATTGAAAATTCCTGTTAAATCAGATTCTTCACTTTGAGAACAATTCCACAGAATAATTTGAATATTTGTTGACAAGATTATAAATGTGTATTTTAGACCATATCAGTGGGCTCCTCATATCAGGCAGTGGTACCCGAAGGTCTGTGTAAATATGGGGATGCTCCTGCCTACGAAAACGAGGATAGACTTCTCTGGGATCCAACCAAAATGGATGATAGTGAAGGTAAATTTTTCTGGTACCCGCTTGTGAATATATTTTGTTCAAAACTGATTACAACAATTCGAAGATGCTCTTTCTTTTTTCTCGGGCTTTTCACCTGTAATGTTGGTCTTCGTTCCTGTTTTTACTGCATATCACTGATAAGTTACCCATCTGCTGGTTCTTTGACTGTCTATTGACCAGTGTCTGTTCATTTTTGATTTGCCATATTTTCAATAAGCAAAGTCTATTAACCAAGTCATGATGTTAAAAAGAACTTGATGTTTGTATATAGGAGAAAGAAGGTGAAAAGGGGTTATAATTATGTTACAGTACTACTTAGTGTATGATTTAAACTTTGCGTCCAGTTGTTTGAAACCTAAATGACAGTTAAAATAACCATAACTTTTAAGCGTTATTTGTACATTTTGAAATACTTTGTTAAAGAAACATTGCATGTAAGAAGATAAGTAAAAAGACTCTAATCTTCTTTTGGTAAATTGTAAGTAGTTGCTAGTTTTTCAACAACAAGAAGTATTTGGAATAAGAATTAAACCAGTGGTTAAGTTAACGGCCAGTTAAATTTTAAACGACTGGGTCAAGAATGTTATATTTGTATTACCTGTATTTACAGTTGAGAAATACCTGCAGGAGATACACTTACAGGGTTTGCATACATCAGTTGGAGTCAATGCCATACCTACTGGTGCTCATGTCAGAGATGATGAACAGGTAAGTTAGAACTGTGGTGCTTGTAAATGTTCATTAACATATTAAAAGCGTCTTGCCATTCAGTTACAGTGTCAGCATGGGGATTTGAAAATCTGTTTTCACTTTTTGAACAAATCAGGTTAAGGACAAGTACATTTTTGATATTTCTGTTTGTTCTGAAGTTTCTGTTTTTATAACTGCAAAATTTGTCGAATGGTAGAAGTCTTTAGTGAAAAAATAAAGAAACTTGAGTTGTCACAGGTTAAGAATTATATTTTGTGTGAAATCAGTATGCTTTTGATGCAGGTGTTGAGATGAATATGCAAAATGTCAAGTTACAAAAACAAGGGTGCTGAGGAGTATGTTTGCAGACTCAAAAATAAAACTTTACACCTGTTTGTGTTTACAGGCATTATATTTACTGCTGCAATGTGGACATAATAAAGAAGAGGCTTTACGTAGAAGAAAAATGCAAGCTATACCTCCAACAGGTAATTATAGTCTATCTTTCTCATTACTGTACACCTGCATGATATATTATTCAAGTCCACCTTGTCATGAGCAAATAAAGTTCAGTAGATTTATATGAACTTTTTCTCATTTTCTTGTCAAAAGTTGTACTTAATGCACCTGGAAAATATAAGCAGTGCAGCTGCACTGCTGATTTAAAAGATTGCCATTTGTATTTTAAGTTTATAACGATTGAATTATTTTTTTAAAATTATTGTTATAAAAATTTCATATTAACATTTGTAGATCCAATGAGTTTATGGTCCGAGGAAGAATGTAGTAATTTTGAAACAGGTCTCCGGTTTTATGGAAAAGATTTTTATCTAATTCACCAAAACAAGGTAAGTATTAGCTACTTCGGTGGAATGTTGTATATTGTATAGGCAAAGGGAAATAGACTGTCGTTAACAGGTCTAACCGTTGTTTCAAAAACTAAAGTTGTTACTGCTGTGTTGTGGATATATATGTATATGAATGTAAATTATTTGTAGAGGACAGTGTATCAAGGCACTTTATATGTTTGATTGACAGCTAGTTTGTTACAGATTTCCTTTTATGGGCACCCTTGTTGAAATTTTTAGGATTTGTGAATGACTTATAAATGTTGATAGTAACAACTGTATGTAACTCAAGTTGACCGTCATCCAACCACATATATTTAGCCATTGTTGCATCTAACATTAGACCTCTTTCAGTTGTGCTCCAAATGCTTTGAGGGTTGTGGGTTTGAGCCCTGCTACCAACCATGTCTCTTCTTATGAGAAAGTTGGCAGTTTTTTATAGAGGGTAGGGAACTAGTATTTGTTTTTCCCAGGAATGATGGTTACGATAATTGCCCGTATGTAATAATGACCGAAATACAGTTGAAATGGACTTTAAATTCATGCAATAACCATTTATCAGGTTTGTTCAAGGGAGCAGTTTTGAAATCTCATTTGCATCTGTTAAGCATTGTTCTAAAGAACTGTATTGTATTTCAAAACTTGGACCATTTCTTAACCCAGTTAACTTAAATTTGTCACCTTTCAGGTTAAAACAAGATCAGTTGGTGAGTTAGTCCAGTTTTACTATTTGTGGAAGAAAACAGAACGGCACGATATATTTGCCAACAAGACGAGATTAGAAAAGCGCAGATACACATTACATCCAGGTGTCACGTGAGTAAAAAGACATTAATTTTTTTGGTCGTAAAAGTTGAAATAAATGAAAAAATCATTGAAATTGATGCTAACTTGTGTGGCTTGCTATGTCATTTCATGACTGTCTCCTGTCAAGCTGGACTACAGGTAGCTAATGATTTAGGCAGCTCCTGTGTTTTGTTAAATTGATCTTGATATATTACAGTTACATTTTGTTTGTCATTCCTTGACTATTCAAAAAAGAGAAACAAAATTCTTGGGGTTTTTTTTTTCGTAAAGAGAGATTATGTTTCATTAAATTTATGCTGATTGATTACCATGGTTATGGTATTCTCATTTTTGCTTGTCAATTTTCTCAGGGACTACATGGAGAGGTTTCTAGAAGATCAGGAGACACCTCCACCACTACCACCAGCAAGAGACCGGTCAGCAAGTCCTGTGCATTCTTTGTTGTTTGGTGACCCAAAACGTAACCACCTCAAACCTCATACAGAATCCGGCATGGGCGATTCCCTTTCCATGCATCTGAAACCCCACACAGATTCTGGTATGGGAGATTCCCCATCCGGCCATCTAAAACCTCACACAGATTCAGGCAATGGTGATGTCCCAACGAGCCATTTAAAACCTCATACTGAACTATCAATGAATGAGACATTATCAGGGTTCAAGCCTATACATACAGAATTTAATATAAACACTGCCTCTCCAACAGTTCAGTGCCCAGATACTAAAGTTCATAACCCTGCGGAAGGAGACAAAAGTTGTATTCAGAATGGCCTTCCTGAGGAAGGTTATGTGCCTCCTCTCAAGAAAATGAAAACAGACAGTGATGACAATATTAGTGAAGTACCAAGTGACCTCCATTCAAGCACAGCCTCGACAGAGACTCAAAATCATATAGATTCATTAAGTATTTCATCAGTAGACAAAGTTACGCCAGTAGAGAAATCATCAAGTGAAAAGTTAAATGATACTATATCATCTGCAAACAGTAAATCTGTAGGAATATCTAGTGTAGCTTTAGGACATTCAAGAAATGCTGAAGCTCTGAGTCAGTGACATTCCGTCATTTATTTCACGCCATCATATATTCAGGTATCATTCAAACAGTACATACACAACAGGGTGCAATATTCGCAAATTCAGAACTTGATCAATTATTCAAATTACAGATGGAAAAGATAAGTAGAGGAAAATCTTGCTGGCAAGAATAGTACAGACTGTCTTTATGTATCTGCAATGATCTCATGCATTTATAC